>CM029134.1:12540559-13045559 GCA_016859345.1 Istiophorus platypterus
TGTGAGTGGCTAAGTGTGTGTGTGTGTGTGTGTGTGTGTGTGTGTGTGTGTGTGAGAGAGGGTGGGTGTGGGTGTGTGTGTGTGTGTGTGTGTGTGTGAGAGAGAGAGTGGGTGTGAGTGGCTAGGTGGGTGGGTGGTTGTGTGTGTGTGAGAGTGTGTGTGAGTGGCTGGGTGTGTGTGTGTGTGAGTGGCTGGGTGGTTGTGTGTGTGAGAGAGTGGATGTGAGTGGCTGGGTGTGTGTGTGTGTGGGTGTGTGTGGGTGTGAGTGGCTGGGTGGTGGGGGAGCACTCTTTACAGCAGTTCTCTGAGCTTGGTTACAGAGGTGCAGCAGGTCTCCATGGTCCAGCAATTACCAACAACTCACAGAGAATTAGACTGACAGGTGCACACCACACACACACACTTGCTCACGCATATCCACACTCACATATATAAACACAAAGCACCATAGACTGTAGCCGGTGGAGCTCAGGGCTGCCCACATGCAGCCCATTTCTAGGCCCTTTAGATTTAGTACGAGTGGATTTCAGTCCTTGAGGGAAGGAGGGATTTAGGTTTCTCACACTTGACAGTGACATAGAAAAGAAAGTTGGTTCTATATGTCAGTTTGGGTTTCAGTTGTAACATACAGGCTTCTGTATCACAAATACTGTCACTGACATCATGCTGTATCAGGATGACTGGGACATTAAAGACAGGGAACCTCGACTTCTTTAGGGCTGAAATTCTGCTCTTAGTTAATGACTGGGAGACAACTGTTGATTAAATTGATATTGATCTATTTTAATTCAGACTTTGTGACCAATGATTTTTTTTTATTTGCCTAAGATGTATACCTCACAATTAATTTGCATTTATTACCTTTGAGCTGTTTTGAGCACAAAAGAGTTAGCACAGGTGAGCCTTTGGGTGTTGCATACACAGCAATACATAGCAATATTAAGCTTTCGCTGGAAGAAGATAGTTCTGCCAGACCTGGGTGCAAAACCCTGTGCAAAACATACCTACCCTGTCTAAACATGCTCACACCTACACTACTTTATGTGCACAGCTCAAAAGCACACAAAGCATCTGCAGAAGGGCCTGTGTGGGCCACTTGGGGCCCTGGGTCTCGGTGCAACTCCACAACAAACACCCTAAGGCGCCAGTGTTGGCTTCTCAGGACTTAGTCTGATTCAATTCAAGCAACTCCCACAGTCAGTATCAGACAATATCACTGCTGATAGTAGAAACTAGAGCCTGGCTGGTGCTGAATTTTGGATTATTGTACTGATATCAGTATTTGAGAAATTTAAAAACTGGATAAAGGGCAGTATTAATTTTTTTCTACATGAACACATAACATAAACAAACACTTATGTTTGATCCCCTAAAAGATCCCCTAAAATGGTTTGACTTATCACCAAGAGAAGTAGTGAGAGGGAAATTATACAGTTAAGCAAGGGACTGCTGAAGGGATCTGAAAAGCTGGTAAATCTAGCAACAAATCCGCTAAATTGTCATCGCCTCCTGTAAACGCCCACTTGATGACACATTAGAAACTGTTCACGCCACTTCATCTTTAAAGAGCAATGGCCAATGACTGGCTGACCAATAATATAACTTCATCACTCACTCAATCAATAAGTCAGTCAGTCAGCAACAGACATTCACGTTTATAGGGCTGGCCACGCTGTTGCAGTCGAGCAAAAAGTAAAGTTGCCAGTGTGCTTGGGTGGAAACTGTTTCTAAACGACCTCAAACATACAGCAACACTGCAATTTCTTGTTTCTTATACGTTGACATGTATGTATTTATATGTACTCTGATAAGATGCAATGGGAAAACATCAGCTGATTCATCATTCGTGATCTACTAGAAATTGCTCAGATAATACTGTGCTGTTCATAACCAAATACATACAGCACAGTGAGGGCACACTAAAGCGAACATCTGACCAGTACAGTAAATTGCAGTTCAATCCAATATACATGCAATAAATGCTGACTATCCTAGTAAGTTTTTGTTAGGACTATATCAGGGAAGTTTAATTCATCTCTACAGTGATAGTTTTTAGTTATTTAATTGATTGTTATGTTGTTGTTGTATCATATTTTTTTTGCTCATCATACAAAAACATTGTTCCAAATTGTCTGTTGTTAAATAGTGAGAGGATAATTGTACAATTTTTTTAACAGTTTTTTTTAATTTTTATTTTTTTTGAAGTTTAATGAAAAATAGTACCCATATTCCCACAGGAACTGTAGGTGCATTTGAGGTAAATTACTGTAATTTATGGTCTAGTTTTCCCTCACAGTGTCAGTTTAATAGCCCCATGTAGGCCATTATTGCTTTAAATAAAATTAGGTTAAAAAATGTTAGCTGAAAGAAAGAAAAACACACACACACACACACACACACACACACACACACACACACACACACACACACACATATATATATATATATATATATATATATATATATATATATATATAATATGGTTATTTATAATGATTTAATTCTGTAATACAAACAAAGTTGGTCAAAAAATTGAATATTTAATATTTCATTCCCCCTATATTAAATAGTAGGTCACTTGCTCTGATGACTGTAAGTTTGTAAGCAAATTACTGTGGTTACATTGCGCTCACCTGACCAAATTCTACTTGCTAAAGTAATGAGACCAGAGAAGGCAATATGAAGGCTTTATCTTTACCTTTGCTAATGAAATCAATGACAAACTGTATAATTTTCTCCAGGCTTTACTGAAGATGAAGTCATGTCAGACAAAGTCTTTATTCAACATTGCATTTTATGGTGTTAAAGATTTAAAAGAAGATCTAACCTGTTGGACATCTAGATGTCTGGTCAATTGAGCGTTCTGTTTGGTTACATCACGACAGTATATTAGTAGGGATGCAGCTTTATATCAATTTAACAAACGTCTTTTGGCCCTTTTATGTTTTTAAATACAAAATGATACAGTAAAGCTCTAAGACTGGCAGGCAAAAGGCCCATATCACCAGCCATTGTGTTTCATTGTGATACTTACTGTATACCAGTACAGACATCCTGTACTGGCATGCTAGAATTTACTTAATTCATACAGAGTGAAAAAAATCAATTAACCCAACCCTTTGTTCGCAGGTGGAGGGGCAGGGATTTATTCATGATATGGATGCAGAAATACCAACCGTGAACACCAAAGAGCAGCGGGAGGACAATGTCTTTGATGTTGGTTGAACAAAATTACCTCCTTTTTTTTGTGTGTCAAATTTTAAAACAAGTCCCATGGGGACACATTGGGAGTCAAGCTAATAGACAGCCTAAAACAGAGGAATTATCAAATATATTTACATCTAACTTGAGTACAACTGAGAACTCGTGGTACAGCTATTCGTTAAATTAAAATGTTAGATTTTGATTTTACTAATTAACCATTTACCCTATGATATAGTAAAAAATAATCACAAATGCCAATTACAACCAAATAATGAAAAAGAACCTAAAGACTAAAGAATTGTTAGTATTTATCATTTGCATAGTCACACCAACAGCTAAAAGCACAAAACAAATCCGGAATCAATAGTGGAATCAGTCATTGTTTTTCTTAACTGATTGATCCACCAGACATGTAAGCATTATTCAACATAAATGGATTGGGCAAATATACAATGAAGTCTTAACAGAAAAGGAAAAATTTAGCTTTGACTAATGTACATTTTTTTCTTCACTTGCTGTCAATCAATCGTCCGAGGCTGTATAATAATTATATTAATAATTATATGAATTAATATTTTAATTCATTGATTTTTTTTCTTTAAACATTTTGACTGACTTGTTCTTTTGTGCCAAGTCACTGATTATCTCTTACAGCCAGTGTGCCTGCTGTTTTGAGTGTTTTTGTTCATACGGTGCAGCTGTAGAGGACGTATGCAATCTCTCGCCAGCTGTTAGAGTGACTGTATAAACAGAATTTACAGCATGACATTAGATGAATATATCTACCCTTCAGTTGGCCATTTCACTACTGCATCACTGCTCATTTGCTTTAAGTTGAACTCTGGTCAACTTTCTCCTGTTTCTAATTAGTTAGAGCTCTCTCTGCCCTTGTCACTCCTTGTCGTAATGAGTGACTATCGACTACTTTGTCTCCTGTTGTTACTGCAGGTGTGAACGCATGGCAAGAGTGTACAGGTAATTAGCAACGTTTGGTGCATCCAGTGTCAATCAGAAATTTACTTTCACTCCAAATCAGGTCAAGAAAACACACACTTTGCTGCAAGATTTTTTGTCAAACTTCAAATATAGATTTGAAAATTCAAATAAGATGAGATGCTTGTGTTGTAAAGATAACACCGAGGTGAAATACAGGTCTTATATATCAAGGAGTGAATAAGACTGAAGGAAGCTTGAAATCACATTCATAGTGAATAAGACTCTGGTGCTTCATTTTCTGAAAGGCCAAGGAAATCCAATAAAACCTTTAAAGACAGATGGAAACAAAAGGAACAACAAAATGCATTTCTCTTCAAAATGAAGAGATTGTATTTTTACAATCCTTGTGTAATTATTCAACACTATATTGGTACAACCTTACGGTTTGTTTTGTTTGTATGGGGTGGGGCAGCCGTTGGTTAATCCTTACAGTATGTAATGATATACTTAATCATTTAAGGGATGGTTTGTTATTGAAAGCAAATACATTTATCCTGGTATTTTCTTCACTGTTGTAGATTTACTTACTTCCTTTAATCTTTATACCTTCCTCTGCTGAAAAACTGATGTTTTATTTAATCCTAGGGATCAGTTTAGCCGTATTATAATCTTACTTAATCTCAGATAAAGGCGTTGAACCATGTCTGCCTTTATCCTGCACCATATCAGTAGCTTTGTCCTTTTTTCAATAAGGACACCAACAAATTGATTGGCATTCTCAAGTCAACCACCTAAATGATGACTAGAAATTAAATGACTCGAAGAGGTACAATAATGGTGGTTAGGACAAGTGGGTAGAGGAGAGAGAGGGATTAAGGGGGAGGTGGGAGAGGGAGGAATACACAAACAGGTTGCTCTGGGGCCTGGGGAATAAGGTGGAGAGGGTGTGGAGAGCAGAGGGGAAGAAAAATAAGATGGAGGGCCAAAGAAAGCAAAGACAGAAGACTGGTTTAACTCAGAGCTTCACATAAAGGGCATTTGAGCCCGTTTTCATCATCACAATCATTACTTCTGACTTCTAACATAATCTCACACAAAGCCAACCACATTCCCACAAACACAAGTGGTTAAAGTCTAATTTTTACTCTGCAGAGGAGTGCTTTCACCCTCTCTGTATTCTCTCTGTCACAGCACAACTTCTTCCTCCTCTGTTTGGTTTGTTTTTAAGCTTTTAGCTCATGTCCTTCATTGATGCATCAATCTATTCAATCCTCCATGCTTCCCTCTGTCTACGTGTCTCTCATCCTCTTACTCTCCCTCAGTGTGATTACTTACCTCCCAAGAAAGAAGAAGTACACTCCATCTTGTTGTTTTATGTTCCCAGCAAATTTAGTCCTGCGTCTCCCTTCTCCACCCTCAACTCTCTTCCACTTCTTCTGTCTTACTCACTCACTCACTCACTCATTCTCCGTCACCCCTCCCTCCCTCCCTCCCTCCCTCCCTCTCTCTCTCCCCTTCCCCAAGCCCTTCTTCCATCCCCCAATACCTAGCACTCTCCTCCTTCTCCCCTCCCTCCCTGTTAACTTTACCCCCCCCCCCCCCCCGCTTTGTATGTAGTTGTGTAACTTATCACCTTGATCCCTTCCCCGCTCCGATAATTGGTGTGTCTTGGTGGCAGATGCTAGTGCACTTTTATTTAGCTTTTCAGTATTAGCTATTCCAATTTGTCATCTAATACCAATAAGAAAAAGAAACTGTTAGTCTCTATGTGTTCAGCGCCATGGGAGAAGGGAGTTATGTGTGTTTGTTTTTGGCCATGCAGCAACTGTGGCCAGTGTGTGTGCGTGCCTCAAATACTCTCACAAACACACATATGCAGTCACACTCAATCCACACTTGACCGGGTAGAGGGTACATGTGGGTTTTAACAGATGGTGAAACACTTTCCCTCGAGTATTGACATTACTCTCTCTCTCTCTCTCTCTCTCTCTCTCTCTCTCTCTCTCTCTCTCTCTCTCTCTCTCTCTCTGTCCCTCTCTCTCTCTCTCTCTCTCTCTCTTTAATTAACTAGGTTTCAGTAACAAACCTTTGGGCTTTGCCGTTGCTATGGTTACCCAAGCACCCCCCACCCCCCAACACCACTGTCTGCATTGTATGTGTGTGACTGCAACCAGTGTATATGTCTCTGTGTTCACACTCTTCTGTTTATATGTGTGTGTGTGTGTGTGTGTGTTTGTGTGTGTGTGTGTGTGTCCACGTCTCTGTAACTGCGTGATTGTGCATACACATGAGTATTTTGGTTGCTTTGATGCCTTTGTTTCCCCAAAGGGCTTCCAGTCTGGTTTTGTCTCAAGCACCTATGTATCTACAAAGAGAACAGAAGTATTACATAGGATCATTGATAATTTATCAAAGGTCTGTTGCACCTTACATAAGACAAGGTTAATAATTATAATCCTGTGGATAAAGATTACAAGCAAGATGAATTTAAAATCGGGAGATAAAATAAAAAATAATTCCGCACTTGTAACAGGCAAGGTAAAGCTGAATTTGAACTTGGTGCACCTTTTCTCAAAGGCAAAATAAAATGAAAATAGGTTGTAGAATTATAGCTTTTGAATTGCCCAGGTAGCCGACTGTGTTTGATAATGAACTCAGTCAAAAACATCTACAGTGTTTTTAAGCACCTACTATAAATATATATATATACTGTAACACTACAAGAAGAGTAAGCAGTTAATCCCAAATAAGTGTTTTATACATTTTTTATACGACAGTGAATCATAGAGAGATCGCACAGAGAAAAGCATTGTTAAGGTTTCAGTATGCTTGAAAATAGAAATAGAAGGGAACTCTGACCATGTTTAAAGGCAGAAATGTTTATACCTGTTTAGAAACTCCCCACACAAAGGTGGGGTGAAAACCCAGTTGTCATAGATCCCTCCTGGCTGCATCACACTGCTTCCCTGATCTCTCTCCTAGAACTAAATGTCTTCTGCATGTCTTTGTTTTGATTCATCAGATTGTACAAGTGGGGATACTGGTGCTAACCATCCAGCAGTCTCTCCTCAAAGGTTTTCATGGTGTTTCTCTTGGTTTTAAACATGATGAGAACTCAGGCACCTCGAATTGTCGTCAGAAAGACGTGGGGAAAGGGGATTTTTGGATGCTGTAAGGGAGACCAACATTAGCCCTATGTGAAAAAACACATCCCCTTTATTCACCAAAAAGAGATGCAGAGGGCTCCGATAAAGCATTTTAAGTTGGCTCAACTTTTCAGCTTCATCCAAAAAGGTGCTGAATTGGCTTATGCCCACAAACCCCTCTGCAGGTTACTTTGTAAAGTGAGCTACATTTTTAATGTTTACATCCCTATTGTCCTGATGACAGATAAAATTATTGCCTCTGTGTTAACTTTCCAGAGCAGTAAAACCCTTTCTCATATTTTAAACCACAGTGCATCTGTTTTGGCACTGAAACGCCGTCAAAGTCAATGATCTTATATTCCAACTTTATTTCCTGGATAATATTTCACTCTCCTGTACCTGTATCTGAAGCCTCACTGACAAAGCATCTTTAATTTTTTTTTTTTTCCTTGAGCTATCTAAATAGCCACTTAGACAATCCAACAAGCATTTTGTTGTGGGCATACAAAGGCCCTTACAGAAATACATGACAGGGGATGTCCTGGAGGTTCCTGTTATTCATACTGATATTTCTTTCAATATATAAGTGTGGAAATGTTAAAATCCTGCAAATCCATGTTGTGAACAATGTACTCTGCAAATCTGGTGCCCAGATTGCTAGCAGTTGGAAGGGTTTTTTTTTTTTTTTTTTTTACACAGACCGTTTCAGCTCACATTCAGACATTTCCAGCAGCTACAATGGAGCGTGATTGCAAGAAAAAAAAATTAGCCATGAGTTACTACCGGGTTTTGGTGTCAGTGCCTCAGAAGACAGGAGAGGGACCTCATTTTAAACACCATTTTGCACCAGGTGTTCATCAGTTTTAATGGGAGAAAACCCATTGCAGAGGAGCCAGAGATACTGATATCTACACTGATGGCAGCCTCTGTAATCCAGAAGGTCATGTAGTTATAAAAAATGTTGTGTTTTGAGTAATGTGAGACTTCTTCTTTTCTTCACTGGAGAAATTTTACTATCACTGTTACTGTGTTCTCTGGGTTTTATTGCGATAAGATTATGGGAAATCAACTGACAGAGGTAGACAAGGCAGGTAGTAGGAGAGCAGGTGAAAAAATACATTTCAATACTGCATCACAAGATAAGTCCTGAAATACATTAAACATCATAAAGTGATATATAACAGTTAAAGCATCGGGGCTGTATTTTTCATTCGAAGTTTAGTAAAGGTAAAGCCTTAGTAGTGTTTTTCTGATATATCCTAGGCAGGATTTATTCACATGCTCCAGTCTCTGAGCAACTGCTGGTCTCATATGGCATCTGTCAAAATATTCCAAACCAGTGTTAATGTTAATAAACCATGTAAATGATCAAATACAGTACTACTATATAGTATTATTTGCAATGGGTACTAAATTCATTTTAAATTGTCTGATGACTTTCGCTGTCTATGGGACCCAATGCATTACTTGATTAAAACCACAAAAACTAGCTCTTACATAGAGAATATATGTTGTTACTAAGTGTTTACACTCTCATACTGCCAAGTGAAACTGTTACATAACTAACCAAACCTAATATATGACCTATGTAGCTTAAAGAGTTAAACAGGCACTGTGGAGTATGTTTGATATTTTTGACTTGAAACATGATCAAAATGCTGTTTTGATAATTAGGTAAAATTGGAATGTTCTAACACATGTCAAATTATAAAACACTATCCCAGTGACGTTAGCCTCAATGACCATTTAGCATCATCAGCACAATGCGATATTTCTCACTCACTGTAAACTCTATGAATACTATTAACACTGAAACAAAAATATTTCTCCCTGAATGCAGATATAGATAAATAAAAGTATTACCTATATTTACAAAGGATTTATCGTCAAGTTTGATATACTGTTTGTTCCCCTAAAACTTATGGATGTTATCATAAATTCTCATATAAATGCTAAGAACTCTAGTACCAAGTCTCAGATAATAATTGGCATGACCAGCAGGAACAAATAAAGCCATGGAAGAAAAGAAACAAAAAAAAACTGAGGGTTATGAAATTAACTGTAGCTGCAGCAGCTCACATGGTAGCTCTAAATCCATCAGGAAAACCCCAGCAACATGTTATACTCACCTCTATGCTGCTCCTCAGTTTCTCTTATTAAATAGAAAGTGATACAATTAATTTCCAGTCATTTTTTCTTTCCCTTTCTTCTGATTGATTGTTACTACAGTCAACAAATATATTTCATGATTTATTTTTTTTACATGCCAACATATAAAGGGATGGCTGCAAATTCTGAATGAAGTGTTGGTAGTTGTGTTGTGTAGTAGTGGTAGTCCTCATGGTAGTTTTCCATTGTCGGGGGGGAAAAAGGCAAAGTGGAAACCCTGATGTGACTCACTTGTTGTACAGACCGATATAGTGCTGTGGAAATGGATATTATAGGGAAATTATAAAGGCAAAAGGTAAACATGGAAGAAGTCTTTTATTTGCTGGGGAACTGGAAAAGATAAATTTAAAGCTTAAAATTGAATTTAGTTAATTAATTAGATTAAATGCCTGTCTCTAATATAAACCTCAATAAAGGCCTGGTTCAACTGTTATAACTTTGTTATGCTACAGTGTCTTGGTGATGACACACAGTGGTTGATGTAATTGGTGTTACTGATGTCTCCCAGTAACCAATTTTCAGTTTACAAAAATCATAACTAGCTTTAAGGGTGCAGCCTAATTTAGTAAATCCATAGCTTGAAGTTAGTTAGCAGTCACTAAGAAGTGAGGACAGACTTTCACACACAAACATAGTGATTGGTCTATGAATAGCTGGTGCAAAAAAATAAAAATATGAGAAAACCTTTCACCACTCAAGAGTTCAGATGTGCTTCATATGGCCTAGGGTGTGATATTCAGCATGGATGAGCATTCACAAAACCCTGCATGTGATATTACTCTCACATACAGTATGATGAATGGGAGTCTTAATCTAATGGAGACATTTTATTTGTCTGCACATTTACACCCTCTCAAACAAGCTCTGCACCTGAAATAGTCTCACACTGTCACATTAAGTAACTTCCTCGTTTCTCAGTCCACACTATATGGAGCTGCACATTTTCAAATTAGAGAGTAGAGATAATTACTTTGGGAGATGTAAGTGAAACTGGTTCAAATATACCGAGAAGTACATTGTGATTAAAGACTCAAATTAAGGGAGATTTACCATTAATGAAGCAACAGGGGATGGTGAAAATATTGAAGAGTGGAAGATTCTTGAGAGTGAAAGACAGCCCTGGGATTTAGTCTCCTCCCCTCACTGTCTAAAACCATCTTGCCTGACACACTATCTCAGTGTGTACCCAAATGGCCCAATGCCTACTGGCAAAGAGTAACTAAAATGAGAAACATCCCCTGTGTGTTCTGACGTAACTTTGTCACTGTCCCTTGCAGAGAGATTATGTGCTTATCAGATTTGCCTAACATGGTCACAGCAACCAAAATTTTTATCTGCAAGCTGAGAAAGAGTAGAAAAACATGATTTTTATGAGTTTGTGGTCAGGTTTCAGTTTCCTGTAGGTGCCACATATGTCCCCAGGCTAACACTGCTGACTCCACACATTTATGGATATGTGGGTGAGAAAAGCTCTGGGATATCGCATATAAAAGCCACAGCCAGCTTTATCACCCTGCCAGCAATTTACACTCTTTTAACATGTGCAGTGACTAGATTCATACTGGGAGGGTAATGATTAGGGATACACTGGCCACCCAGGCTACTAGCATTGAATCACTACTTTCCTTGCCGGGAGAAAGAGCTCATTATATTGTTATTTTATTTAAGCTACAGTAACCTACTTCTTATCCTAGTAAAAAATTGCTATATGATTGACTTTTATCACAACTGACGGACAAATTGAACCGTATTGCTTTGTTGGGTTCATAACACAGAGTTGTTTATTTTCCTTTGGACTGTAGCCTCAGCATGAGTTTATTCATTAGCTTTGCCAGCAGTGAAGCTACTTGTTCTCCTTGTGCAGTGCTTCTCAGTCCTCATTGATGAGACTCAAAGCTTGCTGGTTCCCATTCTATCCATCTATCCATCAGGGACTGAGTTACACCTGCAATGCCAGGTGAATGCAATTAACTTGCTGGTTGGCAAGACCAGCAGTACTGTGAGCCCTGAGGACTTGGAGCAGAACCACTCTTGTTGAGAAATGCTGACAGCAATAACAAAGCATATTCTGAAGGACATATGTGGAGCATGTTTATCCCCCAGTATGTAAACATTAGCAAAAGCCTCGAGTAATTTATATACACAAAAATTTACCCAATTAGATATAAACCGTTATTAAGTCTTAAGTTCAGCACACCCAAACAGTACAAAAGAAGAAATACAGTGTTTGGTTTTGTAATGTTTTTATGTTTTTTCTTTTTTTTTCTTTAACATTGTGGTGAAAGGTTAAGGTAAACTGCGTCCACAAAAGAGAGGAAGGAGTGAAATTCTGATTTCCCTGTTGCAGACAAGTAATCAAAACTACCAAAATAATTTCGGAATTGGGTAGAAATGCATTTTGTAGTATTTGGGCTACAAGTAATGATTATTTTCATTATAAATGAATCTGTCGATTAAATTATTTATTTAGAAAGTTTCTTTAAAAATACTCAAGCGACATCTTCAGATGTCTTGTTTGACAAACAGTCCATAACCGAAACAGAAAAGCTGAAAATCTTCAAAATGGAAAATCTGGAATTAGAAAAATGTTTGGTAATTTCACAAGGAAGTGATTAAAAGTAATTCAAACTACTAACATAACCTTGACTCCAACAGTGGTCAGTGTTATGAGTTGGATTTGATTTTTTGGTTGTGAATAGGTCCCCAACCAACAGTTATTTTCATTATTGATTAAACTTCCGACCATTTATTAATTTCATTTTTTGAAAATGGAGCTCATGTGCTCTCAGAGCCTATGGTGATGTTTTCCAGTGTCTTTATTTTGTATAACCACCTGTCCAAAACCAGAAGATATTCAATTCTAAATGAATGTAAACCGACATCGCACATGCTAGAACCAAGGAATATTACAAAGCCATAAACAGTATGTAAACATTTTTGCTTCACTAAATTACTAATTTACTGTCCATCCACTTTCTTGTTTTTTCTTTCAGCCAACAAGTCTCTGCTCGGGGGAGGTGGAGGTAAGTCACAACCCGTCTGATCCATTGGTTGTGTGTGCTTGTGCTTGCCAAGATACTTGTTGGACTCAGCTTTTATTAATAACACAGCTTTGTGGCGCAAATAGTCCTCTCTGGGCACAAAATAATTGGAAATGTACTTCTTTTAATCAGATGATGCAGTGCAATGTACTAGCCAAAGAGTGTGTGTATGTGTGAGTGTTTTACATTCGATGTGTGGTGTTTGTCTGTATTTTCTTTTTGTCTTGTAGCAGGTAGCTCTCTGTTGTGGCAGGTTTTCAAGGCACATTTGCATGCTACGCAGTGTGTCTGTCTGCCAGTATTGCTGTGTGTTTTTGTGTGCGTGCAGGTGCAAAGTCGATAGTTCATAATTTATGGGTTCGGAGTGCTGTGGATATAAACAGTCATTTTTCAGTGTATTGTTGACTCAGTGCTTTGCTGCGTGCATGTGATGTTGGACTACCATGGTTAATCGATACTTGTAATAAATCTGTTCTACTAATGCGCTAGTCACATTTGCTCAAACATACACACACACACACACTCACACACACACACTCTACTCAAACTGTGTGTTTTTGTTTTTTAATGCTTGCAAATTTGGGTGCTGGTGCATTTGCCTGTGGTTGTTTTCTTCTCTTTCATTTGGGGAAACAGCTTTAGCCTTTCAGACCATCTCACTTACACTTCCATTTTTAACCTTCCAGTTGGTATAAGTGTGTATGTGTTTGCGCATGCTTGCGTTTTTGCCTTCCAGTCTCCATGGCGACATATCTAACAGTACACCCGTATATGTGCATGTGCATTCATGAAATGAAATGAAATAAAAAAGTTTGGGCACCCCTGGTTGAAATTTCAGTTTTTCTGCAAATGTACCATGGTCTCAGAGCTGAATGAACTTGTAAGGACTGTGGCTTGTTCACACTCATTGTTAAAAAAAAGCCAAGTGACACAAATTTCAAAGCTTTATAAATACTTTACTCCTCAAACCTTGTCCCAACAATAAGCAGCCATGGGCTCCTCTAGGCAGTTGCCTAGCACTCTGAAAATTGAAATAACGGATGCCCACAAAGCAGGAGAAGGCTATTAGAAGGTAGCAAAGTGTTTTCAGGTAGCCGCTTCTTTGCTTTATAATCTATTTAAGAAATGGCAGTTAACAGAAATATTGGAGGTGAAGTTGAGGTCTGTAAGACCAAGAAAAGCTGCAAGGAGAACTGCTCATAGGATTGCTAGAAAGGCAAATCAAGCTCCTGTTTGACTGCAAAAGACCTTCAGGAAGTTTGCAGAGAAAAATCTAACAAGGCCTGATGCACTCTGGAATCAAGTCCTGTTGACTGATGAAGTAAAAATAGAACTTTTTGGCCACAATGACTGAATGTATGTTTGGAGAAAAAAGGTGCATAAATTTATGAAAAGAAAACCTCTCCCAACTGTTAAGTATGGGGGTGATTCGATCATGCTTCTGGTCTGTGTTGCAGCCAGTGGCTGTTTATAACAATATAGTTAAATGTTGCTTTACATTATCCATTTCTTCTGTAAACTAACTAATTTTTGCTTACACACCTGAATTGCAGTCATTTCAGTAACGGAGTGGGGACTAGAGGCTTCTTTGTGCGCAACCGCCTAGCTAGCATCTTCAGATAGCCTGCATGTGAGGCATCTCTGAGGGGACTGTAAGTTGTAGCTACAGAGAATTACTGGAGTTTACCTGCATCTACATGGGTTACACATTGCGCAACTCAAAACAAGCAAAATCTCAACCCATGGCAATACAGGTGCTTATGACATCTCTTGTGTGGCTTTGACTTGGAACTGAACATTTGGTTGATTTCATAGAAAATATCAAGAAATATATTGTGTATTGCCATTCAGCCTAAAAATACAGAGATATGAATTACATTTGCTTGCCTGAAGTGTTCTTTCGAGGCATTAAGTCCTTTACAAACACACACACACACACACACACACATAAATACATACACATGGACTCTACCTCTTGATATACGGCAGCTGAGCCTAAAACCATAAAAAATGGACTGCACACTCTTGTGTGCAGCTTTATGCGCGTACATACAGAGACACATGCACACTCCTATGCAGTCAAGCAACTCGAGAGCTATAGCATGGTTTGAGGTTGTCCCTGATAGATCTACAAAGACAGATGGTATCTAGAGAGGCTGTGAGTGTGTGTATTCATCAAACTGTGTGCATTTGTGATTTGAAAACATGTTTGTTATTCGCTCTGGTTTGGGTATTTTAATTTTTTGCATTAATCTTTACTAGTTGCGACAGTGTGGCTGGAGTGTTTTCCACCTTGTTTGTGTGTGCGTATTTGCACATATGTGTGTTTATCATCAAGGCAAAATGTGGTCCTGAATACGCCTACTGTAGAGGGAACTACCACAGAGGCCGTTTTGAGTTCTTCGCCAGGTGTTAATATGTCTCATTGTGGACAGATTTTGTCACCATGATAGTGTCACAACCATGAAAGATACAGTCACGAGACATTACAGTTGAGTTCAAAATGAACGCAGAGTTTTCAGATGTGCTTGCTCCGACTCACGACTACTGAGTACTTAAGAATGTGGTGATGACTACTGAGTACTCGTGGGTCGGAACGACAACATGCTGATGGGCGTTGCTGCTTGTGTGATCCCATCACAAAATGGTCTCTAGTAAGTTAGTCAGTTAAATTCAATTTAAACCACAACATCAATTAATTTTGGTTTAATTCAGCTACGTAATTCAACAACTACTGTCTGCATCTGTCTTTGTATCTGTTTCTGTGTCACTCTTTGCAAATTTCTCTCTTGCTCTGTTGAGTTTCCTCATCTCTTTATTATATTTATTTCTCTCTGATGAGTTCTTTCCTTGGGAGTTTGCTAAGGCATATAAAGCCTACAGTAGGTCATAATTAGAGAGAGAGGTAAGGGGAGAGACAGGAAGAAGAATGGAACAAACGAGAGATGGGAGGGAGATCATAGTTACAGCAAGATGAAAAGGAACTGAAAGCAGTGATGGTCCAATAACGTTTGGAACACTGGGGATAGACAGATGCAAGAAGAGAGCCAAGTGGAAAACTGCACACAAAAATCTTTCTGGGTACATCTCCATTCAGAGATCACACTTGAATAACAAGCGGCCATTCAGCATTAGTATTTATTTATTTATTTATTTATTTATTTATTTATTTATTTATTTTCATCAGAGCACAGGCAACAAAAAGGTCTTTACAGTGCTTTACTACTCAGTCTCAAGGGTATCTGGGTAAATGTCATTCAGTAAGATCAAATGCACACCTGCCGACATTGTTTTCTCACTTCAATCTGGAGGAGTGCTGAGCTCAGGCAGTGCATCAACAACAAGCTCAAGGGCAGGAAATTAACCTCTTTTATGTCCAGTGGCTGCTGTTGCTCATTTATTCCAGAGCTTATCTGCCATTTCAGTGTTTCACTGCTTTGATTGATTTTCTAAAAAGAAAGGAAAGCCCAAATAATGATTGGAGTTTCAGTCAGACAGACGGTTACCATGAGCTTTATACGGTGTACTTGATGCAAGGGGTTAAAAAGAGTCTGGCCATAGATACAATAAATAAATAATTTTACTGGCTAAAATCACCATGCACCATGCAATGCTAGATGAGTGTATTGTTCATGATCAGGTTGTATCATGCTTTAATTATATTCCCCCAAGTGTAACTGTGTTCACATTTTTCCATTTGCATTGTACTTTAGCAACGGTGGGCCAATGTACTCATACACCCGGAGATACATCCATGCAGCTTCTATTTTACCTTGTCTCATTACTAAGTAGGAGGCTACTGCAGTGCTATCTCTTTGTTTATGCTCATTCACTGACTGTTACAGAGTGGTGATTGCATCTAGTAGAAGGTTTGCAGTGGAGGTGGCTTTGTGATATGTGTGTTACATTTTCAGCCTTTTCAACCTTGTCTTAGCAATCAGCAATCTCGGCCGGGAACCTGTAGGGGACGACATGCTTTCTGAGGTCTATAAATACAGCCTAAGACTTGAGGTTTTGGGATCCTGTTGCAATTGTCAGCTTTGCATGGTTGATAATTTACCCTTGGACACAGGAATGACTATAACATCCAATAACTCTTATAAGGCACATATAGCAGGCAAGCATTGTACTAAGATTAAGACTGAAAAGTCAGAACCTATCCTTTTAGCACTGTCGCAGCATCACATCTGAAGTCATACTTGCAGCAAATGGAATCATCCATTCAAAGCCCTCACCTGCGGTGATGTACTCAACTTGTATAATAAAAAGTTACTGATCAAACAGAGACACACAGTTACAAACAGTCAGGCAGCTGGTACCAGAGATTTTGCTCTGGGTCTATGGGAGCACAATACAGACACTGCAAAGACACTGCCTGCATATGATTGGTTTTGGTGTTTTAAGACATCCAGACTCAGCACACAATAGATGAGCACATTCCCAATTAAAATTTCATCCACTTACATTTTTTTATTAGGTGGAGATGAAAAAGAACAAATTCCTCTCACACTGGATTTCTTGCAGAGCTAAAAAGCCAGGGTGAATTTGTGTGCGCTGACATCTATAATCAATCTTCCAGAACGGGGATCGGGTTTGATACCCTGCACTTTCTCAGCTCTGGTCCCTATGTGTCTGCACCTCGCTCTTTGCTTTCTCCTTGTCTGGATGGGGAGAAAAATGCAGGCACAGGATAGTCTTGCCTGCTTGCCTTTCAGAACAAATGAACAGCGGAGCATGTATTGTGTATGAACGGAGAGAGTCTAAGATTGGTTTGGGGCCGCAGAGATGAGACGAGTGGCAAAGAGCACTTAGTGTACCTTCCACACACTGACAGCACTGTCACTGTCCCTTGCCTGTTTAACCGCTGTAAGCAATGGTCATGTTTGTGTGTGTGAATAAGTTCGTAGTAGTAGCAGGGAAGAGGTTGCTGCATGTTTTTGTGCATATGTGTTTGCATTTCTGTGTGTATAAATGCATCTATTCAACTGTGTGTGAAGCAGTGTGCATGTGCATGTGTGCATCCACCACTAGACCCATCCTAAATGTTGCCTTGGCAACAAGCTGACTGAAGTAAATGAGTGTCCTGGCTCTGCTGAGGGATTGTGGGAAAGCAATATGCCAGCGTTCCGCCCCATTAGTTTGACGGACAGCCTGTTTGGCCTATAAGAGGTCAGCTGCCAAGGGCAGCCATATTAGTATTCCATAGGAGAGACTTCGGGATTGGTTTCACTCTAATGTCAATCTACCTGTATGTGTGTTTGTGCATTTTCTTGTGTGTGGTTATGTTTCTAATGGTTGGTGGTGGGGGTTTTCAGGAACTAAAGCTTGTCCTGACGTATAACATTGCAGGCAGGGGTGTGTGCATGTGCGTCTATGTTTGTTTGTGTGCCCTGCTGGGGGGTTGCAGGCTCCTCGCCAGGTAAGCATATTGCCAATTATCACCTCCCAGTCCCCCTACTTCTCCGGCTCCCTCCCTCCCTCTCTCCCCCAGTCAGTCAATATAGAGCCAGTGAGGGAGACGTGATAACACCTAAATTGGTCAGCCGCCTGCTTAGCTGGCTGGTTACTGGTCTGAATAAGCCAAAACATTCATTTCTACCCCCTTCCTGCATCCATCCATCATTGCATCCTTTTTATCCTTTCTCCTCTGAACCCTGGCTCAACATTCATCTCTTCCCCTTTGTCTTTAGCCTCCCTCCCTCTCATCTCTTATTCAATCCCCAGTCTCGTCTTTCTCTGTCACTGTGTGTCCCATTCTTTTTTTTTTCCTTTTCTTTTTTTACATCTCCCATCTTTGGATCCCATCATGTTATTTTGTAAGGTAATGAAGACTAAATAATGAACACTGTTTTTTTCAATATGGAAATGAGTTTGACTTCCTAAAAGATTTTTAGTATCTAGTAATATAAATTAAATTCATGACTAATTCATTTCAATATTATTATCTGCTGACGTCTGTAAGTGGCATTAGGTCTTGGCAATTATTGCTGATTGTTGAGTAGTTCAGGTACCCTATTTGCATGCAACGGAGTCAGTGGAGTATGAACAAGTTTCCTTTGACAAAACAATGATGCTAATTTGGTTGGGACTTCACCTGTCTCCACACTCTAAATGAGGGATATATCCGTGCCAATATTCAGTACTATATATTGAGCTGATATAAGTTTGACTTTATTATCTTCAAAGGGAAACTAATTTGCAGAAAAAGGCACTGATGAAAGAATTATACTCAATAAAAGCATTTTTAAAAGCACAAGACACAAGCAGTGCCAATACTGGTGGATTATCAAAGAAAACAAAAAACACTCCTATTTCAACTAGATGTCTGAATTCCGAGTGTTTATTTATCATAATTAATTATTGGCTTCAAAATTCCCATAATTGATGGAAATAGTGTCTACAGCATGTATGCTACTCTCTTCTACCAATTCCACATTGCAATGTTGTGCATTTTAAGAAGCACAAATTGTTGTTGTACAACTCCACATCCGTCAGTAATGATGCAAAATGACAATAATACATAATTGTCCAAAACCTCATTTTACAGTTCACTACTGAGTAAACTTTTGGGTGTTTGTTGGTGAGTAGTGAACAAGGGAAAGAGGGAGTGATTTCAGACATAATGTACAGCCTGTGTAGCAGCTCTATGATGCTTTACCACAGCTCTAAGATAAAGTCAGTGATAACATCAACATCCTGACCTACAGTGACAGCGTTTATATGTATACCATGGTCACCCTCCAGTATAGTTCATTAGCATATTAACAGCTGATTGGGTCTAGAATACTTGGAAATTAAAATTTTGTGTTGACAGCGCTGGAATTAAGACATCACCAAAGTTATGATGATTCATCATGAGGATTGTATGAATGTTTGTACCAAAAGTCATGGCAATAGCTGTTGAGATATTACAGTCTGTGGTGGAATGACCACCCATCAGACCAACTTTGCCATCCCTAGAGCAATGCCACGAGTGTGGCTGAAAACACAAGTCACAAGCACATCACCAGTACTGGTGCCATAGTAGTGGCACATGACAGAAAAAAACAAAAGGGCCAAAATAAGGTGTCAGTATTCCTGTACATCACTCTAGTACTAGTAGCACGTGTGACATTTAAAACATTAATATGGAGAAATTATTAATTGTTCCCTTTTTTAAAAATTAATTTCAAAAAGTTAAATATTAAATGAAGAACAATTTTAATTTAGTCTTTTCCCCATCATGACCAGATGGACTTGTTCGATATTGTTCTGTTGAAGTAATAAATAATATTGATACTTTCAGTTTCTTTTCATTTCCTTGAGCTCTAGCACATGTGCATATGTGCCTGTGCTGAAGAAAAACTGCTGGTGAAACTGTCCTTCAAATGCATATTTCATTTGCCCTCCCCTCAGCTCATGAATTCCCCATTCATATTTTGGACTACACTGGACTGACAGAATAGTGCCTGAATCTACTCAGAAGCATGCAGTGCTCATGCTGGGCTATTACACTGGTTCCAACAGAGTCTTAAGTTCTGAAAGAATGCTAACATGGGCTGTCTTCAGTGAATGTAGTTAGAGGAATAACTCTGTATTAGAGAGGTGGGAGTCAATGAGAGACTGAATGGGTATGTATTTATTAGCTCTGCTCAGCAGGATTTGGCTGTGTTGAGAGAGAGAGAGAGAGTGAGAGAGAGCAGCCTGTTCTTTCTCCTTTTTTCTCATCTCCATGCAACAGTGAGTGATCTAACTTAAACATGAGAACATCAAAGACTTTTTCAGCTGAATGAACAAAGCGCGATTCATATGAAAGCGATTGTGGCGGATTATGTAGTCAAAATGACATTATGACAATGTGTTGACTGCAGTCTGGAGTTGGTCATGAAGGACATTGTTTCCATGTATCTTCAAGAATGATTGACACGATGATAGCAAATGGAGAAATTATTTAGCAGTTGTGGTTGGTTGAGTTTGACAAATGTAGACCCGGCGGGGAATCAGCTGTGGGCCCCACCGACGTCCCTTACTCCTGTCTGTGTAGAGGGCTGTTGGCACCAAGCAGAAAAACAACACAAAGAAAGAAAAATCTGACAAATTCCCCATCGAAACCCCCAAGAATGTGTAGAAATGGTGGGGCAAGTACTCATTGACAGATTCTCAGCAGTCTGTCATAATAAGAGTGTGAATAAAGAGCACACCATGTCTCTTTGTTGTCCTTTCTCAGGTTTTGTTGCCATTTTTCATCTATTTTTTTTCGTCATACATGGTCGTTTTTCCTCTCTTTATGGTTGTTTCTCCAACAAGAAATGTTATTTTATACTCATACTCAGAGTTGCAGAGGCTGAGGTTTGTACTAAGTTAGCCTCTTCACCAATCAATCAATGACACTAACAAGCCAACTATCTGTCACCTTGGCATCAGTGACCAGTCAGATTGTGCATATTTAAGCGAGTGGAGGATGAATTACTCTCCAAAAGGCAAAAAGTTAAACATGAAACATTTTAAGCACGATTAGTGTGTTTTTGTTTGTTTTTTTAATTCAAAGTGGATAAAAAAGGAAGGGAGCACCTTACAAAAGTTTAGGCACCCCAAGAGATTTGAGCTCTTAGATATCTTTTACCAAGGTCTCATGAGCTTGTAATGGCTATGGCTTGTTCACGGTCATCGTAGGAAAGGCCAAATGATGCAAATTTCAAAGCTTGATATTTACTCTGACTCCTCAAACCTTGTCCAAACAATCAGCAGCCATGGGCTCCTCTAGGCAGTTGCCTATCACTCTGAAAATTAAAATAATTGATGCCCACAAAGCAGGAGAAGGCTATAAGAAGATAGCAAAGTGTTTTCAGGTAGCCGTTTCCTCAGTTCATAATGTAATTAAGAAATGGCAGTTAACAGAAATGGTGGAGGTCAAGTTGAGGTCTGGAAACCCAAGAAAACTTTCAGGGTGAACTGCACGTAGGATTGCTAGAAGTGCGAATCAAACTGCAAAAGACCTTCAGGAAGATTTAGCAGAATCTGAAGTCGTGATGCACTGTTCTACCAACACCTGCATAAATATGACTTTTATAGGAGAGTCATCAGAAGAAAACCCTTCCTGTCTCCTCGCCACAAAAAGTGTCAGACATTTGCAAAAGGAAGCTCTAAACAAGCCTGATACATTTAGGAAAGAAGTCTTGACTGATGAAGGTAAAACAGAACTTTTTGGTTGCAATCAGCAAATTTATTTTTGGTGGAAAAAAAGGTGCAGAATTTCATGAAAGGAAAACCTCTCCAACTGTTAAGCATGGGGGTGGATCAATCTTGCTTTGGGCCTGTGTTGCAGTCAGTGGTATGAGGAAAATTTAACTAGTAGAAGAATGGATTCAGTTAAATACAAGAAAATTCTGGCTGCAAACATAATTTTTTAAAAAAGCTGAACATGAAAAAAGGATGGCTTCTAAAACAGAGTAATGATCCTAAACACACCTCAAAATCCACAATGGGAGACCTCATAAGGCATAAGCTGTAGGTTTTGCCATGGCCCTCACCATTCCCTGACCTAAACATCATTGAAAGTCTGTTGATAGACCTCAAAAGAGCAATACATGCAAGATGGCCCAACAATCTCAGAGAAGTAGGAGCCATTTGCAAAGAGGGCTAGGGAAGCCCAAACTTTTTTTGCCACTGTATGCATCAGGCTGCACAAGCAGTGCATTCATTAGGTTTCTGAGGGTTATGGTAACATTTAGGAATTATTGGTTATTCATATTTATGATCATGCGCCCCCAGAGATGCCACTACACTACTAAATAACTGTCTTCCAAACAGCAAGACAAGCCCTATTGGTGTTTAGTTGTATTTACAGCTGTATGTGCACCCAAGCATAAGTGTGTGTGTGTGTGTGTGTGTGTGTGTGTGTGTGTGTGTGTGTAAAAGCATGGAGTATTTGCAACCACGCATTGCAGTTCAGTTGTGTACTTAATTTGTGGGACTGCAAGCAAAATGTTAAACAGGTCAATAAGCATTGGTGTAGCTGAAGGCTATGCAGTCCACTCAGACTGGGGGAAATGGCTAGTTTTCACCATTATACACACACTTGAACATACACATTCATGCAACTGTCAAACATGAAGCATGGTACGAAACAAAACACATTGTTGGTTTAGTTTCTGTTCAATTTCCATTTTTTTCCATTTGATTCTGTTTTTCTTGCCTGTTCTGTTATCTTTCTTCAGACTATTTTTACATCTGCCGCTCTCCCTTATTCCCCTCCCTTCTTCCCTCATTCTCTTTTTCATCTATGTCTTATCAACTTGTTCTCTATTTCAGTGTAGGGCTGCTTCAAAGTTGCTCTGTGTGTGTGTGTGTGTGTGTGTGTGTGTGTGTGTGTGTGTGTGTGTGTGTCTCACCTCAAGGATTCTTCACACACACACACACCCATAAAACAGAACACATAAATACTTTTTCTGTGCACAGTAATACATATGCTTTGACAAGGTTACACAAACCAGCAATATTTCACTCACACACAAACAAAGACACACACACACATCTGGAGTATCCCTGAGGAGGTAACCGGTGCTCAGAGCTCGCCTTTTCACACCATCACACTTGTGCTTAGCTCACACTGCGGCCCAGTTCAACATGGCACAGCATGACATGGCACACTACAGATCAGCACCATGTGTGATATGCCAACTTAACACAATAACGTTGAGATAACACCCAGGCCCCTGCCTGGAGTTATTCAGTTTGGCAAAAAGCACCACTGTAACAGCTGGTCTGTATACAGTCAGTCAAAGATGAGCCTCAGGCCAACATGCTGAGCTGTGACATATGGATGGGTGTCATTGTACTACTTTCAACAAGTGCTGACAAGTCTCACAGTGCTGTGACAAACTCATTCCTGACAGATGTGTTTTATTCAGGGTTAATTATGAACTGTTTACATCAGACTACATTAGGCCTCAATATTCTTTCAAAACAAAAATAGTGAGCAGCCAGGATATTTGAATATATACAGTCTTTTAACCCTGTCTTCTAAAAATGACATTTATACTTTAGTATATGCTAATTTTATTTGCCTGTGACATTTAGAAGGAAACATAATTGAGTGGCAACATTGCTTTCAAATGCAGGAAGCACTGCAGGTATGTGCTGCACCTAAGCCATAGGGAGGTGGTCAGGGCCGACCATGGGCATACTGCACAAAGCTCTCCACCTTGACACTGGAGCCTAGTGGTTATATCCGGGGGCTTGCGTGATTAGGTTCAGGTGAATAAAAGTACTTAGCTTAAGTTTAAGGAGAGATTTTGATTTTGCTTAAATTTGGTTAAATATCTTGTTCTGTTAATTTCCTTTCATTTCTCACCTTTCAACTTTCAGATGAAAACATAAAATGCCCCAAAAAATACTTGGAAAAATGGGAAAGCATAACAAAACATATTTAAGATTGCAGAGTAGTAGCATATAAGCCTAATTTCTTGGAGACAGTGCTGGGTCTTTAGCCTGTGCCTTTTCTGGAACTTTGCCGACCTTCAAAACCTCTTTGACCATGGGCTAATCAAAACACAACAATTTAACAACTCTTGAAAAAGGCAGCTGCCTGATTGGCTGCCGTAACACTGCGCAGCCTAAACTGCGTAGCACAGCCTAAACTTTTGTATTTTACTCTGTCTGGAGGATTACTGTAGCTAAAATGATTAATCTAATTAAAATTTACAAAAGAAAGAGAATACAGAGCTGCCAATTCCTAACCCTGATGCTATAGCTTATAAGTTCTATTGATAAATAATATACCTCATTATTTAGATGTATCAAAGCACTGAACTACAATCATTTTTTTTTTTTTTTAGTTTTTCTTAATTGAAGCGTAATGTGATTTTGAGTCAACGAATACTGATATTCTGTGAAAAACGTAATGTAAATATATGTATATTGGCTGTCATGTATCATCCAGTTTAGGTAAATTCTTTTGTTTTTTGTTGTCGCAGTTGTGCATTGTTTTTTTTGGTTCAAGTAGGATTTTGTTTAAGTTAAAAGCTGCTTTCTTTGGTCCATAATGCTGAGAATTATAATAATAAAGCTGTTGAACTCAAGATTTAAAGAATATTAACTTTGAGGAAATATGTGCAACTGAAAGGGGTGCAGAGATTCTGACTGAAACTGTAATTGACACTGCTGTAAAATTGGTTTTCCTGCATCATTGCCCTCTTGGAAATGAACACAGTCACGGGTTTTAGATGTGGTGTGGATCAAAGATAGATACACATTTCTGAATATTATGTAGATTTATGAAAATGTAATTAATAAAAACTAATTGACCAAAAAGTCAGAGTCAGCTGAGTCCTTAATAACACATTAAATCGAGCTATTAACTACTGCAGTAGCCTTAAAATCCATTAAATAGACTGACATACAGGGAGACAGATGCTTTGACTTATTAAAAGAAAAAAGTAGGATTTGGGGTGAAGAGTTAGAACCTGCAGAAGACAGGAAATTCAGCTGTTCAGCACTAATACCAACATTATCCAGATCCTTTGAGCACTAAGCTTTGACACCTGTAAATGTTTCTGCTGGACTTCAAACAATATTTTGACTCCCAGTAAGTAGTCAGATTGCAGAGGATTCACATAAGTAGGCCAACTCTCTGAATCTCCTGTTGTCTCCTCTCCAGTGGACGGAGCGATCCACCGTGCTGCAGGTCCAAAGCTAAAAAAGGAGTGTGCTTCCCTCCACGGGTGTGAGACTGGAGAGGCCAAGATCACCTGCGGCTACGGCCTGCCAGCAAAGTGTAAGTATAGAAGTGTGTGAGTGTTTGTGTAAGTTCCAGCTCCTCCAGTGAGGCTGCTCAGTGTGGTTGTACTGGACTGCTTCCAGGTGTGACTATGTTGGAAGGTGCAATATTGATGCAGCTTGTTGCTGAAAAAGAGTAAGCTGCAAAGTTGAGTTCTTGAGAAAAATAAAGGTTAAACAACCAAATGAATAACATTCTCTTGCAATAAAATCTTATAGTAGATCAGATTTCCTTTTACACCCCAACCTGAACCTCCAGCAGAAACTCATCTTAGGTATCCATAATAATGTCACTTACTGCTTTCCATTTATAGCAAAATAAATGGCACTCAATTATTAAGTGGCGCTCCCTTGCAGCATGTATAATGTGATGAAACTGAAGATTCAACATGACAGAAAACCCTTTCTAGGTGTTTTAGCTTAGCTTCTCCAGCTTTCCAGATGTCTAAAAACCAACACAAGAGTCTGAGTGGAGCAACAGCGGTTGATGTAGTCATTAATAAGAGCAACTGAACAGCACTAATACATTTTGTTTCTGAAATGTCAAAACAGACATCAGATCAAAACTTATGACAAAGGTTTCAATTAAAAAACACTATACTACAAAATTAAAAGTACAGTCCTAGTCCTAGACACTGAGGACATTAAGGTCTTTGGGTCAGTTTCATATTGCATGCACATAGTGCTCTTTTGTTCCATTTTGGTTACCTCGTAGCTTGCTAAAATACCGTATCTGAATAGAGTTTTTACTCACTCAAACTTTCTGTTATATTTGGAAGAGTTTTGAAGAAAGACTGGATAGTTGGCAAAAGCAGTAAAATCTGCCATGACTGGACAAAAAACGATTGCCTTCAAATCAAACTTGGCAAGGGAAAATCTAAGAGAACAGCTGTTAGGTGACCTCTTGGAGGTAGGGCTTCCACCAACAATTATATCTGTTATTGGCTCCCAACCTGAAGCTTTGTCTACTTGTGACCCCATTTCATAGATTGAATGCCTATGCGTGGGCACCATTTCAACCAAAGGTTCAAATAGTTTTATTTGAGGAATTTTCATCATACAAGCATTTAAATGGTCCAGACACCCAGACTGGAAACTAAGTGTTTAACCAACTAATTTGTTTCAGCTCCGCTTTGATGTGCAGCACAAAACCTCCTTAGCATGGGATGCTAAATAAAAAAAGTGGCAAAAAGACAAATAATAATGAAGTTATCACTAAATTTATAATTTTTAACAAGACTCTCAGTGACAGAATTCTTCCTAAACTAGAATAAAGGGTTTGTCCACTGATCTTACACATAAAAAATCTGTTTACAGTTGTTGGGAAGTATTACTGCATTTTAAAAAAAAAAGTAGAAAAACCTTTTGTGGCACCAGAGAGAGCTAAGCCAAATCTGATAAAAAAAAAAAAAAATGCCTCAAGTGGGTCTGACGACTATGAGTTTGTAAATGAGAAAGATCTCTTTAAAAAAATATACATTTTATGTCCAACGGTGTTTTAAGAGTACGATGCTAAATCAGTGCCTATCGTAACATCTGGGTTAACATGTCAGCTGATGCATCATAAAAGACTTTGGATCAGTTACACAGTGAGTATTATCATATACTGCATGTGCAATGTTTCATGAAGTTCAAAGCAGTCACATAAAACTACACAGAACTCAGTTTCCACCACCCACTCCTTCAGTTTTGTGAGGAGCTAATCATGACATTGCGTGCCACTGTCATGGCGCACACACAGCATCACACTAATTGGTATTGCAATAATGCAGTAGCCAAGCTTTGTATATTATAATGGCCACCCAGGTGTACCTATGTACGCGTATGTGTGTGAGACAGAGATTAAAGGAGCACTGATTCTGTGTGGTATCAGCTTATTGTTCCACAGAGGGTTTAAGTTCACAGAGGAGGAGAGGAGCAAAAAAAGGAGAGAAGCGATAATAAAGGCAGCTCAAGGCAGAATGGAGAGCAGGGGTAGAAGAGATAGATAAGGATGGAGTGGGAGAATGGTTAAAAAAAAAAACTATAAAGAAAATGAATCAGTGTGGGGGAGGGGACGGATGTGAGGGGGGGCTGAAGACAGGAGGGAATTAGGAGGAGATGAGTTCTTACATTGTCTGTTGTCCTTTGTTGATTCAGTTGTTTAACTTCGAAGATCTTAGCTGTATTTTTCATGTGTGAGTGGATGCTGCTGCTTATCACAGTGCATCCTTATGCATGCTCATTTTGTGTTTGTCTGAGTTCGTAATTGTGTGCATGTGTATTTCTGTCTTGCTGATACAGTATGATACCGTGCATCATACATGCTGTTCAATGTTTACTTGAGTCTGTGTTGCATTAAGTGAAGTAGATCAGTGCATACAGTTTCAGGCTGCATGTCAGATCCTATCATTCTCTTACCTGTAACTATCTGTTAGCATGATATCTGTATGACTGACTATCTTTATCATTCACCGACTGACTGACTGACTGTGGGTGTGTGAGCATGTGTATGCAAGAGTCTCTCTGCCTTACATTCATGTGTGCATGGTTGTTACCCAGCATGTGGTATGGAGACTGGGTCTCTCCTCCCAGATGAAATATTAAGTCCCGAGAATAATTCAAAATGCGTCTGCTTAAACAGTCACAACAGGGCTTGATTACCTCTCAGCAGGAGGCAGAGAGGGGCGAGACATCAACAAGAGAGGGAAAGCAAAGGAGAGATAACAAAGCAGGCAGAGGACTGTGTGAAAGAATGTGGAAAAGAACAAGAACTGGAAATGGAACTCATCAGGAGAGAGGGAGAGACAATGAAAGACGGGTCCAATCTCAAAGCCAACAATTTCATCTTGATTTGTATGGGCTCGCCACCAGATGTGGTATTTCAAGAGTCTCTGACTCACGAGTTGCCAAATGGTCCAGAGGAACTGCTGTCAGTTCTCAATGCAGAGTGTCCATTGATGATCCCGCAGCCACTTAGCCAGCAGCATCCCAGTACCGTAACCTAGCAACACCCAGAGCGCATGGCACACTACTGCTGCTGTTTAGCAAGTCACATGCAATTTGGGAGCTCGACAAATGACAGCTTGAAAATTTCAAGCTGGCCCTGGTAAATTTAACATATTAACCAAAACTTAAAGGCAGTTAAATCAGCAATCTGTCAACTCTGGAGAATATGAGCCACTGTAAATGAGGGTATGATTAGGAGCAGAACAGTTTTGAGATCAGTCTGTTTGTATGTGCATAAATTTGTGCGTTGCTCACTTGTGTGCCTGCTGTAACATCCATGGGCACTTGTGTTGGGGTGTGTTTGTAAGTGTTTTTGCAGTTGCCAGACAAGGGAGCATGGGCCCCATGTGTTGTCCAGACAACCTAGCACCCCAGAGCTCACCTGTGTACCGATAAACACAGCTCTAACCCCTCTAACCTGTTCCCCAGTTGGCCCTCACTCCCCTGCCAAACACACCGGCATACAACACCATGACACACTAGGGAGGGAAGGAGCCAAAGTCAGAATTATAGAGAATGAGAGAGGGAGACTGACAACATGAGGTCAGAACCAGAATCAATATTCGTGTCCAGTAAAGGCAACACTGCTTTAGTGACGTCAATGCTTACAGACACATTAAGTCTTACATTAGTGATCAGCTTATATATATTCATCACAGCAGTACACAAACAATGCAAAAGCATAAGAGTAAGACATAGTAGAACAGGCGTTCTGTTGTTACAGCTCAATAGTTTCCCATGAATATAATACAGACATATTATTTGTTTGGCAGTTTTGTAGGAAATAATGCCAAAGGAAAAAAAAAATTGGTACAATGACTAATTTAGGTTGATCATGCAGGTTGAAAACAAATACCTAGGCCAGCCAAATTTATCTGGACAACAAAAAGAGGGTGAACAGTAAAATTCTTACCCAAACATTCATCATAGCACACCGAACATATGTGCTCACTTTCAGCCCTTACCTTTGAATAAAGCAGTAGATAATTTGGCTGCTATTCACTTTGGTGAATACATCACAAAACTAACCCTAAGAGTCCAAGTACTTTAAAACTGTAACTGTTTACAAATGCTCAACTGTGACATGATATACTCTTTTCAAAACTGCTAGAAAAAAACTGCCCATTATTTACACAGCAGACACAGAGCAACATTGTCATTCACTTGTCATGTTGTCATGTTTCTATCTCCTAAGTAAAATATCAGACTCTTGTTTTTCTGCTGTTTGATGTTTGGTGCTAGTCAGATGGTGTATAGTGAGTTTTTGCTAAAAAATGATGCTATGATAGCAGGGAGAGTGAACTGAAACAAACCCAAATAAGGAGCTGAATCTCACTGTGCAGCTCCCGAAAGCTGGAGGAAATGCAGATTCAGGTGATAATTCTCTGTGGGTTCATCACCAGGAGCGACACCTTTCAGATATAAATAGTCATGTGATCCATTCTTAATATAAAAATGTTGATTATAAAATTGTAAGCTTAATTAAAGTACAGTGATAATGATAAAATATGGATCTGACCCGTCTCCCAAAATGGTAGGTCATAGACATTTCTCACATCTCTTTCTAGATCTCTTTTAGCCAAAGGAAAACTATAACAACAAAAACAAACGGCTGCATTTTGAAATGATTCCTCAACTCTATAGTGCTGTCAGATCTTTTCAGCATATTTGTGTACACTGGTTTATATTGTCTCATATGCCAAACACCTTATTTGAAGTTTATTTTAAGTCTAATGTATTTAGGGGGGAATTGGTTTAAAGTGGGAGTTACCGAGTTGGAGGCGGAAAAAGATGGAGTGAAAACAAGATGGAGATGGAAAGGTCCATAGAAAAAGAAGTGCTGATGGAAACAGAGGGGTACAAAGCAAGAGATATATCACTCTGATAAAAACTGGCTGGTATGCTCCCCTCTCCTCCCTCCCTGCCTCCCAGCTCCCAGTTTCTGTTCCCTTGGTGGCCAATTACAGCTAATTAAAATCCTCACTGCAGCTCTCCCGGACTCCCCCTCTTCCTCTCCTCCAAGGCCTCCATCTCTCTGCTTCGTCTGTCACCCTGTCACTCTTTATTGTCTGTTTCTCTTTCTTTGAAGACATCTCTCTGCCCGTCGCAATCAACAACTTAAACACTTTGTTTCCTCCTGTTCCACTCATCCACTTCTTCACTTTTCTTTACCTCCTCAGCCCCCTCCCTTTTTCTCATCCTCCTATCCACATTTGGTTTCTTCTTTCTCCCTTGCACCACCCACTGTTCCTATCATCATCAGCAGTAAGATTTTCTTAGTAGTGCCAAGAGACTTGACAAGGCTCTGGGCTAAAGACTGTAGCTCTCAGACTGTGATACCTTGCTAGTCGGGGAGGGAATTTTCCCCCCTTTTTTCCTTTTCTTTCGACAAGTTGTCGACATCTTTGCTTCTTCCGACCTCGTGTCAGCAGTGTGATCCTTCTAGGTGTTAAAAAGCTATGTCAAAGCTGCTGCAGCTGCTGCTGACGAGGAGGAGCGTGATGATGATGATCATAGCAGCAGCCCTGGTGTTAATTCATTCAGTTAATTCATTTGCCTTGAAGGAGAAAAAAGAGATCAAAAAAAGCTCCAGTGTTGCTTGGCTCAGGGAAAGAGAGTTGGAGAGTGGGAGTAAGAGACAGTGAAGAACTCTTTGCTGCTGCTCCCGGATGAAGAGAATTATGTCCATTCCTTTTAGCATCGGCATCTTGTTCCCCCCTTCTCTGTCTACTCTTGTTCCCCTGTTTAGAATAACTGTCCCTCTGACTTTTTCAGAAAAAGGTGGAAAGAGATAGGGATAGCCATAGGGGGCTTTACAAGACCCGAGCCTTCTTTTTGTGCTGAGGCCCAGGCCTGGATTTAAGAGCTGTGTCCGCTTGGCTGAGCATAAACTGAGGCCGAGCACACAAAGGACCAGCTAGCCTTTTTCTTGCCTCCTGCTTTAAAGACCGATAAAAAAAGGCAAAGAGGGACAGATGGAGGTATGTGAAGAGAAAGAGAGAAAGGGGAGGGGAGACGAGAGGATGGACGGACGGATGGCTGTTGAGTATGAAAAGCAGGAGCAGTGACTCGTGGCCTCCCAGGTAAGAATGGTTAGAGGCGGGGGGGGGTTCAAAAAAGAGGAGTAGTGACAATGATCAGGAAAAAAGCTGGAAGGGCAGACAAAAAGAAAAGACTGGATGGGTGTCACCGGATGGCACTCGGTCAAGTTCTCTTAAGGCTCATGCCAGTGTTACTCCCAGTCATGAGAGAATTCATGCACGCCCATACACACACACACACACGCACACACGGCCTCTTTGCAGACTGAATGTGCAAGGCAAATCAGCTATGTAATTGGTATAGTTTGAGCTGCACTAAAAAAGAAATTCACCTTGTTTTTCCTTATTGTCTCCCTTTCTTGTCTACCTGTCTCTTCCATTATTTCTACCTTAACTTTGTTTCCTTGTTTATTGTTATTTTTGCAGAAAAATTATACTATATGATCAGGTCTCGATAAAAAGTATAAAGCAGTATGATTTATAGAAGTGTCTCAATGCCATCTGTTAAGAAACAAGCTTTTATTTTATAATATGGTCAGACCAATTTTTATCTATACATACTGATAAATGAAGCTTCGTAGCATCATATTCTAACTGATCTGATAAGTGCTACAGTATTCTCAGGTGGAAAACGGGATAAAACCACAGAGGACATCAGCAATGTGTGAGGAGGGGCTGTCTAACAGCTGGCATTAAAAGAAAATGACTGTGGTCAAGGTTTTGGATGAGACTGAAGAATCAAGTCAGTGCAAGTATTCAAAGAAAACAAAGAATAAAGCCCTTGCCCACTGTGCAACTTACTGTAAATTATATTTTTCATAAAAAATTTTAAGCAAAGGCTTTAATTGCATTGGCTTCGGAAAAATAGAAGAAGTGGGTCCACATGGACCGGTTTCAATTTTATTTATCTCTTTAATTAGAAAGATCATTAAATTAACATTCAAGCCAGTGCTGGAAAGTAACTAAGTACATTTAATGACATATTGTGATTAAGTACAACTTCGAGCTGTAATTTTATTTCACTTCAGCATTTCTATTGATTACTAAATCACTACATTTCAAAGGGAAACTGGTACATTTTACTCCACTACATGTATCTGACCACTGTGGTTGCTAGTTACTTTAAATGATATAATATTTATAGCATGTTTTGCTTTACATAAAACTAAATGGGAGGAAAAGTGAGCCCCACCTCAGCCATCTGCAAATTTAAATTCTGCTTAGATTAAAGCTTGACTAATGCAGTCTAATTTAGTGATATAATATATAAAAGATAATGTGATACCTCTCTTTGCTTTTTTTAATGCATAATTTTTATACACTGTATCATATAGCACATGTTGCAATATAGTACGATTATTTGGAATACATGGTTATTCAGTACTAATAAATCCAAAGATATGATGGATGTTTTGTAATACTTATCTTGGAGACGATGTTTGAAAAGACAGAAATAAAAGAGGTACTTGAGGCGAAATATAAAAATATTAAGCCAAAGGTTTACACATGACACACACACACACAACAGACACAAAAACATTTCAATGTTGAAAGTGTAACCACCTGTGCTAAGTGAAGTGATTTCATAATTGGACAAAAAGGCAGAAATCAATATCACATCCAAAGCTGGCTGGAGCTTTAGAACTTAAACAAGTCTGTAGGCAACAGAAGAGAGGGAGGAGAGAAAAATTGGACATACAGTGAGAGAACCGCTCAGAATATCCTCCTACAATTCAATGAAAGTTGTTATTCGGAGCTCTTTGAAAAACAGTTTGCAGGGCAAAAATCACAAAGCCTCACATCTGTTTAACAATGGGTCATGATTCCCTCCTCTGTGTGGAAGTGCGACCTTTTCAGCCCCACAGAAGCAAAGACAAAATGTGTCACTGAAATACACTGTCACAGGGTAATGACAGCCATTAATTCATAGGCACTCTAATGCTTATCTGCGGGCAGTTTTAAATTTCTTCTTTTCCCATCATAAACTAACATGTTACACACTTAACATGCACATATTCATGTAATGATGATTTGGAAAATATTTAACCTCTATAATGATGATTAAATGTGGCCATTACATGCATACTTTTGCACTATATGCAAGTACCACAACAATAGCTGCTGTTAGGTAGACAGCAAAAAACTGCTTATTGGGAAAAAATGCTTGTGCAAAATCAGCATGAATGGGCTCGACTGTTATTTTTCTCAATCATTAATCAACAAACACAGCCAGAAACTGAAAAAACACTAGCAAAGGGCCATAGCAGAGATTTTTGAAAGCCTGACTCAAGGTGTGTGCAGTTTGAGTGGTGTGTGTGTGGGCCCACGTAAGTTGTAAAGGCAGCTTGAAGATTTGCACAGCCACCATTGCCATCGACTAGCACAACACGCAAGAAATGATCTTCAAGCATGACATATTTGATTAGCAAACAGGTCTCAACAGCACCTGCAAAACTCACAACATGCAACCATTCAGGCAGCCTTACCAGCAAGGACAGCGGGACGGAAAGGAAAAACAAAATCCCGAAGGTTGTCCTGAATTTGACTTCTCAAGGCAAAAGAAAAAAACTGCAAGACCAAAGATGACCTGGTGCGGAACTGATAGGGAGGAATTAGCAAAGATGAACTTAGAGGCTTGACATGTTGCCAAGGATAGGAAACGATGGAGGGAGCTCAATTTCCCCCTTTTTCCTACAGGGAATGAATAGTATTAAGCGATATTTTAGACGGCAATATGCACCCAAGTTTGTGGTGAAGGTCCTTTCCTATTTCAACGTGTCAGTGCTCCTGTGCAAAAAGCCAGGTCCATAAAGAAAACGTTCTGAGTTTGGAGTGGAAAAACTTGACTGGCTGTACAGAGCCCTGACCTTAACTTCACATAACTGAAACACCAACAGATAGCCAGGCCTTAACCCCCAACATCAGTGGCCAACTGACAGTTTTAGGAGTGATATTTTCAATAATCAAATTTAGGTATAGTGCCTGACTCTCCACAAACATGCATTGCCTCCTGTAATCACACTGGGTGATTGTGTACGTTTTCAGCATTAAATCTACACACACTTAAACACACACTTACTGTCAGTAACACATACCTTCAGGAAACACACATCCACTTCCTCCCTTCAATACTGCTGCTCACACACATTCTGTATCACACTCTCCACAACACACTTTCCTTCATACATAAATCCCTCACACATCCTAACATGCTCCACTAACTTTCTATCTCCCCATCGAGCCCCCACCCTTCTGTGTTTCAGGGTAATGTGAGCCAGCAGCCGTTACATTGGGGGGGTGGTTGTTGATGTATGGTGGAACTAAAGCAACCCTGCCGATCGATAATGTAAACAGGAGCGAAGAGAGGTGGTAAATAAGGCCGACTCCTGACAGAACCATCTACCCCAGGTGACAGAGAGAGGGAGAGAGGGAGAGAGAGAGGAGAAGTAAAGGAGGAGGGTGAGGGGAATATGTAATGGGGGAAGGGAGGAAAGAAGGGAGAGAAAATAATGCAGGAGTAAAGAGGAAAATGGAAGGATGAGTGGGACAAAGAAGAGCGAGGGACAAAAGAGATAGAATAATAGGACGGAAAGGAGAGGGTGGGAGGAGAAAAGGAAAGAATGGACAGAAAGGTGATGGAGGGATGGAGGAGAGGGTAATGGGAGCAAGAGGAGAGGTGGGATGACTGGATGAGGTAATGGTGAGGGAGAAGGGAGGAGGGTGATGACAAAGGATGGAGAGTGATCCAAGGATGAAGTGGGAGGAAGGAAAAGAGTTAAGATGGAGCAACAGAGGGGGGAGGAGACAAGAAAAGATGACGGAGAGAAAGTGAGGAAAAAGAGGGTAGAAAATAGATGATTGGGTTAGCAATGAGGAAAAATCACCAATTATAGATTACAATTCAATTTTAGCTGAAACAGTGCATATATTTGTGTGCGCGTGTGCGTGCGTGTGTGTAGCAGTGACATTTAGCAGATGACATGCAGATGAATGACCACCAAGTGACCCGCTCTTGAACCGAACCAGCACAACATATACAGTACTGCACACAAACACACACACACACACAAACAGACATTACCACACGCACCCGTAACTTTCTGAGAACACACGCTCACTCTGGGCTACTTGACCACTGGAGAGTAAACACATGCCTGACAACATAAACAATCACACAACTCACAGACAGACACACATGGAGAGCAAATATGTGCCAAACTGTCTTGCTATGATTACACTGTACAGCTTTGCATTAGTACTTTCCTTTTTTCTTTTTCTTTTTTTCCTTCATGCACGACTGCGTTTGACCACGGTAATTAAACTCGTGTGTCCGTGAGTGTTTCATCTGTTGTGTGTTTTAGCTAATTCACATTTCCTATTCAGCCTCCTCTGCTATTTAAAGAGTCATCTGCAGCATTCTCATACACTATAAATAAAACTGTTACTGCTTAACAAGTGATGGATTCCAATTATATAGCCAGTTCTTGAAAGCTCCTGATTTTCCATTTTAGACCACTGTATTTTCTTCCAATGCAACAGTATAATGGACAGTTTTCCAGTGCTCTCTCCAGAGCTTTAGGATTGTACAAAATACAGCTTTAAATTTTAAGGTATTTTAAGGTGTGCTGAAGTTTTTGGGGCCAGTGTCTGTCCTGAGCTGTGAATTCAGATAAATTTTGCATCAGAGCATTTCACTAATAAGAAAATTCCGCTGCTAAAATGTGAACAGTCGCTGGTTTTCTTGGTCTACTATGATTATAAAATAAACATTTTTGGATTTCAAGCTGATGAGCAGATCATTCAAGCCACCTACAAATGTCAATTTGGGCTCTTAAATATTATACTGATTATACTGATGACTCGAGGATTTAATCCGCAGATAATGAAAATAATTGTAAATTTCAGCCCTAGTTTTGGTTGACGCATAAATGTGATGCCTAATAGTGGTTTGCAGGTCATTGCTTGAATATTTTATTTGACTTTGCATGCATGTGCCTTGTCACGATCTCGATTAATAGCAATGAATTAACCATGTTGCCCATTACATCAAGTAATTCAACACTTAAAGTATGTATGTTAAAATATAAGTATGACAAAAGATGAATTTAAATGTCATTTCAATTACTAATGATAAATGTTATTGATAACTGTGTAGATGTGCCCTCAAAGCAGTTTTTGTTGACAGTCACTTGTTCTTCATTGCTTTATGAGGATGATCCACCATCAAAAAAATTGTGGATGAACAACATTTAATTGTTGACCTCCCTTTGCACTTACTCTCTATGTTGGTGCACAGACCAGTGAAGCCACAATGCAGACAGAGTATAGTAGAGCCAGAGTTAACACATTACATTGTTGTAGGCGCAAGACAAAAAGAAATATAGCAATTTGATGTTGTGGCACTTAACATCTAATAGGCCTGAGGCATTGCTCATTGACAAGACTCCAAACGCTATATGGAGGAAGATTGACACTTTAGCTGGAATGAGCGTCAGCATAGACACCAAGGTGAGATTTGGAGCAAATGTGGGCTGAGAGGAGAGTTGAGCAAGAGAGACGGAGACATCGGGTTATCAAGTGTGATCCTCCGATCACTGATTACAGATGTCGGTCTTAATCATCCCCATGTCACCACAAGATGGATCATAACTGATGAGAGGCTGTAGTAATGACCCATCACTCACATACAGACGCAGGACACCAAGGCTCACAACAGTGGTGTCAATACAGCTTAAAATAAAAAAAAACAAAAAAAAACTCATACAGTATGTTACATACTGGTTGTACAATAAGTATGGACATAACATTTGGCCAATCCAGGGACAAATCTTTACCAATCATCACAAAGCAATCAGTAGGAGTTGGAGAAATATGAGTTAGAGAAGAATTTTAACACCATGACACAAGTGAGGTTTGAATCATACTTAGCCACCATTAAAATGTTCTGGTTTTAATGTTCTGGCCATCCACCTCCCATTTTATGCAGTAAGAAAGAAATGATATAGTATAAACCTTTGATAAACTATGCAGTGGGAGAATATTAGTGTCTAATAGCCATGTCAATGTCTAAACAGGCTTTGATTGGAGCACTTAATATTCTTTCTGTGGGTTTATGCACTCAGACTAAGTGATTTCTCAGGGACTGCACTCTCATTCATCAGTGAACAGTTTGATGAAGGACTGTCAGTTATTCAGACAAAGTTTCTTTCAGTGCACATCTGGAGTCCACTGTAAGCAGTAGTCTCTCATACCAGCCTGAATTATGTGAGACTTAAGTCCACACACTTCTGGTCTAAGGGGGACACTGACACATCACAGCATATATAGTAGTTTTTGATGACTTTAAACTTTTGCTTCACTCTCACTGCTCTTGTCAGCGCTGTTTTCAAACATAGCAGCTCAGAAAGAACCAGTTTGCCTGCTGAGGACCAAACAGCATGCCGACAGAGTTAACAACTAGCTGGTGAACATAGTGGAGCGTGTAGCAGAGTCAGATGTTTCCATCAGTGTTTGGTAGAGACCAAAACAGAGCTAATAAGAGAGTGGATATTTGGCTTATATTTATCAAGCGTCCAAAAAAATGACTCAAAATAAATACCACTGTTGTTCTGTGTCTGCTGGGTGGGTAAATGGGTAACTGTTCTCTCATAGTGATATTTTGCACCAAGTTTTTTATGTGTTCTTACATTTAAGTCACTGGACATTTTCAGCAAGTTGCCCCCTTTTTTTTTTTTAATTTAATGAATTTTTTAATTGAAGCTGTTTGATTAGGACCTAGTAAAAGTCAAAGTGTCTAAAAATGGTGCTTCATGTTTTACCAGTTCATTTGTATCAGTGTGAATTTATTCACAAAAGTACCATTGGTTGTCAAATATTACAACACGCTATGATAATGAAGCTGGTTTTTATACAAAGCATGATCAAAGAAAAACATTTCTCTTTAGCAAAAAGTGGCTGTAGATTGAAGCTGTGATTTAATCCAGGTTTCCTTTTTCCCAAGAGCTTTCACTCTTTCAGCTCACAGTACAATAGTTTTTCGTAGCAGGAGCTCTATTCCACCAGCTGGGCGTAATGAGCAGACCCTGCATCGCTAACTAAATATCCTCCATTGACCGTGGTTAGCTGGCAGAATTTCACTGTCTATGGACACAACTACAACAATTTCTAACAACAAACAAGATTATTGGGGAAATGGACACGAGAACACATCCCATGCTTCAGTTATAAATTTCTGGTTCTGAAATAGGATCACCAGATCATATTTCAAAAAGTCCCAAACACTGTGTTACATCTTTCTGCCTAATGGCCTCCAATCCTCCAAGGGATGGATTAAAGAGCTTCTGTGTTCTGCAATCTGCAGCTTGTTATCTGTGTGTGTTAGTGTGTGTGTGTCTGTGTGTGTGTCTGTGTCCCTGTGTCAATGTGTGAAAGAGAGAGACAGAGAGAGTTTTGTATTAATGTTCATCTTAATATAATTAATATTTGGATTCAGATTGTTTTGAATTTTAAGAGACAAAATAAGATTCAGTTCAATTAATATTTATTTTAACTTTTGTAAATAAGGTCAATATATTGAATCACAGCAGCTGTTTCAAGATCAGCAGCGTTGCCAAATTGGGTTGTTTTCCCCCCAGCAGGCCAACTTTTTTATTTGATTGGGTGGTTAAAAATGGTTCTGGATGGCTTATGGGTAATTGTGTAGTTTTATCCACTGAAAAGTTAGGCTATATTCCAACAGCCAAGAGATGTGAGGCAAAAACACTGCATGAGGTGAAACAGACAGGTGCATGCCAGCATTCTGATCAAACGGGGAGTTAGTTATTGTAGCCTGGCCTGCTGATATGGTCTGTTCATCGACACGGTCAACAGTTGGATCCCCAGCAGTGACACACAGCTCATGGCGGCAATTACGGTACTTCAAACTCCTGAGTGCCTACATACCATCATTTACATCAATAACTGCACTCTTTCTCTGAGTCACATCTCCAACAGATCTGAACACACTGATATAATACACATATAGATAGATTCACTGTGACTTAATCTTTTCAAGGAATGATATTAACCCTGATGTCCATCAAAAATATTCCTCCATATATCCATGTAATATCTTATATTAAGTATTAAGGCAATGTAGTGATAGTTGACAGTATATCCGTGGTTCATTGAAACAGGAACTGTATATGCTAAAGAAATCAGATTGGGATTTATATCTCCTTAAGCATCATACACTGCACTTCCAGCTGTACTTCTTTTCCTTTTCAAATTTTTATTGGTTCAAAACTCTGAAGCCTTGTAAAAGCTTCTACATCTGTTCATATTTATGACATCAGTTTAGTGTTATCAAGAAGGCTTCGCGGACAATCTTTTACGTTCATGGTTCTCGGTTCTCCTAAACTTTATACTATTAGAAGTGAATACAGTCCCTCTTGCAAATAAACTACAGTGCAATACAGGCTTTCACTGGTATAGTTCACTGTTAGTAAGAAATATGTACATTTATAATGTTAGGGCAGGTTTGAGGCTCTGGTTGGGTGATCGGTTGTAAGTCAAATCTGGTAACGCTGCAGATTGGTCCAGTCATATCACGAAAATGACCCTTGATTCAAGACTGTGTGTGAAGATTGATCTGTAAAGGGAAAAAAACTGAGAATATTTCCCTCCATGGGATCCTGTTAAGAAAGAAACGAATTTTCAATATTAGATTAAATGTATTGTTGAAATGAAATATTGTTTTGTGCATGTACAGGCGGTGGTCGACTAAGTCTTATCACTGCATTGGGAATCACACTGAGCAACATGCTGAGCCTCATCAGAATGTGTGGTGGTGTTGGCCTGGGCGTGTAGAGGCTGGTTAAACCACATCTCGACTGCAGCTCTCTTTGTTCCTCACTCAACTTCTGTTCGGTTTTGTGCCCCCCCCCCCACCACCACCACCACCACCACCTTCAGTTCAATACATCAGATCATTTACCCGTTATTTAACTGAATTTTTTATTTCAAAAAAAAAAACGGTCATTTACTTGACAGAGAAACACAGTATGAATTAGTCAAGGGTTCCAGCTGCTACATGACAGAAAAACATGTAAAATATATTGTACAATGCCATTAGAAATGGTGAAGGACATTATAGCTGTATTCTTGCTGGGAGAGACAAAGAAAACTCCTTTTAATTTGTGTACTCCTTGAGACACTTGTAGTAAAGCATTTATGTGAGAATAATTTAAAATCAGCAAGTAAAGAGACCTTCTTTGGTGACATGACACATCCTTTGGCAGCCATACTGGAGGTCAGCAGCTCTTGGAAACAGTGGCGGTTCATAGTCCTATGTGGTCTGGTAGCTTGTAGGCTATTTGACTGGCAACACCAAACAAATCAGCAGATATCTCAATTTGGACACAAATCTACTTTTTGGGACTGTTGACTTATTAATTATTGAGAAACACCTTGGACAATTATTTGCATGCACCATTAAAACTACCAATTTAAGAGCCAAGCCTCCAGTTTTGATGCGAGGGTGTTGTTGTTTGTCTCTTCTTGATGTAAGATGGTCAGCTTTTATTTTATAGGTAAAAGGTGAACAGAAAAGTTCAGAATTGTTCCACACTCCAAAACATTAAATTGTTCTCTCTGTGGGAACACCTCAGAGTAACACAGCCCACTATCTAAACTATTGTTTTTTTCCCCTGTCTTGACTATAACATTTTATATTTAGCTATTTAAAACAAGACTAGGTCAAAACCTAGTTTATAGCTGGACTTCTCTTTATCTGTTTGCTCCTCTCCTAGTCTCTGTGCCACATACAGTTAGGTACACAAGTATTTTGATGGTGATACAATTTTTTTTTTAATTTTGCCTCTGTACACTACTACAGTAGCTTTGAAACAAACAAATAAAGATGTGATCGAAATGTAGACTTTCAGCTTTAGTTCGATTTGTTTAACTCAAATATTGCATTAACTATTTAGAAATTACAGCCATTTATTTTGTCCCTCATTTTCAGAAGCTCAGACGTATTTGGATAGTTGACAACTGATCAGTTTCATGGCCAGGTGTAGCTTGATCCTTTGTTAGCTCATGACTAATTGGACCAGTAAAGGTGTTGATTCCCCCAGTGTTTCATTTTTGCCTATCTGTCAAAAAATTATTGAAATTATTAAAAATCCAAAAAACGAAATCTCGCATTTACAAAGGTTTTCAGGCCCTCTGATGTGACACTCCAAATTGCAGTAAGGTGTATCCTGTTTTCTTTAATTATACTGGAGATATATCTAGAACTTGCTCCATCTATGGCAAACTGAACTGATTGGACATAGTTTAGAAAGGCATACACCTGTGTGTATATAAGGACACACTATTCAAACTGCATGTCAGAAAATAAAGACATAAAGTCCAAGAAACACTCTGTAGACCTTTGTGATAGAATTGTGGTGAGCCATATCTCAGGACAAGGATTAAGATGTTCCCAGGAGCACAGTGGCCTTGATAATTGTGAAATGGAAGAAGTTTGGAAACACCAGGACTCTTAGCTGTCCAGCCGAACTAAACAACGGGGCAGGAAAGGCCTTGGTTAGCAATCCATCAGTCAAGCCTTTAGAGTTGATGAGTGGCTAAATGGAAGGCACTTTGAGTAAAAGGCATGGGACAGCTCATTTAGAATTTGCAAAACAGTAATTAAAGGACTCTAATAGCCAAAGAAAAGAGGGTCTGAAGTCTGATGGGACAAAAAATTGTACCCTTTCGGCAGACCTCCAAACACTATGTCTGGCAAACACCAGCCACAACTCATCACCTGGCTAATACCATCCCTAAGGAGAAGCGTGGTGGTGGCGGCATGGAGGGTGATGGAGGGTATTCCCAGCAACAGCAAAGACTTGGGAGGATTGGCCAGGAAGAATGGGATAAACTACCCAAAACCTTGTGTGCAAAGCTTTTAGAGATCTACCCAAGAAGACCTGAACACTCTTCAAGCCAACTGACCTCCAAGTGGGCCCCAGCATGGTTTTTGATGGACATGTCTGCAAAGATTTCAGGAGATTTAAAAAATGGCAGAGATGTGTATTACATCAAAGCCTTCTACTCAGTTTAGGACTAAAAATGTATAAGGACTTTTATGTCAACATTAGAGCTACGTGTCTATGTCTTTAATATGTTTAAAGTTTTTGTTAAAAGTGGCACTAAATTTAACAGGGCTGTCAAAATAAACACTGAATAAATGGTGATTTTGACAAAGAAGACTGTTAAACACAGGATATATGTCACTTTTATTTTACGCTATCCTCATTTCTCTCACGCTGTGTTGAGAGTTGCTTCATCTTCACATCTCTCTCCGTCTCCACAGATGTGATCCACACCGTGGGGCCGATTGTACAAGGAGGAGTTGGAGAGGAGGAGAAGAAAGCTCTGAGGTTGTGCTACAAGAACAGCCTGAAAACAGCCACTGATAATGCTGCACGTTCTGTGGTGAGAATGAAGGGATGAGATGAGAAGCCGGAGATGATTGCTAGAACAAAAAGGAGGGGAGAAAAACAAAGAATGAAGACATAGTGATATGGAATCTTTTTAGAAACAGAGCAGAAACCTGAGAGATTATGGTAAAAGAGAAGTTAACTGGTGAAGACTAGGACACAAAAAAGAAGAGAGCAAAAAAAAAAGACAGACAGGAGGCATGGACAAGTGGAGAGATAGAAAAAAAGAGAGAGGGATGCAGTCAAGACTGTAAGAGAAGATTCTGTAGTTAAAAGAGAAATCTGTGCCAAGAGAGAATTATTAATAATGATTTTTGAAAAGGGATCTACATTTAAATTCAGATAAATGGAAGGGGGAGGGGCTGCATGTAGGAGTGTTGCTTTGTATGAAGGTTTTATGAAACACACCAGGCAGGAGGTTTAACAGCAGAACGCGGTGTAAAAGTCAAAGATAATCACCAAAGCAACATGAAAATAAAGTCAAAGGTACAGTAGCAGAAAAGAATAATGGAGGCTGTGGGAAGATCAACCCTGAACATTCAGGGTTTCTGTCCTCAAGAGCAGAATATTAAACCAAATTGCATTTTACTACAATTTCAGCATTTACTTTTACGCCCCTAAACTTTCTGTTTGTGTCCACTTGCCTTCATAATGAATGCTGTATATCACGAGGCAATCTATTAATACTGCGATGTCATTATTGACAATGAAAAATCTATAGATTCAAATGAAAACAGATGTTATAGTCAACTGAAATCGGCAAAAAATGTTGTGCATTTTTAACATTAAGCCCTTTAAGCTTTTTGTTATTGGTTCACTTCCATGGATTTATATGTTAACCTTTTTGTCCTGTGAGTCATCACGTCTGCCCTCGCCTTGAGTTGCCAGCTCCACAGTCTGGTTAAATGAACAGATCTGGAGACACAGGGATCATCCTGGCATCTGCTCGTACTTCCATTTTTGAGAGCAGGTTGAGAATCGTCCAGATCTGATTTAGTTTGAAGTTTACTGGCTGCTTGACTCAACTCAAAACCAAGGATATGGCAAGAACCTTCACCATGTGGATGCCAAGGATCTAAATTTACGATTCTTTGAATTTTTACTATGCATAGCCCTATTTTGATACTCCTAAACCATTCAGTCTATCAAAATTCAACATTCTGTAATAGCCTCTCATTTAGTACATTGCATTGTTACTGGTGCAGTCTACCTTTCCTGAGCAGGTTTTAGATTACCACCTCCCTCAAAGGGGATTTGCAGGAAACAATGCATGCATGTACTTAAATGTTACTGTTTTTAATTTTATGTCATAGATAGAAGCCTCCCAATCTACTGATGGCTCTCCTAGACTTGTATCAGAGGTGTTTACATTTACTGCTAATGCAACCTGAACAAAGACCGATTCAGAGTCTGTCTTAAAAAAAAAATAAAATAAAAACAGTGAGGTGAAAGACACCATCAAGATCCAGCAGAGTGTGACTTCGGTGAATCTTTGTATGGATGGGTATGCGTGAGAGAGAGAGAGAAAAGAAGATAGACTGTTATGTGATCAGTAACAGACTGTAATCACTTTGTTTGTCATCTTTACTCTGCAGGCTTTCCCTTGCATCTCCACTGGAGTCTACGGTCAGTGTTTGGGTTTATGTGTTTATCTCCTCCTCAATCCAGAACAAATGCATGAGATTTGCATCCACTGAGTAGTGTGTTTGTATCACGGTGGGGACTTTAACCTGAATGCCCACTAACTTGTGGCAAGTGGGGACAAAAATTGAGGTCAGCGTGTGTAGAGACTGTTTTTGAGCATTAAGACTTGGTAATAGGGTTCAGATTAAAAAAAAAAAAAAAAAAAAAAAATCAAAATCAGGCATTTATGTGTAATGGCTAGGGTAAGGGTAAGGGGCTAGGGAATGCATTATGTCAGTGTGTGTCCCAGTGGCGTTAGTGGAACAAGTCTGTGTGTGTGTGTGTGATTTATCATAGTTTTTGTTTTGTTTTTATTTCAACTGTTTATTGGTTGCTTCAGGCTTCAGGCTGGATATTTTTTTTTTTTGAGTGAGAGAAAAAAATCCCTTTTCATCCAGCAGCAATAAAAATATATCTGTGTGCCTGTGTTTCAAAGCTGTAGACACTGGCTGTGTTTTCCATGACATGCTTGTTTCCAGTATCAGTCTTTCTGTTTACCGATTGCTGCGCCACCCAGTGCCACTTGTCACATTTATCTCCTACGGCCCAGAGGTGGTTCTCAGATTAAGGTCTTGGATTAAGACCAGCAGATTAAAATGGATTAGGCCGGAGATTGTGTCAGATTGACTGTAATCCCCCTTCACACTGGCAGGAGAGACAGTTAAAGATAGTGCTTAAACACTCCCCAGGGTGGGTTTGGGTGTGAAGGGCCAGTTGTTGACACTTCTCTCCCGTTGCTAGAAAGAGGAAAAGGCCGAAGTTGTGATTTACTCAGTGACTTATTAATGCCTTCCTCTCTGTTGCGCCTATTACCCCATGTTTCTCCCTCTCTTTCCTCTTGAGTGTTTTGTAGCATTAAGGGAGCAGGAAGAGTAACAAAAGGCTATATGATTTTACCAGATATTAGCAGCTTTTAAACTCTGTAGCTACATTTGGATGAAAAGAAAAGCCTGCACTGCTCATTGTCTTTTTAAGAATATTTTCACAGAAATTCCAAATAACAGATGTGAAAACAACAACAAGTCCAACAAGTTCATTTTTTTCTGTCATCTTGGCTCATTTTGAAAGAGGAAAGAAACAGGAATAATTTAGGGTTTTATAGGTGGAGCTGTGACTTATACCACTGTGAAAATATGAAGCTGGTATTCATCACTGTTTCACCCACTTTGGGATGTGGTGAAATTGAAAAATAATGCGGCAGTGGTGCCAAAATGACTCCCAGCCTCTCACACAGTAGTAGTTTTCAAATGATGTTACAGACAACCTGTTGGATTTAAGATCGATTTGAAGCACTGAAAACTGAATACATTTAGAAGAAATTGAACAATTTTCAGTGGAAAAAAATGATTCCAATGTGTATTACTTCAAACACATTCTGTAGTCTTGCCAGTTACTCATAGAATAGGAGAATAACTATTTCAATCAATCTAGCTGATCAAACCTTGCTATAGTTAAAGTGGGGAGACCCATGCTGGGAATTATGTTAGGTTACTTACTTTACTAATAAGAATATTAAATATTTTTTGGTGGGAATGTAGTAGCAGCTTTTTTTCCTCCAGACCAGGAAAGGTTATGAGTGTTAGGTTATATGTTATGATACTATGCAGTAATCATGTAGGTGATCAGGGTGGATGGTGGGACTTGCAGGATTTTGATTTGGGTTATATAATCAGATTGTGAGGTAAACGTGTGGAAAACATCATTCCCCAATTCATGCAGGTTTGGCAACAAGGCTTAAGTTAGATTTATTGAAGCTAACGATAGGTCAGCATGAGGGTGCGGTCTGAGGCTTGGTTGTGATGGGTCGATGACCCCAGTCCTGGAACTCACATGCAGCACTTTCTCAAGCACAACCCCAAATCAAAGGCATGCAGAGAGGGTGGGTAAAGAGACTGACAGGGCCAGTAAAGTCTGGATGGATTTTTTGATGGTCCGCCAGCCTATATTATTATGTATTAAACTGCCAGTCAGATTTATTTACTTATTAATTGAAGGTTGCAGTTCATTTTGACCCACTTTAACCTGGGCTTGTATCACACAGGTGATTAAGTGTGTGCTACTTAAAGCACATTTGTTGAGATTTGGGGAAGATAATGAATTTGATTTTACAATTTAAAAGAAAACATGTTTAATCTCATGTCTCAGTAATATTTCAAAAAAAAAAAGTCATTTTGACTTCTTTAATATTACTTAATTCCTGAACATTAAAGGAGCAATGTATAAGATTGGTCAACCGTCAAATTCATTCTCCATAAAGATAGGGGGCAACATATTAGTAGAAAGTTGGGCTGTCCATCCTCAATGGAAGAGGCGAAAAAATGTACTCTTTGCACTCTGGAGGTACAAAGTGGTATTAAAAGACACAATGAGCCTGGCACGAGATGGTTAGCATGCTAACGTCAGTAGATATCTGTGCAACACATAAGCATCTTTGAAATAACAACAAAACTGTTTTTTCTTCAAATTCTATTGATTATGACAGTTTTTATTTTGATTTAATAGTAAAGTGAAAATAAATTTATTTTTGGAAAATTGAATGGGGAAATAAGTGTAAAAACCTGTGTAGTTGGACCTTGGATGTGCAGAGACTTTAAAATTCACTCATTTTAACAGAGAAAAATAAGAAAACTGCACCATTTGATTTGAATATTAATCATACAGAGGCAAGCTATGCTATTTTTTTCCCATCAAGAAGTAAACTTGTTTGTATAACAAAGCATATTGGGCCCAGCTACACCTGTGATATTACTTTCCTTGCATTGTGAATACTACATGTTTATTTTGATGCTATGCTGAAATAATACATTGTTCAGTATTAATATTGCACCCCCATGTATCCCATGTGTTCTGAATTTGAGCCCTCTCTCCAGATGTATGGAATATTTACTGTATAATACCACAGTGTTTGTTTGGTCTAAAAATTTGGTCCAAATGATGGAATTTCATGGCATTGTGTTGCCTTTGCAGCAGTGGGGATATTTTCTAGCAGTGAAACTCTGAATGAATATAAAAGAAACAGTGGTCTTTCTCCAGCTGTCTCCTTGTAACCAACAAGTTTGTTGTGTCTGCATCTCACCCAGATAGTCAAGTCAAGATGAGAGAAATTGAGACAACATAGAATATAGTGTTACAATAGTGGAAAGAAGAACAGATACCTGTTAGGAACAAAAACAGTGCAGACGACAAACTAACATAAACAGAGATCTGTCACTGCACCTGTTCCTGCAAATTGTGCTTGTATTTTTGATGCTGTGTGTTTCTGTTTGTGTAGGATATCCACCTGAACAGGCTGTGCATGAGGCATTAGCAACTGTAAGGGAGTATCTGGATGCACATCATGACAAGGTGCGTAAATGTGTGTCTGTGTGTTTGTCTCTGCATGATTGGCAATTTTTCCCTACCATTTCCTCTAGGTATTATTCCTTTCACAGCTGTTGTTTTTGTTTTCTGGTGAGAGCGAGGGAAAGGGGGTATTGAGAAAACACATACACGCACACACGTTGACACACACACTAACATACATTTAAACACACACTCCCAGGCTCTGGCTCGCATGCTCATGGCAAAGTCTGCCTTTTAATTAGCTCCTTGCGGGACTAAACCCGACTAGCGCGCACACACACACACACACAGACACACACAGGCATACACACATACATATACTTTATGTGTAGAAACAGCGAATGGAGTAAAGACAAAATGATGGAAGAGATGACTGGAGGGGAGGGAAAGAGTGGAAAGGGGATGATGGGAGATTGGAACAAAGAAACTTTCCAATCAGTGGTTTACATGCTCTAAACTCTCCTCCCCTCTTCCTCCTTAACTTCTTAGGTCGCCTCCCACTCCTCTTTCAGTCTTTCTCCCTCTGTAACCAATGTGCTATATCACCTCCCAGAGAGGGTGTTGACAACGTTATTGTTAGCGCTGGTGTCTCCAGAGTCTCTGTAGCAATACCAGTCAAAGGATGCCGTCAGCCACTCCCAGCTCAACAAACGAGCTTGAAACATTATATGTCTCACCATAGAGGACAACAGTCAACATGCTTTAAGTGGCTGAAAATATGACCAGAAACCCAAATCAATGAGACATTTATTTACATGCTGCCAAGAAACAGTTCCACTGTGTGTTTTCTAATGGGGAGAAGTTTCTATTGTAAACAAATGAGATTGTGAGACCTAGTTTATTTGCATGCATATAAAGTAAGAGTGTTCACCAGAGAAAATTGAGTTTACTCTTTAATTGAACTGCCCTCCGTGTTTATAGAGTGTTTTGTGGGGCTATTTCTGGCATCGAGTGGTGTAATGTTGAAAATGAAACTGACAATTAGTGACACCTAAGACGCAAAATGGACTCAAGAAACGTGCCAACATGCTGCATCATGTGTAATAATAAAAACATCAAAATAATGTTTGTAAAACACCAACAAAGCTGATAGGAAATGCTGCAAGAGAGTAAATACCAAGGAAGCTCTTAAGTTTCATAGTTGTTATATTTTACACATTAGAGTAAAAGTTTAACAAAGTTTCAACAAAAGCAATGTATGATATTATAGAAAACAGTCTCATCATAAGGTCCATTTTTTTTTTTTCCATAATGGATCCCTGATATCAGACAGTGTTAGGTACTGTGATTTTGTTGGCCGCTACAGGCAGAGTTAATCAAGTGTAAACAATGAGCCACAAGTACCTTGTAGAAGACTCAGAAATATTTACTTGATAGTTACATACAGGACATTGTGCTAAAACACTAAAGCTGAAAAATCTCAGGTGGGTCCTTGTATTTCAGTGTATTAGATCTATTATTGTAATCATAATTTAAAAAAATGTAGTTTTGTCGGCGAGTGTCAGGGTTTTGAATATGATTCAGGCAGCAGCTGGAAGCTTGTGGGTGGATCTGAACAACAGGGTGGTGTGCTTTTTTGGGCTGGTTGAAATCCGGAAGTGCCGCCAGATTCTGGATTATCTTTAGAGGTTTGATTGTACATGCGAGGAGGCCTGCGAGTAGGGTGTCGCATTAGTTTATGTGTGATATTATGAGCAGCTTTACCAGGAGTTGTGCTGCATATTCAAACAGGTAGGGTCTGATCTTTCTGATGTTGCACAAGGCAAATCAACACTATTGAGCAATCGAGGTCACATGGACCTTGTAGGTTAGTTGGTATTCAATCATGACGCCCAAGTTTCCAGCAGACTTTGAGCTGGATGTTGATTTCTTGTTGTATAAAAGGACTGGCTGGGATCACAAGCTCAGTCTCTGAGAGGTTAAGTTGAAGGTGGTGTTCTTTCATCCATATCAAGATATCAGCAAGGCATGAAGAGATCCGGGCAGAAACTGTGTGGGTGCCTGGGGGAAACGACAGGATGAGCTGGGTATCATCAGCATAGCAATGGCAGGAGAAACCGTGGGAGTGGATTATTGAACCAAGTGAGGTGGTGTATTTTGAGAAGAGGAGAGCACCAGGCACTGACTCTTGAGGAACCCCTGTGGATAAGCTATGCAGTTTGGACACTTCTCCCCTCCAAGATAGTCTGCATTATTTGAATATTTGAGCAACATTTGAATAACATTAATTTGAACATCTACACTTCAATCTGCTAAGGAGGATTCTGTGACATGACTGGAAGCTTCAGCAAATAAATGGACCCTGTGGTGAGATTATTTTCTCAGCTGCCGCTTCCAAGGTCAGTGATGAACTTGGAAGCTCAGCTGGTTTACGGCAATTTGAAAATCATTCACTTCACAATTATTAAATGCAGAATAAAAGGCCAGTAAAATGCAGTATCACATGTTAGGATGATTATGCAAGTTTTCATGGGACTTACTCTGTGTGAAGTCTGCTTGTATCAAAGTACTCTCCATAACAGTCAGTGAGTACAAAGTAAACCCCACAAGATGTGAAAATAAACTTTGCTGAAGACAGATTTTCTGTTCTAGAAGGGAATATTTGCAGGCTCTGTGCTTCCCTTAAAGACAGCCTGTTCTGAGAGAGCCTGTTACATTCACTTGATCTTATTGTTGGCTTTAGCATCTCCAGGGTGTCTGTTGCAATACTATCAAAATGAGCTCCCCGCTGCTACCATTTTCTAGAGGCCATTTTGCATCTCTCCTCACAAGCATTTGGCTTAATTTGAATGAGAGAGGCTGCAAAATGGCGCAAGTGGAGGCAACTTGGTGTGTCGGTTAGAGATTTCGAACCTTAGCCCAGGGGATGTAGTTACTTACCACATTTCCATATCTCCCCTTTAGCTTCCATTCAAATCCTGGCGAGTGATGGTAATTGTGCAACAAGCTGGGGCTGAAAAATCTCGGGCTGCAGGCTAGCATGCTTCTGAAATGTCTTTGAAAGCAATGAGACCTTAACTCCCATGCCAGGCAGAAAGTGAGAAAACAGCCTGGCTATAAATTGCACTACCTCGCCCAGAACAGAAAATCAAAACCTTTGTAGAGACATTAGTGTGGTAATAATGTTTGCCAGAGTCTGAGAGTATAAGAGAGAGTATAGTGGTGTTCATATCCCTGGAAGATTTTTTTTTTTTACTGTTGGTACAGTAACTTTAATCATCAAGCCACATATATGTCCAGATATACTGAACAAAATGTAAATATTATTGACTGCAGAGCTGGGATCTAAATATCATAAGAGCACAGAGCATAAAGATTGTTTATAGTTTTAAAATAGCTGCACTCACTCGACCAGTGTCTTAATATTATATGAAAGCTATTATGTTTATAGCTCTGTGTGCTGTATTTGTGTGTAAGTGTGTGTTTGTACTTGTTCTTATATTCTGGTGGGGACTTGAACCTGTATGCACACTAACCTATAGGGACTCAAATTGAGGTTCCATGGGTAGAAACTGCTTTTTGAGGGTTAAGACCTGTTTTTAGGTTTTAGGGTTAGAATCAGGTTTAGTTTAGTGCCAGGGATTAGAGACTGCATCATGTCGAAGAGTGTCCTCAAAACTGATGTAAAAACAAGTGTGTTTGTGTGTGTGTGTGTGTGTGTGTGTGTGTGTGTGTGTGTGTGTGTGTGTGTGTGTGTGTGTGTGTGTGTTCAGTGATGGACAGAGTTTGGTGTCATGAGTCTGGACTGGGTCGACTACTGTTTGTCTTTTACACAATAATGAGAGGAATAGGGATCTAGCCCAAATACACACACACACACATACATTATTTACATTAGTTGTGAGGACACTCATTGACATAATGCATTCCCCAGCCCTGTACACTAACCCTAACCTAACTCTAACCCTACCCAAGTCTTAAATCTCGAACAGCCCTTTGAAGATGTGTCAAAAGTGAGGAATGTGGAACTCACTTTCCCAGATTGTCCAAAGGTCTAAAATTCAAACTGGTCCTCACAATGTATAGCCATGCAAGTACAAACATTATCACATTCTTAGGCATGCACAAAAACACGGAAAGTTACTTTTCTCTCCACTATACACACATCCAGACCCACACACTTATACAATAGAAGAAGACTTTCATTTTCTCCTTCTCTCTCTCTCACTCACATAGACACGCACACACACACACACACACACACACACGCACACTCACACACACACACTATTGCTCTCTCTCTCCAGCACTCTGTCCTAAGTACGCAGTGTAATAAGTGCTGCGTTGTGGCATGATCATAATAGGGGACTAATAGGGGAGTAATGGACTGATGCATTAGCTGCAGTCTCCTGATATCACCACCGCACAGTGTCACACACTGTTACATTGTTCCCCCTTGCTACTGATGAATTCATGGTTATTGCATATGCTTGTAATAAAGGTCATTGTGCACGTCTGTGTCTGTGTCTGTTTCTGTGTCTGTGTCTGTGCGTGTGTGTTTTGTGTGCGCGCACATGTGTTTGTGTTAGCTGGACAGAGTCATCTTCTGTGTGTTCTTGCCAACGGATAAGGAGCTGTATCTGCAGAGCCTCCCGCTCTACTTCCCTGCTGGTGAGTTGTCTTTCTCTCTCTCAAACACATACACACACACACAAACACACACAAACACACATGCCTATATACAGGGCTGACAGCTCAGCCCAGCTCAATCTAGCTACACAAAAATAGAGACACACACACACACACTGGTGTGATAAATACTCTGCATCATCCTCTATGTGTCATTTGAACATTCACTACATTCAAATCTACCCAAAGCCATTAGACATATATTTTGTTTATATATAGCACACTCGATAGTGTTTATTTACAGTGAATAAACACATCCACATGCACACAAACATACAAACATATGGTGACATATGAAACAGTTATATATACATAAACATGCAAAGTGGCACATGTACACAGGTTTGTTTCATCAAATGATTTTAACGCAACAAAACACATACATAAACACACTTAAGCACATCAAGAGATATAATAGATGCATATTATGTTTATTGCTGTGGCCTTTCCAATTGCTGAAAACTTGAGAAAATTAACATGTTATTTCACTCGTGAATTTATTACATTTATTTATTCAATCAATTTAGTTCATTAGAACACAAATTATTATTGGGTGATTGATAATAAGTGTGTTTTAGTCAGATATTTGCATTAAGTAACTGTGTCAAATGCAAATAGGGATCTGCACTACACATACTCTATGTCACGAAATTACACCGTGGAATAGTTGTGGTAGACAACATGATGTGAGCTACAAAATATTTTTCTCTCCAGATTTATTGCACCACTAAAAACTTACTTTCCTTTTCTGACGTATTTATTGGAACAACCATTCACACATTTTATGAGCTGCAAGAACAAGACTAAGTACAATTGATATTACCAGCTTTAAGACATATTAATTATGGACAATAGCCTGTTTGTGACCCAAACAGTCAGTAAAATCAAAAGATTTTAAAGGAATAGTTAAACAATTTGACAACAACTGCCTATCTTAAGCCCATCTTTAAAAAAAAAAAAAAAAGGTCAGCACCTTTAAAGCTCATTAAGGAACAAGTTCAGAAACACTCCTACTCTTAACCTCATACTTATCCACTTTGTGTGAATGTGTAAATGGATAGTTCTTAGATACCTATTTAAACTTTTATTGTTACTGCTAAAGTGTGCAAGTGAAGGTGGTTAGTTCTTACAAAAAAAGCTTTGGCTGCATTACCACCATCCTCAGGACCAACCTTGATTTACATTTAGGCTGGGAAAACCAAGGTGGATGCAATCAGGACGAAGGCAAAAAAGGGCAATGCTGAACCAGTCTTTTAAATGTGTTGGAAAGGAGTAAGCAACCAAAACCTGTGCTGTGTGTGTGCGTGCGCGTGCATGTTCTTCATTTTCCAAGTTCAGTGTTGGAAATTTGATTCTTACCCTGTCATCTGTGTTTTGCCTTCATTTCTGTGTCCACTCCTTTAGCTTGACCAATGACACCAGCTTATTTTTCAGGTAACCAACACAAGCTTGTTTCACCATGTGTAGTTTCCTCTATTAGGAGGAATAACCACATTTAGTCTGTTTGTAGATAGGATGCGTTAACCCCTGTTTGAAATTGTTTGTCATAGAGAGAAACCCTGACATTTGCTCCAACCAGTACTTGTCATATTTTGAGAATAAATTGCATGTTTTTGCACCTCAGTTAAATGAGAATTGCTTTTGCATTCTGTGCATTCCTGAATAAAAGTAATGGGCACTGCAGGCCTCAGTCTAGCTACTTTACAAACTTCTGCTGAGGAAAAAATGTTACAAGCGTTTTCCTCTTAACGTGAAAGGTGCCTGGTTTATACAAAAAAAAATGAAAGGCACGTTTAAGCCTCCAAGGTTTCTCCTCTCTTTTTTGTCAGTCTCGTGTCACCTGCATTTCAAAATAGACTTAAATGAAAGTTACATCATTGTAGAGTGATCTGTGTGGTTAAATGAAGTTTGGTAAATACGTAAATTTTATGTTGGCTCAAGCTGTGACATGATGACTTCACCCATTTGTTTTGATTACACTTGTGATTGATAGTGTTATAAGCCAAGCAGTCTGGGCTACTAAGCATGATCACTCATTCACTCAATTATTCAAATTAAGCATTGGTATTACAACTGCAGCCATAACCTCTAATGTCCTGCTTTACCACTGCTATAAATCAAACTCACCTCAACCACTGTATGCTTTCTGCTTTCATAAAACAGTTGGGGTTTTTTGTTTTTTTTTTGTTGTTGTTTTTTGTTTGTTTGTTTGAGGGGGGGTTGTATGAATTGGCACACAGCTGCTGCTATAGCAACAAACTCAAGACTAACAGTCCAATCAGAAAGGTGCTGAGGTGAAATCCTACAAATGTTCACCTCCAGAAAAGTTCTGTATGTCTGCACGATCCTGCATCTCATTTGGTCAAAAGCTTATATATACAGGAATTATTCAAACAGAGCAGGGTCAATCAAACTCACAACCCATGTTCTCGATTTATAGTAAGAAATTTTAAGTGTAAAAAAATGTGGCCCTGAATCAGTGCTATTACAACCTATATCTGTCTTTGCTTTAGACATTACAAAGTAAGTACAGTAATCAGGCTTTATTTGATTTAATAATTTCCGTTTCCAGAGCAATTTGTCAAATAATACTAGTAATAAATTAACCGAAATGAGAAAAACTTGAAGCCAAAGATTACCAAACAAACCTTCACTTACTCTACTGACAACAACAACAAAAAAAAGCCAACACAGTGAAACAAGGTCAACACCGGAACCAAAGCAGGAAGGGTTGTGTTTAATTTTAAATGAAAGGAGAAATTTCATGGTCTCAGTGATCTCAGAGAAAAGCCCTTGGGGTTTGAATATATCAGTCAGTATAACATTAATATGTAGCTGCACAAGAGTGAAAGGATATATATATATATATATATATATATATATATATAAAAATATGTATGTGTGTGTGTGTGTGTGTGTGTGTGTGTGTGTGTGTGTGTGTGTGTAAGTATGTGTATGTGTGTATGTGTATATATGTATGTGTGTATGTGTATCTGTATGTGTGTGTATATGTATATATGTGCATATATATATATATATATATATATATATATATATATATATATATACATATATATATATATATATATATATATATATATATATATGTGTATATATGTATATGTGTGTGTATATATGTGTATATTTGTATATATATGTATATATGTGTGTATATATGTATATATATATATGTTTATATATATATATATATATATATATATATATATATATATGTGTGTGTGTGTGTATATATATTTATATGAAATGTGTATGTAAGTATATGTAAAAATGTGTGTATATGTATATATAATGCATTACATATAAATATAGTTTTTTTTTTTAATGTAACAGAAAGACAGTTAGACACAGACAGCAACAGCAAGTTTTAACAAAAAAAAACAAAAAAAAACTTAAAAAAGATAAAAATAAAATAAATATTTTAAACTGAGGATTTTAAGTGTTTTACTTATATGCCCTGAGAGACAAGAGACAAAAGAAGAGAAGAAGAGAGAAGAGAGGAGGCTATTATTAAAAATAAGAGAGCAGAATCCAATCAACTCAACAGCCATATATCTCACATAAGCTTTAAACTTAGACACTGGGAAAAGTGTCTTAATTTTTTGATCTTTTTGCAGACAGTTGTGGCTGATATCAGGAAGGATTTCTCTCTCATTTCAGTGCAGCTTCAGGGAAGATCAGTTGCAATAAATTATGGGATATCAAAATGTGATGCCCTTATACTCTGAAAAATGAAAAAACTAAAAGTATGTAGGGAGTTCCCCACATTAAGGAGTTGAAAATGTATAGACAATTTAAAGTAGAACCCCACATTAACATTGTGTACTCACAATTTCAAGTGTAAAAGTTAGTCTTTGTCCCCAAAATTAGGAAAAAAATAGGCCTTAACATTCATACTCAAGTAAAGATAAAAGTGGAGCTGTAGCTAATTTCTGTTTGGCCTCAAAGAAGTAGAGAGTAATATCAAGTAGAACATAATTTGTCTTCAGAATGAGGTTGGAGAGAGAGTGTGCCATCAATCACAGTCCCCAAATATGCTCTCCATGAGTGGTTATACCAAATGTTCATACAGACTTTAGGCAGTTAAACAAATATATATATATATATATATATATATATATATATATATATATTTTATGGTAACATTGTCAGGTTATGATATTTCATGTAATGAATACTGAACCATCCAGCTGTAGAGTTTGAGGGTCAATTTTCCTACCACTGTGATGAGGGGGAAAAAATCGTAGCCTCTGTGCAACATGCTAAAGTTCAAGTGAAGAGTTGACGGTAAAGTTCCAGCGTCAACTCTTCACTTGAAGCATAAAATCAGCACTTTCACACCTTCACACTGGTTTGCTTGAATAAAAATAGGTAATTTTCCAAAAGCACAGGTGTGTCCCTTTAAAAAAAAAAGACTGTGCTGGCTGTTGGTGTCTTTCTCCTCTATTGGATGTGCAGCAGATTTTGTAGCAGCAGTGAGTGAGCCGTAGCGGTGCTTGGCTGGTAGATGGACCGGAACTGTCTGTCTGTGTGACAGAGCTGCTGCAGGCAGGTCTCCAAGTCTCTATAAACCTCGTGTGTCGCCAACACCTGGCACCCACACTGGCTGTCTGTTTGATGTGTATGTGCGTGTGTTTGCATGTTTTGAGTGTGTTTTTAGCCATGTTGGTCTGGGGGTGACTAATCCTCGCTAACAGATCCCTCTGAAGCAAGCAGACGCTCCAAAAGCCAAAATGCTATTAACCGCTGCATGACCGAAGTAAAATGCCCTCTTCTCTTTTACAGTTTTTTTTCTCTCTCAGCTCCCACAGATTCCTCTATCAAGAGTAAACTCTGAGAGACTTTGCTGCTGTGGACTCATGCTGCTATGCTCAACATCTAGATTCCACCTCCTTGCCGTCGAAACCGATCAAGACGTTCTTCAGTCAGAAGATAACTTCTAAATGGATGATTGCATTTTTGAAGTGCACACTAGCCCTTTGGCGGATGTCCATTGGTTTCTATGTTTTTTCCCACTAATGGATGAGGTCAAGAGAGGTGTCGAGATAAAAGTATGAAATGATGTTAATGATTTTCGTGAAAAATGGACTGTGTGTACCTGGAGCACTGTAACCTGACCTTTATTGTCTAGCTTTGCATCAAGCTTACAACCTCCTTTGAATTGTGTCCTTTCCGCTTTTTGAATATTGGGATTACACTGTGTATGCATGCAGTGACAAAAGCTTATTAAAACAAATTACACAGGCTTCTAGTGTGTGAATTGATTATTTCTCGAGATGCAATGCGAGTCAGTGAGCTGAGCACCACAAGGGAATGCTTCACATGAATATTTCCTCCCTTGTTTTCTCTCTCTGTATATGAAGGAGACAGACAGATTTGTTTATCTCTCAGCAATGGGAGAAAGTAAATTTACACAAGTACTTTAGCACAATTTTGAGGTAGTTGTACTTTACTTGAGTATTTCTATTTTATGCTGCTTTATACTTTTACTCCACTACATTTGAGAGGGAAATGTTGAGCTTTTACGTCACTATTTATGACCCCTATAGTTACGAATTACGTTGAACATTCAGATTTTGTGAACAATATGTCTGCTTCTAAAAGGATGATTTGTTAAACTACAAAGTAAAACCGTATATAAAGACTAGCATTGTTAAGGCTGGGTCATCGGGTTAATATCAATATATATTTTGTGTGTTCAGTCTTTTTCCAATAACATATTTCACAATCCAGCAAATGTAAGACAATAAGAGACTTAAAACTTGGGTGACTAATTAGTTTCTGATTAGAGTTGGTGCCTCTTAGAGTGATAATAAAATGTTTATTTTGTCAACATACAACACCACTGAAAGATGATGAGCAATAGTATTGAATTATCACTCAGCCCTTTTCATCCTGAATGATTATTTGACAATAATGCAGTTGTAATATATCTACCACTCTGATCATAAGGGCTTTTGATACTTGTAGAACCTGCAATAACTGTTGTGTTTATTGGTCACTTGGGGGCAGCAGAAACGAGTTGTAACATACTGTCACTTCTAAGTTGATACAGTGAGCTGGTTAGTAAACAGCTGCCTATTTACACACAGAACAGTTGCAGAGCAACATGAACATTCATCCGGAGTTAAGCTTGTGTCCATCTGATCAATGTAAGTCCAATATTAACTCCTCTATTGGCTCTGTTTTGGTTCTCCACCAACTCCTGAGAGAAATATCTGGCTCTTTAACTGCTACATACTCCACTAAGTTCACCAACTAGTTGTTTACTGCAATTCGGTGCTGAACAGGTTGTGAGCATCGGGTATTTAGGTTTGTTTTCACTGAAAACCACTGCAGGAGTACCAGTGCATTAAAATTGTGGCTATACGGGAGGAAATGTAACAATAATTGTAAAGTTTAAGGGCCCTGCCGGTTCAGATGACAATTCTCCCTAGGTATATTACTACAATTGACCTTTTTCACATCGTCATAATTTAAAAAAAAATATTGGTCATAGATTCTTTAAGTACATTTTGCAGATAATATGTAAAAAAAAAAAAAAAGATTGCAGGACTCAGTAATAACGTGTTATGTTGTATTGTTACTCCTTTTGCTTTAGTAAAGCTTCTGAATACTTCTGCTGCCATCATTATCACTTTTCACTTTCACAGCCTCACTCTATTTTTTTGGACGACTGCAGCACCTGTTTAACAATGAGCATTAACCCTCCCCCATTCTCTCTTTTTTATCCCCTTTTATTTCCTTTTTGTCACCATGCTGCCCGAACACCATCTACCCTGCCTGCCTCCCTGTCTGTCTGCCTGTCACAGCACACCATATGTGCATTTATGCGAGCAGCATCATGCTTCGCCCCACAGCGCATCTGTATGAGTTTTTAATTGTTTGTTGCAGAGTGTAGCCATCACGTGTCACTGGGACGCAGGCGGTGATTTGTGTGAAGCGAAATGAGCTTTTAGCCGAGCCACCGTCCCGCCCCACGACTTTCATCTGCCAACAACCACCTTTATTGATTCCAAACAATCTGCCACGGTGGCGCAGAAGCACAGGGAGGAGGAAGATGAGGGATTGTAGGGGAAAAAATAAACTACAAAGAATATCAACAGGAAATTGTGAGAAGCCCCCTTTTTTGTATAGAAGCTTCATCTGTCACAAAGGGGATTGTTTTTTTCTCTCCTGAGCTCTTTGATTTCCCCATGTCTGGGCCTCTTCTGTTTCTTCTCCTCCCTCTCGCTCTCTCGCTGTTTTACCTTACAGGATGCTGGAAAAAATAAACAGATGGAAGAGGGAGGGATAAAGAGAGGAAGGATGTAGGAGTTCAAACTGAGAGAGGGGGAGGAAAAAGAGGTAGGGACGAAGGGATGAGAGGATGCAGAGCTGGCGGGAGGATGAAGGGATGGAGAGAAAAGAGGGATGGAGCGCCTGATGAACTCATTTAAAGGCGCTCTGGGTTTTTTTAATAAGCAGCAGACTGTGAAGCTAGTCTCTGACTAGTCACTCTGAATAATGAGAGAAATGGGGAGAGAGAGACAGAGGATGGGGGGGATGAAAAGACAACGAGACTCATTATCCTCCGACCAATTTTCATCACTGTCCCGTCAGTAATCTCTCCCTCCCCCCTCTCTCTCTCCCTCCCTCTCTCTCTCTCTCTCTCCCCCCCTCATCCTCAAACAGTCCACAGCTCTGTTTGAGGTGACAGATGAAGACCAATTACGCTAACTGTTTCGTTAACTTGAAGGCTGATTCCCTGCCATCTTCCTGAACATACACTGATAATCCTGTTGGCCCTGGAAATTACTCGCTGCTCACGGCCCAGCAGCACACCTCTGTGTGTGTGTATGAATGTGTGTGTACCTTTAATACCCTCAATGGCAAAGACTTTGTGTGCAAAAGGCCGATAAAGTGCGTGTGAGGCAGAGAGTATGTGAGTGTTTTAAAATGTCAACTGCTTGTTCAGTTAACAGTATCTGAGGCAAGTGAACTCTCAGGTGTTTGGTGAAGAATTATTTCAAGCTGAAGACTGCCGTTGCTGACTTTGTTCATTGCTGTTTAATAAGTTACTGCCTTGTCAACATTTTCTCGGCACTTAAACTTATTTGTTGGTGTTCTGCTTGATTTTCTTCCAGTAAGGAGACACAGAATAAACTTAAATGTAGTCTGTTTGTTTATTGCTTTTGCATTATGTCATTTTTAATCTAAGTGGCTCCGAATCAGAACCTGCATTTCTCAGCCGCTGAACTGTTTCTGGTTTGGCTGAAATGCTCTCAGATTTAAAATGAGGGGAACTGGAGGTTTTGCTGCTTTGCAGTCGTGGTGAAATTGTTTTTATTCTGGCAAGCTCTCTGGATGTTTTTTTTTTCTTTTTTTTTTTAATGCTGTGTCTCTTCTTCTTCTGTTGTTGTTGCAGGCTTTGGCAGTGCAGTTAATTGCAGTGTGATAAGGTAATTAATTTACATACAGATTTTGTCATATACAGTTATGCATATTTCATGTGTCACAAATATCTGGGAGCACGTGTGGGTAGTAGGTAAATAAAGATTTTTTTTGTTTAGCATTATTCAAAATAAAAGTTAATAGGTGCCTCACAATAAAAATTTGTCTTAATAAATTTAGTTCTACCTGACCGCAGCCATTGTAATCACTCAAAGTGGGAAGACTGTCGCTCTCGTTGGACTAAAATTATGGGCAGAAATAAAGGAGGGAACAATGTAATAACTCTGATGCAGTCTTTTTACTTTAAAGATCAATGTTTTGACACATCTTGCCTTCTTAAGAGTTGAATCCACTCTTTATTTATTCTGTGTTTACTGCAGACAATTTCATTTAAGTGTCCCAATTGTGAGATTTATGCTCTATGGTGCCCTAAAAATTCCCCACAGTTGGACAAAAACAGATTGTGTTCACGATATGTTCACTGCTTTCTTCTAACAGTCCCACGATTTGAGGTCTTACATTGTAGAAAAACTAGTCGTTTGACTCTACAGCTGCCAGTAATGGCGCAAAATGAGGATGACTCACACAGTAAGTGTCCAAAATATTAGTTTTCTGCTCACTATAAAGGAACATAGTGAGCTTTATATGAGAGCAATGAACGAGGAGGTGATTTCAGACACAGTTCTCCTCTCAGGACTATATGAGGGTGTACAGTGTATAGAATACTATGTTTGGTTGATCTCTCTCTGACTCTCATTTTAGCTTTGTTGCACCACTTGCTTAAACTGCATCCTTATGTGTAGTTGGAGTCAGGTGACCTCACATAATTGCCAGCATAGCACCAGCCGCCTTCCAGCTGAACATAGTTTTAATGAGACAGTGTTTGGAAGCACCTTTGTAGGTGCACAGGGTCTCTAAAGTTCTGGACACGCCAGGAATTTAAATGACAAAATGTTGTCACCAAATTAAATCGACAAGTTTATGGAATGGAATTCAACAAGTTAAATTAATGAGTTAAATAGAGTTGTTGCACTCAGAGGAGAAAAAAAAAATCCACACAAATGTTGTACACAGCATTTTGATGAACTTTGATGTGAAAATCTGCATCACTTTCCCAAGTAAGCCATCTTGATAGTGTTGACTTTTGAGGGAACTGGAGAGTCCAAAACAGAGGAAGCTACTGCAGATTATTATATGTGCTGCAACATTCATTTTTCATCTAACCTCCTGTATTTGAGTAAAACTGTTCCACAAAAGAACAGTGGTTTGCTCAGGGGGTTTCGTTGTCCCTCGTAGGCCAGGAGATATCACTTTGTGGTTTGACTGCCACTTCAGGATAGAAAGTCAGCAATCATCGAACTGACATACAGCACAGAGTGTCTCAGACAGGTTTCTCAAATCAGTGAACGAAAAAATTAACCACATTCATACCATTCACACCATAATTATGAGAGGAGAAAAAAACAGTTTCTTTCAGTTGTTATTCTGAGCGGGCATCATTAGGAAATTGGGACAACAACAATATCTCCCACTTGGCGAGAGGAACTACAGAGGGATCCACAAACATGCAGCAAAATAGCTGCAAAGACACTTACTGTGCATCTAAACAGAATCCAATATTAACATTAATAAAATCAAATTAGATAATTTCAAGGAGCTACTCTATATACAGTTTTTTGTATGTGGGTTCACTTGTAAAAAGCCACTCGAATGACTTTATTCAGCAATAGTAGCTCATTTAGGCACTTTAAATGATGTGGTCTAGCAGTGGGGGTGAGCATCCTGGAATAATGAATGAGGAAGCCCAAACTGAAATAGTGAAAGGTTTTCTCATTCATTCAATTCTGCCAGCATTACATGAATACAACAATAGAATCCATAGACAAGTCTTTCATACCCACGAAAGGTCTTCATTATGGTTGTCACTCATTCAAGGTCAGAACGTGAGCTAAGAGCTTTGAATCAACTGCTTTATAAAAGTGACAAGATAAGGGGTTACTTCAGCTAAATCTTGTAGCGTAAAGTGCACTAAACCACAAAATAAATAACGGTTTAGGACCCTGTTAATCACAATTACTTAATCACATTTAATAACAATCATAAACACTGATGGCTCGTATCAGACTAAAAATGCCAGTTAGCAGTGACAGTCGCCACTGTGGGTTGTGAGATTTATAGTCAATAGGATAAAACTACAGGAGCTCCAGAGTTTTACATTCAGACATCAAGAAAATTCATAACATCAGATAGAAACAGACCAAACGCAGGGCTTGGTATCGGGTAATCAAACTAGCATGATCCACCTGTCTGACAGTGTTTGTGATCATGTACGTGAAAGTAAAAGTTGCTAAGAAGGAAGTGTTTTCTGTTACTTTGTCTATCTGCTCTGCTGCTGTTCTCTCTTTCTTTAAGCTGAGGCTCAAAGTTCACTCTTGGCCTCAACAATTTCACCACAACGTCCATTTAGAAGTTGTTCTTGAGCTTTCAGTCACACCGCATGCTCCTCATGAGTAAATGGAGTTTGACGGAGTGGATGGAGTTTGTTTGTTCAAATTTCCATTTACTCCATCAATTGATTGCCAAGAAAAGAATCTCACCAACACATTTCTGTAAAAGTTCACAATCTGGAACCGCAGTTTTCTCATCCCAGTGGATATTGCCTTTTCATCAGCACACATGATCAAGTGCTACTTCTCAACTAAGCAACAACATACATTTGGTTGTAATGGAACAGTGGCTCCTATTTTGTGGTGTTGGTTCTGTACTCCACTATATTGGCTCTGAAACTATAATTGTGTAAATCTTCATAGCTTTGTACATTTTTGTGACTGTGAGGCTTTAGAAGAGGCCTTTTTTATCAGCTCTCAGCTTCCTGCCTCTTGTGCACAGGCTTTTGTTATATAAGCTTATGAATCTGTGTCTGTTTATACACTATGTACATAAATGTCTCTGTATACATATCATATATTATATTAGTTGTATTGTTTGTGTGTGTGTGCAGAGAAATATGTATGATGTGGATTGATTCATACACTGTTTAATATCCTCAGTCCCTGTCTCACATCAAATGTGCTTATATGGAGACAAAACAATAGAAAATTTATCAACGTCCAAAAACTTAGTCTGTGCTGTATATCACAGGAATAAAAACAGAAGGTTGTCCTGCACAACCATGAATATAGAAATTTGCTTTCATTGCCATGTTACATTTATATTTTAAAAAACTGTAAAGCTACCTCTCCAGAGTCTAGAGATAAAGACTTTTGATGTTTGTATAATATGTAGCTATCTTTGAGCAAACCAGCAACTCTGGGCTGCTTTTTCTCTGTAGTGTTTCCCCACATTAAATAAGACTTGAAAAACTACCCTAGAACAGTAAAGTGGTCATTCTGGAGGACAGAGAAACCTGTTAACAAAGTAGCCCTATGCCTTTCTTCATTGTGCTGATGTCAAAGAAATTAAAGGGAAAGCAAATTAGTCATGATGCTGCTGGAGTCAAACCTCTTGGAACCAATACAAGGAGCCCTGTTGAGCTCTGGACCCCGGCTGCAGAAAAACATAGATACAGTTAATAAGTGTGTGTGTGTGTGTGTGTGTGTGTGTGTGTCTTTGTCTGTTTGTGTGTGTGTGTGTGTGTGTCTGTCTTTGTCTTTGTCTTTGTCTGTGTGTGTGTGTGTGTGTGTGTGTGTGGGTCTGTCTGTGTCTGTGTGTGCAATCAGTATGTATTAGTGAAATGTTTCAAGTCTTCTTAGAAAATTGAGCTTTGGCAGGAAAAAGTGGAAGGAAAATAGCAGCCGGCACTCAGAGAGGATGAGGATCTGGCTGTTAGGTGAGATGGGTGATGTGTATGGATGGGGCCATGATGGAAAAGCGAGAGAAGAGGGAGGAGGGTGATGTTTACGGGTGGGGGGCAGCGAGGCCAGTAAACTGCTTGTGAAATGAAAATGGCTCTTTAGCAGAATCCAGGACACTTGGGCGCTGCGCTGGATCAATGTCTCTGATTTACTGTCTGAAAGCCTGTCAGAGGGAAAGAGAGGTGGAGGGAGGAGGCCGGACAGAGAGAAGTTAGAGCGTAGAGGTAGAGGAGTCCTTTAATGGAAGGAGAAAGAGGGGAGACAGGGAGAGGTAAGGATGGAGAGGGAAATTGTCCGTCAGAGTGACAGTGCAAGGAGGTGGAATCAGAGGGATTGCTCCTCAAGTCCTTGCGGCTGAGATACAAAATCAATCTGTCAAGCGATGGGGAAGGGCAATCTTGTTTTGTGCAGGGAATTGGTGTGGCCATTTCGGGTAAAATCGATAGGGGACACATGGTGCTTCTTAAATCCTTACTATCCCACAGAGGCCAGCTGTATTGACAAACAGGGGAGTGTACGTAGGCAGTACACAAATCCTTAACTTGACATGTCTGGAAGGAATCTATATTCTGATGGTGACCAAAGCCTTGGTAGAGTCCATCTATCTTGGGCCTGAAACTGATGATTTTGAGATCAAAAAATCTGCAGGTTATTTTCATAAGTAATCTTTTTATGAAATGTCAAATTATGAAATGTCAAGACTACGTGTTCGCTGTGATACTAGCAGCTTTAGCTCACAGGAGCGACGCTAACATGTGGACATTCACCAGGTTATTTACGTGATGTTCATCATCTTAGTTGAGCTGTTAGCACGCTAACTTTAGCCAGCCAGCACAAAGTATGGCTTAAATTGATGGGAATGTTATTATTTTTACATTCATCCTCAGGGATACATGAATGTTTGTATCAAATTTCATGGCAATTCCTACTATAGTTTTTGAGCTTCTCTGATCCTAAAATCCCAACCTCCTGGTGGCACTTAGTAAAAGTAAGGGGATCATCAAAATCCTTAGGATTAGTCATCGAAGAACCATGAATGCCTGTCCACAAGTCCAGTAGCAGATGTTGATATATTTCAGCCCAGCGCGATCTCTTCAAATTACTTATTTGTGTCTAAACAACCCAAAACTAAAGTAATTTTGTTAAACATGTTATCAAAACATAATCGGCAAAACCTCACATTTGAGAAAATGTTTGAGAAAACGTTTGTTTTGCCTTTATAGGTTACTAAAACAATCTGTTTTCCATTGATCAGTTAATCGGTTACTTGTTGCAGCTCTGTCTATCTATTTTTCACTCTTTTGGCCAGTTGCATCAGTTATTTCTGTGTGTGTGTGTGTGTGTGTGTGTGTGTGTGTGTGTGTGTGTGTGTGTGTGTGTGTGTGTGTGTGTGTGTGTGTGTGTGTGTGTGTGTGTTTGCCCTTTGTTTGATGAGTCAACGCAGTATCAGACTGTACAAGTGTGTGCGTAAAGGGAGGAGTGTGTTCCTGTAAGTATGTCTACGTCTGAGTCAGTCACACACACAGATACACACCCAGACACAGGTGGAGCTCTGGGGCCTTGGACGATAGGCCGGACGTCTTGACAAGAGTGTTTTCCCGCACCCTCAGGACATGGGGAGTCTGGGCGGGTGGGGGTTATTTTATTTTTATTTTGAGTGTTTAATGTATTAAAAGGGGCCAGGGTAATGAATTATAATCTTTAATGCAGAAACCGATCGATACCACCCAGAGAATAAATCAGCTTTTACTGAGAGCGTCAAAGTCCCTTAATACACTAGGGGAGAGAAAGGGAGTGCATGGAGGCTGGGAGGGGGGGGGTGGCTGCAGGGACAAACTGTTAGGAGAGGAGGAAAGATCCTGAATGAATCAGAGTGAGAGGACGATGATGAAATAGAAGAGAGGGGGAGTGTGGGGGTAAAGAGGAAGGGATGGAGAGATGGACGGAGGCAGAAGAAGGGAAGTTATAGATGAACACACTCACCTTTGGGCTAACCTCATTGAGTAAAAGCCTGGTGAAATCACGGAGATTTTGACAGTTTTGTGGGGAGGCGAGGTCACGGGGTCAGCCCGTGCGTGCACACGCACACACTCCACTTGTTATTTTTCCACCAGTTGTTTTGTGCTCCCACTCAATGATCCCCTCCCCAACTTCAGTTGCCTCCAGCAAAATATAATTAATTGAATTACACCACCACTTCTCGATCAAAGATCACCTCACCGCTCTCTTGTCTCCCCGTTTGCCCCCTCCCTTCCCCCGGGGAAGCTCGTGCTGGGAGAAAATGCCTGACAACAACCCACAGACTACATCTTGTTAATCACCCAAAGTAAAGTTACAGTGGTGTGTGCTGATTCTAAATCAGCCAGACTAAAGAATAGAGCCTGGGTAGAGTTGAGGAGGGGGGAACAACAGCTTGATTTGGATTCAGTTGATACTTGCACAGATTCATTTCAGAGGCACGCACCAGGACTGAACAAGGACCCAATGTAACTCTAAGCATTGATGCCCAGCCTGTTCACTTAGTGGACTAAGTGGTGTAAGTGAGGTTTTTGGTCGCTAGAGGCTCTTTAGTCGGACACAGTCATTAAAATTTGATAGCCCAGGCAAGAAATGAAGGTAAATGGGCCGGGGGGGTGATGAGGAACAATATACAGAGCCACAGAGGTAGAGAGAGCCCTCGTGGTCATAAAAATGAGGGAAAGACCTTCATTGAGAAACAGGAAAAAGAGAGAGAAGTCTTCAGAGGGAAGAAGAAGAAGGTCTTTACAAGAGGAAGAAGGCCAAAAACAATGAAAAGGAGTATTGAAAATGTGATTTTTGCAGATGGTGTTACACCCTTCAGGTGCTCAGTAACTAAGCAGCTGAGCAAATTCTTGAGATCCAACTGTGATTTCAACTGAGGCAGTCATCCATCATTCATCGCTTCAGGAGTCAGGGGGTGGAGATGGCACTTAATCACTCATTTTGTGCCAAGACTTTTCTCTGACTCTGTTTTTTTCCTTCAGGGCTTTTTTCTACTGATTTTACGTTACTGCTGCTTGTAATGCTCGTAGGCACGATGCCATCCTTCAGAATAGTAGTTTACTTCAGCGCTGAATAAACACAGGCCATTTTGTAAACGAATCACATTCCCATTTTTTTTATTCCTCCTTCTTTTCAAGTGCTCCTCTTTAAGAATTTCTTGACAATGCACAGAGGTTTATAAATGGAGAAAAAATAACTTGTGGTGGTGAACGTTCTCGCCGCTTGCATCAGCACAAGGCTCCTCCATTGAGAATTTAAAATCTTACCCCTCACTGTTTTTCTGTGGCTGCTGTCTGTCTGTGTGCCTGAGGGCGTGTGATTGTTGCATTGCACTCATAATAAGCCTCTGAGTGACTGGCAGAACCAATATCTTGCTATCGCTTTGCCCTGCGCTCACTCAGGCGGCTCGGCGTGCAGTCCCCGTCATGCATCTCAATTCCACAAACACAATGTTCAGAGCCGAGAGAAGGGGCCTGTTTTTCGATTAATGTCACCATGACAACTACATAATTCATGAATTGTATTAGCGGTCCATTTGTCATTTGCAAATCATAATTCAGGATGTGCGTTTTGGAGGTGGGGGGGGGCGGCTGGAGAGAAAGAGCCACGGTCTGCTATTATCCTTAGTGCTGTCTTCTGCACACATGCACTTAAAAACAACTCCTACTGGAAATGCTAATGTACCCTCGTCCTAATCTGGGTGGCTGGTCTTTTGGAGCCGCCTGTCTAGAGAGGGCCCTTCTTACCTTCATGATGAACTCGCAGGTCTACTCATTTAGAAACCTGCATGCTAATTCCTCACTCTTCATCCATCTGTCTGTCTGTCTGTCTGTCTGTCTGTCTGTCTGTCTGTCTGTCTGTCTGTTGACAGAGGCTGGGCCAGCTCTACACTGACACCATTTGGTGTGGCAGCAAAAGGAGTTAAGGAGGATTCTCATTAAAAGGACGAGCAAAGATTTTTCATTAGATCAATGACTGGATTTACACAGGAACCCTAAAATGAAAAGAGTTTTTCAACCATATGCCAGCCAGATGGCAGGGGTTCTTCATGCTTATCCTGCTGTACACAGATCAGATCTGAGGTTTACATGGAGGTTTATCATTAGATTTATGTATTTGTTTTGCTTGCTGCATAAATCCGACCCTCAGAGAGATGCCTCAAAATTGACTGCGGACGGATTAATATCTTCTTCTTAGTTCTTTGCTTAAATACAAATCTTAAATAGATTTCTGTGGCACCTGTGTTGGGTATGTCAATTCCAGAAATCTTTATGCTTTTGGTTCACCTTGTTTCAGAGCTAATATTCAACATGTTATGAGCCCCTGGTATCCAGCAGCTTCTCCATTTACCTGAAAGCCTGCCTCACAAAATATGTGATCAGCAATCATAAGCGATTCATTTTTTGACTTTAAGTGGGCCAACTTAAGGAAGAAGCGATCAGGGGGAAGAGCAGGAACACCAGCGTTTTAAGTTAATCCTATAAAGGTTTATGGGAGACAAGATGAAACACTTCTAGCACTGATACTTAAGTTAAATTTGCATATGAGGTCTTATATGTCTACCTGCTCTGCTCCGCTTATTTCTTTCACCTATGAACTACACGTATGTTATAGGATTTTCCTTATGAATTTACTATGATATTACTGATTTATTCTCTACAAATTTGTAATTGAATGTTTCCATTCACACTGCAGAGCTGAGGGTCTCTGCTGAGGGCCTTACACAGTGTATACAGAGCCATAAAAATGACAAATTGTATTAAAAGGTTGACTCAAATGCATAGAGGAAAACATCAATAAACAAAACTACATTTTTTTAATGGAGTGTAAAAAGAAGTATAAAGCTTTATATTTTTCCTTTACCCTTTGATCAGCTGGTCCTTGATGAAGACAAGCACTTAAAGATAAAGGTAAGAAGCACAGTGTTTGTGAGCGTAGCACTACATAGCCATCGTATTCAGAGTTTATACAGTGATGCTGCAGCAGTGTGCAGTACAGTACATGGATGAGTAACACTATTTAGAGTAGCTGCATAATGTTCATAATTGCATAATATGTACAAAATCTTCATATGTGTATAATGTGGATAATGTGGATTTACCTAGCTTTAGTGTTTTCAGTTACGCTGGCTAGCCACACAGTCCTTGACTACTCTTGTGATATTACCAACAAGTTCTCAAGAATTCTCTGATCTGACACCTCTACTGTTAAGGTTAGATTTAAGCAAAAAAAACGATTTAGTTGGGGTCCGGGAAAGATCATGATTTGGGCTAAAATTACCGTTCTAGTAAGGTTAAGTTAAAAGAAACCAATGTAAACTTCATAATAGCAGATAGATGAACAATTACATTTTTGTTAAGACCAAAAAAAAGGAGGAAGTAAGGGAGTTAATAATAAAATAAGCTGATAAAAGATAAATACAGAACTTAAATGAACCTATAAACTAATTTGTGTTAAATGAAAAATTACTATTCATTGATGTATTCAGTTTTATTTTTGACTAGTCTATTAACAATTTACTACATTTTGAACGATTTAGGGCTCCTAAGTAGACAGTCAATTCCTTCATAGCTCAAACAAACTGGCAATCATTGATAGAAGGATTTATTCATTCATGTATTCAAAAATACTACTACAGGGATCTTGTGTTTAAAATATTCAGACATACAAAAAGCTGTATTAAAATATTTTTCTTCAAGCACATTTATAAAACATTTGTTTTTTTTAACTGCGAGTTGACTGTGCGTCTTTCACAGGCCATCGTGGTTTTGTCACCTGAGTGCTGATAGTCTGGAAGGCAGAAGAGATTACAGACTAATGGGTACATGCTAGTTTTCATTTAATGAATATCATCTGTATTATGAGTGATTATAGATGTTATGCCCACTCTCTTAGCACAGTATCACTTTAAAATCCGATTTTTATTCAGCTTTACATTTAACTTGTTGCCCCAAAGATCTGTTATGAAGACCTACAGATAGCACACTTGCAAACAAACACACACTTTAAAATTTTCCAGCCAAAGCAGAAATTTACTTCATCTATTTCTTTAAAAAAAAAAAAAAAAAAAAAATCTCACTACTTCGCAGTTTTCCTTCATTTCTTGAAAATCGGACTGGTTAGGTTTGACTATTTTAAAGTGCACAGACAAAAAAAACCCAGACACGTACCTATTCCTCATTCCACTCTCTCTTCCTCGACTTTCCCTTCATCATCTTCGACACTCTCCTGACTGGTCAACAGTACGTCTGCTGCCTCAGGTGTGTTTGTTTTGTTTCTATCACCCTCCCAGAGGATGGTGGGGGTGTTCTGGCTTGAGCGCAGCCTCTGACGGGGAGGTGTCTTGTTGTCACCAGGACTGAAGGATTGGGAAACTCCAGAGCCTCCTCTGGCCAAGCCCAGCCCCCAGCCGTGACGGGATCCCAGCTTGCGACGGACCCCGGAGTTGGAACGCAGGGCTGGAGTCCCAGGAACTGAAATATCTGGTTCTGTCTGGGATGGAACTTTTCTCAAGGGAGAGGGAGAGACCGGAGCACTACGGGGATCTGGAAAAACAAAAATGAATTCAAGGTTAGAAATCATTACTTGTCATTACTTGAATCCCATGTATACACAAAAATGACATGGTGGTGATGTAATAATGTAGCTGATAACATTTTGACATTGTTTAATCATTGGCTCATTCATCTTAAAATATGAGTCTAATCTGCTTCAATTGTTATACAGCACAAACCAGACATGTACATAAGAACCATTCTTCCAGTGCAAACGCAGTTTCAGCGACTCTGACAATGGCGAGTGCAGAAATTAATTAAGGAACTGTGATAACTGTGGTTCAGGTGTTTGAGCTGCTCTGCCATTAATCATAGGGTTAGTGGTTCAAGTCCTGGCTCTTCCGGTCCACATGTCAGTGTCCTTGAGCAACACATTAAACCCTGAAATCTGCTCCTGATGTCTAGGCAGCTCAGCCATCGGTACATAAGTGTGTGAATGGTTGAGTTAAAAGCCTTGTGAACCACCCTGTTCTGCTGAAGTAAAAAATAACTCTAAAGTCATTACTTGACCCTTTTATTTTAAGCCCCTTATTTTACAATTAAAGGCACGTTGTAAACAAATAAAAGTAAATGGTTTCTAACCTACATTAATGTAGGTTAGTGAGGCACATGTGTTGAGTATTTATCCATTCCTCTGTAAACTGCAACTGTGCAAACTGCTACTTGTGATATAAGTGTAATAAATATATCGACATATTTTAAATTTAGCGATCTCCTTTCATAATTTAATGTTACCCTTAGGGAATTTAAGACAAATATTGTCTAATGCACATCTGGTCAATGCAATAAATATAACTGAAAAAGAAACATTTATGACATTAAACTCAAAATGAGACATCTTTTTACTTAAGCTACAGGCTGATTGATTGTATTTCCCTGATTGAGGCCTTTTCAATAAATTCAGTGCTGACAGTGTGCGGGAGTGCACTGCCTCTCTTTCTCATACAGCATGGCAGCATGGCATTTGAAAAGAGAATTATGACAATAGCAGAGACGGTACGGAAAAAATGTGAATATTGAAAATGCTCTGTAAAATGCTTACAAGCTATGTTGTAAAATTAATTATCAGTGTTTTTTAATTTTTTAAAATTAATTAATTTAATTCTATTAAAATGTATAAATAAGGTAATGAAATTTATATCCCTATTGCATTTAAAATCACAAGTAATTTACACTGATACAAGCCTGACCTTTAAATTCAAAAAGGCAATCATAATCTATTCAACAGCTGATTATATCAAACTGAAACAACTTAACGAAAATTATTCATAAATTCTGATTCATAGCCTTAATTTAATGAGATGAAGAATTATTGCACCAGAACTTGTTCCAGTCTATTAGGAGACTGGCAACAGTGACTGGAGCCTAAAAATTGATCTGAGACCAGTGGTTAAGGTCACATTAACCAGCCATAATATAGGTGAAATGCAGATGTTAGGTCATCACCAGCAGAAAATAGGAAGGAAAGCAGTTTTTGTGGGAAAAGTCTTGGCTGGCTCAAACAGTCTCTCTCTGTTTTAAGACAAAAATCATCAATCATCTTGTTGATTTGGGGCAGTTAAACTACAGTCTGAATTATTTTTACGTTTATATACTGCGTTTGCTGCATGCATCATCTCTAAAATACAACAATTGAAATAGATTTTCAAGAGATTTTCTGCTTCATCCACTTCACATGCAGTTGAGAGACTGGGTGTCTCTCTGGGATACAGGCCTACTAAAAACCACCAGTCTCAGAGTCCCAGTTTGAGTCATGATACGCAGTTTAAGAAAAGCAGGGTTTTTCGGAGGGGGGCAGGAAAATAAAATTAAAAGGTCACAGTAACAATATGTCAAAAATAGAGAAAAGCATATCTTGAATGCAGAAATCTTGGCTTGGAAAATGTCTGCAGAGGTTTTCTCTCCCTGTCAGTAAATTCATTCTGCAGTCAAGGTGCATAAAAAGAGAATGAAGCTTTGCGAATCTTTTGCTTTCAACATGTGGTTAGCAGAGAAAGCCGGCCTTGGCGAGTCTTGGCAATCTATTGGGAGAGATCTAAGGAGAAGCGAGTGGTATCAATGCCGACCACAATTGGTAGTCATGAGGTGATTTGTATGCATGCCTGTAGCCTTGCTTGATGGGGTGAGCATGTGAGCATATCTTTGTGAAAACCAGTCTGCTTGTGTTTGTGTGTGAGAAAGGGAGGTGGTTTATATGTGTGTGTGTGTGTGTGTGTGTGTGTGTGTGTGTGTGTGTGTGTGTGCGTGTGTGCGTGTGTGTGTGTGTGTGTGTGTGTGTGTGTGTGTGTGTGTGTGGTCTCACCAGGCTGAGGTGAGTGTGTGTCTGATGTAAATTCAGTGCTGTCGGCCAGGTTTTCCACACTGCCTGCAGCGGTGAAGAGGGTGCGTCCCTCTCTTCCTCCTCCACGGGGTTTGATTAGCTTCTTCATCCTGTCTGCAATCCAGTTAGATTTCCTATGAGAACACAGAGGAGAGGGACCATTTACAAAGAGGGATGAGCTAGGAGAGTGTATGTTTTTGTATGTGTGTGCCCTGATTTTCCCGAAAATACTAGGAGGATGCCAAGTGTCACTTGGTGTCTTGTTCACAATGATGCATTGTGCATCATGCAGTGTTTGTTCCTTTACATGAAATTTCAAAATGGGAGCAAAATGTTTCTTGAGGTGCCAGCTGTCATTTATCATGCCAGAAAGAAAGCGCTTTGTAATATGACATAAAGAAAACCAATTTGGAAATGTGCTAATTAAAATGTCGTTAACACAATCTTGTGACCGTTGAGCAATTTTTATACAATAATACTAATCATTAAAAGTTACATTTATAGTACAAGATGCTTATCACCTGTCCTTGTAACACAGGCATGCTTCCTGGGCCTGGTCAACTGGGTGTTCCGTTAAAGTTACAGCTACTTATGACTTATGAGTTTACCATTTTTATTTTCTTATTCTGATTCATTTCTGCAAAGAAACATTCCTGAAAGCATCACAATAACGATGACTTCCTTCCTTTATAGGTTGGTACCAGTCATCTTGCAGAGGAATAAAAAGAGACTGTCCTCTCAGATTTAGTCATGATACACACACTTGAAGAGACCAGGTTTTTAGGTGTAAGAGAAATCACAATGCAAGGGAGAAAAAAAGGGAGTAAAAAAAGTGTCATCTTAGAGGATAGAGGATATTACCAGAATGAGCAATTCTACACGGTAGAAAACTTTCATCCAAAGGATTATATATACACACTGTACATTGCACTCTAACCTTTAAGTCCTGCTCTGAAACATAAATATTTGAGGACGCAAAACACAGTTTAGCTAACTACTTAGCAGTGACTTGTGAACCTGAACATATTCAGGGTGCAAGGTAGGCGTTCGGGGGCCTATCACTAGACAAAACCAAAACAAGGAAAAATAACATTTTGTGTCTCTAAGACAGTCAGGAACAAATGTCTTCTGTACAACAGAGAAGGGGTGAATGAAAAATCATTATTTAATCCAGATGGTTGCACTGTCTTCAACCGGTCAATCCAAAATATATCAATTTTCTGGGTCAAAGCCTTTGGTAGACTGCCACCTCTCAGAGCTGATACTTGTTCAAGCACAGCAAAAAATAATGAAGAGGGAGAAGAAAAATAAAATGGTAAACTAAGGGCCCATTGTGTGTGTGTGTGTGTGTGTGTGTGTGTGTGTGTGCGTGCGTGTGTGTGTGTGTGTGTGTGTGTGCGTGCGTGTTTTTTTGTGTGTGTGTTTGTGTTACCAGTTCTTCAGATACATGCAATATATATCTCTATATTAGTATTATGTCCATCCCTATAGAGTGTATAATATATTAGGTATACCTGTCATTATAATGCAATAAAAATACAAGAAGAGTTGAATTAGTTCCTCTCCCCCGGAAAGGTCCAACCACTTATAATAGAAAGGCATATATTGATTATACAGTATTTATTGATACAGAAAACCTGCCTATACTAGACCATGAAACAATGAGAAACTACCTATAAAGCTTGGTAAAACCAAGTCAAGTCATGTCATATAATTTATGGTAAAACATATTGATTATGGCCACTTTATATTTACAGCACTTTCATCTTTGTGTATGATATGTGCAACATTAACTCTGGCCTACCCTTGCCTTCCCTAGTGCTGAGCTACCGTATTGCACTGACTTGTACAATAAATTGGCAGCTCTGTGTATGGGTATAGGTATACAGTACTTGGCCTTGATGGTTGGAGGTTGCATGCTCGGCTCCAGGACTCTGTACTGATCCATAATCTTCTCCACCAACTTCTGCTTCTCCCGTCGGAGCTCACTCAGCTTCTCCCTGAAGTAAAACACATGAAACATCAGAGCAAAGCCCCTGAAAGGAGAAAACGTTGTAAAAAAAACTGAGTAAGTAGGTCTCTTTGATTCATTTTATGTATTCATTATCTGTGTAAGTGGATGGGATTAGTCTGGAGGTTTGTATGGCTATAACATGGCTGATGGTGTGTGATACAGCCCATTCCTGTAAAACCCACTACTGAAAAATGGAGCCTGCTGTGCTGTTTGAACCGAATACTTTTAAAACTATCACATTAGAGATGAGACTGCATGTAGATTTTAATGATCATGTGCTGCTTTTGAGCAGAGCGTTTGGGTTTGGAGCTGTAGTGTCAACAAACATAAAGCAGGACATCATTGAGAAATAGCCTGCGTGCTCGGAAAACCTCCCCTGAATGAAAGACGGCTGAGAATAAAAACGCCAAACACGAAGTCGCCGACAGTATGAGCTGATCGCTGGTTAATGACACACAGCTGTGGGTGGAAGAGATGAGGGAAGTTAGTGCAGATGAGCAACAGTCAGGGATGGAAAATGTGACATTTAGTTTAATAGCAAAGCTTTTGATTTTATTTTTTTTTAAAGCCATGCTAGTGGCATGACTCTGGGGATGGAAATGTTGGTTATTTGATCAGTCCAAGACTTTGTCCCTGTGTGAAAATTCTCAACAACTATTGGATAGATCTCCAGCAAATGCTTTTCTGCCGTTGCAAAGTAGAAACCATGTAAAAGTCAGGTATACCTGTCGAACACAGATTATCTTGGGAAAAACAAACAAAAACAAAAAAACTTGTCTTCATATAGTACACATTTTTTTTTCAATTAACACACAAGCAACATTTACTTTGCTGTATTACTTTTGTATGACTTTAATTCGTTGTTTTTACTACTACTACAGGAGGGATTGCCATGAATATGAATTGTTGATCCCTTTGGCTTTGGACCAAATACTCTTCAAAACTAATGACATTCCAAACAGCCTCAGCTTTACTTTGCGTCTAGTGCTAATTATCAAATACTAATATGTTAACATGATAACTAAGATGGCGAACATGATAAACACTATACCTGCTCAGAATTTGCATGTTAGCATGCTGAAATTGGCCTTTATCTCAAATCACCACTGTGGCTATCTACAGTTCCAAAGAGCTGCTAGCATTGCTTTAGATCTCTTTTTTTCATATTCCTGACTGACCAGTTTCTGCTATTGCACGTTTGCTGTTTTAATCCATCGGTTCTGGTCATTTTAGCGTCCTTCATTTCTCTGCAGCATTACCTCTTCAAAATGCCCCTCCTTCAGAATGTGTGTTGCTACACACGAGTCATCCATCTTGCAACAGATCAGTATCAAATTTATTAATTTATTAATTAAGACTGATTTTAGTGCTTGATGAAGGATCCTTGAAGGCCGTCTCGATTCGTTTTCTGAAAGCTTATGATGCCTCCTAATCTGTTTGCTCACTGGATTTACCACATTTTCCACATTATTAATATGGAAAGACGGAGTCACTACACCATTTCCTCAGCATCACTCATAAGCAAAGTGATTTCTTTTCTTTTGACCGAACAGTCTAAACTGTCCTTTGCGGTTTCCCAGGTCTTGAATATTTTTTACCCGACACTCAGATGCCTGTGAAGTGAGTGAAGTATTTAAATCTGCTCTTACTAAATAAAGTGTATATCCTACATAATGAAAGCTTTTTCTATCACTACATAGCCTATGTTAGCATTTACAGCTGTTTGCTTACCAGTCCAGGAGAAACGCTGTGAGTTCAGAATCAAACTTCCCTCGTTCTTCATTCACATAGCACCTTTAAATGTACAAATACAACTATATTTTTGTGATAACCTGAACCAGACTGAACATGTGATATTTGGGGGATTTTTATATTTTGTGTTTGTTTTGTTGACGTGATAATCGTATCATGTGGATTAATACATGACAGAGTCATCTGACTGTTATGGCATCCTGTTTGTAATTTTATCTCCCCATTTTGCACTCATATTTGCTTTTCATTCAACCTACAAAGACAAAGAAAAAGCTGAATATAAGCCTCAGTCCAGGCTGTGATTTGCCTTCACTTCATTTTTCATCCTTCCTGTTTTTCCTAGCAAGTTAAATTGCTAGCCATGAGATAATAAAATCTGTCCGCTTCTACCCCTGATATCCTATTTGGACCTGTATCCTGGTGTTTGTTTGGATTACATCTTCACTCCTAATGAACCACACCACAGTTTACTGGCTCAGGACACAGACCTGCATTTCCTGCCCAAATAACCTGAACCGCAGGAATAAACACTCCAGTTTGAATAAACTGCTCTAAAATGCCCTGTACGCCCTTGGTTCTGAACCTCAGGCCTTGGGATGATAATACCTCTTCAAATAAAATGACTGATCAGGGAATCTGGTGAGGTTTTGTTTAAAGCTTTTCAAACTATATACAAAACCTTTTTGTACTCAGAAGTGGGTTTTAAGTGCCCTGCTGTTTTTTTAATAGTTTTTTTCTCTGTTCTTTCTCTGAATTCTAATTAATGTCTAGAAATGGCACTCTGCTCAAATAATATGTTCCAATAATATTTAATTGTTTGCATTCACTCACAGGCAGGGAGTGGAAAGGGGAATAATAGCCAGGCTTGATATGCACTTAAGTCAAACTATCAGAATACTCATTGAAAACCTGAAGGTCACCTCCGCTTCTCCAAAGTGATGCAACAGCATCTTAAGCAAGTCCTGCCTACACCGACAGTCCTTGATATGAGCACCTCACATATTGTGTCAACCCAGGCAAATCGATTTCAGCAGTGCCTTTCACCAGTACATGTATGATGGATGCGGACTTTTATCTGATGATGATTTTTTTAATAATATGTAAATAAAAGCGAATTATATCTCGCATTTGCTGATTTTTTTGGTCAACATAGCCAAACACCAAGCTATGAAAATAACATTGACATCTTAGTGCAATAGCATGAAGCATAGGAGGGAATATGTATTGTGCAGTTGTGTGCTCTTGCCCAACATGCATTGCCTTCTTCAAGAGCATAAATCAGATATAAACATATGTCTGAGAGGCAACATTAAAAGTGCTTCATAGCACTTTCGGTTGGAAACTCCACAGGTTACCTTTAACCTTCAGTGGTCTCAGTGCTACCCCCATAGAGACTTCTCAACTAGCTTTAAAATGGGATAAAACAATATTTTTTCAATTTTATGTTAATCACACATAAATACATTGCACTTGTTAATATTCTACTTGTTCCTAAGATTTTTGAAATGTTATCATGCCATAATATATAACCTCTAATGATCAAAACCAAGATTCGTGCATCCTTCCATCTTCTGTACACCTGATATCCTGGCCTGCATGTAACATTGGGGATATACTCTGGACAAGGAATCAGCAAGCCTATAGTAACATGCCAGTTTCATAGGAATGCAAAATTAAAACATTAATAACCCCTAAACCTCTTGAGTATTAATTTGCATGTTTTTGTGTGAAATTTGGTGCGATTTCTGTCTTTTTGTGGTGATGTGCTAATATGGTCTAAAAATTGAAATGAATCTGAACAATGGATGGCTGTTTAACATGTATTTGTGATAGAGACCCACCATTGTTACAGGTGTTAGAGGCTGTAGACGTCGCATGGCAGGGTTCTGAACTGAAATGTGCCATGAAACATTCTGAAATGTGAAATGTTAAGGGTGACATTTTAATCTGTAATTTAAGGGGGGAAAAAAAGGAGTGAAACTTGAGCAGACAAAAATGATAACTTAAAACTAAGATTTAAAAAGGTGTAATTTGTGAGAAATTTTGCTATTTACACTTGAAGGGTGAATGCAGCTCTGCATGCTCACTATTACCTCTGGATTAATCTGCTACCAGACTATTAGTCATTTAAAAGGCTGACTGCTGAGTGCTGTTCTACCGTGAAATTTTAGCAGTCTAAAACCTTTACACAAGTGATATTTTATGTACTGGGCATGAGCTCAAATTATGTTATACCCTACAAAGTAGAAAATGTGAAAAACTGCTTTTTCTCTAATTCACATCTGATATAAAGTTTGCTCCAACATGTTGCTATAATTTGAACAATGCAGCTGCTCCAGAGGGTCAGTTCAACCGCCCAGAAAATTATCGACTGCCCGCTTCCCTCCTTCCTTGAAGGCATTTACAACTCCCGCTGCCTCAGTAGAGCCAAGAATGTCCTCAAAGACTCATCCCACCCTGGACATTACCTCTTTGAACCGCTGCCCTTTGGAAGGCACTACAGGTGCATCAAATAAAGAACAAACAGACTCAAACGCTGTTTTTATCCAAGAGCCTTTGTTGCCCTGAACTCTGCTCCCCCTTGAACCTGACCTGGCGGTAACCTATGGTAACCTCAACTTTTAGCATAAAAATGTGAAATATTCCTGATGTCAAAACTGAAATGTGCAATATTTTACCTAGATTCACTACTGGAGTGGAGTTTGTAATTCTATGGTATAGATTACTACGTATGATAATATACTACCTGGAATACTATATTTTTATTACAGATATATTACTTTTATATTATTTGTTAGTTGCACTTGCGTAATTTTCTTTTCCTTTTTTATTGCTAGAGTGTATTTTCTTCATTCTCTCTTGCACCATCAAGGACAGTCTCTGATATTCATCGTACATTGTGCAATGACAATATAGGTCATTCATTAGTCCATTCATTTATTCAACATGCTTTGTTGTAAACCTGGTTTCCTCTTCAGTCAGTTTCTATTTTCTAACCAGAAATTCTGAGCAAAACAAATCATCTGCTTTGTGTATGTTAGTGTGTATATTTATACTGACTGGTACTCCCTCTGCTGTGAATAGTGCTGGTCACGGCGCTCCAAACTCTGCTCCAGTAGGGTCCGGTTCTCCTTCAGCAGACCCTGGTTCTGCTCTGCTAGGTGTCGGTTCTCCTCCTCCATGGTCCCCTTCAGCTGGGTCAACAGCTGCGCACACAAGACCATAAATGGTGGACAAAATAAAGGACTTGGTAAGATCATAATATACGTATTAGTCTGTTCAAGAATGCCTGTGAATTCCCAAGATAGTGTGTGTATCTGTGTGTTAGTGCACACACGCATTTACAGAAACCTAGACAAAGTAGACAAGAGAAGCAAGTGAAAAAGGCGACTTAAAGAGGAACAAAGAAACCAAGTGGTTTGCAACTGTATCACTGGGGTATTGGTTTGAAAAACTGCAAACTCGTTTAACACAACCTAACAAAAGTGAGAAGAAAAACAAAACTGAGAAGCAAGAGGATGGAGCTCACCACCCCTCGCTAACTGAAAGGTACATAACCACAAACTGCAGCTCACAAATGACAAAACAATTCATTCAGCTTTTTTCACGCTTTTTGGAGCTCTTCGAATAAAAACATTGAGTTTCATAAAGACGCTGTTTAAGGCAAAGTTGACATCCAAGGCTGACACACAAGACCAAATCTCTTGGTATATGGAGCACAACTAGGCAGTAAAAAAAAAAGTAAAAATAGCTCATCTTTGTGCCTTTTTCTACATCCAAATGGATGTTTGAGCCTGGGAAATGCTCCAAGAATGCCTTCAAACCACAAACTTTTCTAAAATCTAAAAACACTTATCATGCACACTCCTAAAGGTCTCACAAGAAGGTACAAACACACCTTTACTGAACATCTCTCCTCATTTTCCTATCTGCGAATCTGTTGCCAATTATTTTTGCCTTCTTAAAGACGGTCCTGTCCGATCCAGCCCTGTCGGTTAGCACAGCATCTGCAACAGGTTAATTGTGAGTCTGTAGAGACTCCAAGCTGAACTTTTCGTTTTAATCAAAGCAACAAGCAAAGCTCCATCTCCCTCTGCAAAACAGTATGAGAGATTGGGTGTCTGATTTGCAGGATCTAACCCTAGCTACCTAAAATATAGCATTGTAGGGGGCTGAGTGTGCAATCCACTGAGACACATTTTTACATATTTTTAGCCGGGGCTTGTTGTCGACACCACAGAATTCAGTTTCAAGCCGATGCTAAGTAATAGAAGGACCAGGAGTGCAGATCCCAATACTGATATCAATACTTTTAATTTTTTAAAATCAGCTAATTAAATGTCATGTCAAAAAATGTCATGATCAATGGTATTGGTTGTATTGATACTTTGGGGATTGATTCCAGACAATGCTATTGAAAAAATAGTTAATCAGTCTCAACAGGAGAAGGCGGTTCTGTGTGTTTAATTTTTAAATTTTTTTAACTTTTTTTGCATAAATCCGTTTAAAGGACATTTTGAGGAAAACACTTATTTGTTTTCTTGCCTGGAGTTAGATGAGATGAAAACCTAATACCACCCTCATGTCTGTGCAGTAAATATAAAACTACACCCAGCAGTTTGTTAGCTTAGCTTAAGAAATCGGGTGAAATTCTTAACCTGGCTCTGTTTGACATTAACAAAATCTACCTAACAGCACCACTAAAGCTCTAAATGACAATTTGATTTTTACTTAGGTAGTGTGCTGAGCTATTACAGGCCAGGCACAATAAAGTGATGGGGTTTCTCCTGGTTGCCATGCAACTGCACCCAGCTCTTCTTGTACAAACTTGTACAAACTATTTCTACACATACATCAGCAGACCAAATGTCCTTTACCAGCCTTCACAGGACCAAGTAATTCAGCAGTGGTTTCAGGAGAAGCTGGATGAAGCAGCAGAATGAAACATCTGCTGGTTGACTTGAATTAAACCCTTTACAGGAAGTCAGTTTCCACCTGTTTCATCCCCCAAATATGCTGGAGAGTTTCCTGCTTGAAAAATGTTTGCTTTTTTAACATTCAGCGCTTGTTGACAGCATTACACAGTTGATTAAATCTTGAAGGCAAAAGATGTCCCTGCTCCTTATTAGCTATTTGGTATTCATTTTCTGTTTGGACCAATATTTCATTTTTTTCTGATATGTCAAGCTGAAATTGGGTTTATACCATGTCCTGGAAATCAGTCAGTCACTGTTCCCCAATGCTGATATGATAGGTTTCTTTTCCCGATCACAACTATGTGAAATGCTCCCTAAAACCTCTATTAAAAATCGAATAAATTTTTTTTAATTGGCCAATAACACTTTGAATAAATTTGTTCCTTTATTTCAAGAGGGTGTCCGCTGTGAAGCACTAAATCCCTTTATTTCATGTAAGTAGTCAACCTGTAGCTTGAATACAAAACAGCTGTGCGTATCTGTAGGTGTGTAGCTGCATTCCTGTGTGCGTGTGTCTGCTTAATACCTGGTACTGGCTGGTGAGGCGGGCGTTGCTGAGGTCCAGGCTCAAGTTGGTTTCCCTCAGGGAGCTCAGCTTGCCCTCCAGTCGAGTCCGCTCCAGCTGTGAGGCGCTGAGCTCCCCCTTCAGCATCGAGCCCTGAGCCAAGAGCTCTGCCTGCGACGCCAACCATTCCTTCTGGTGGGCCTGCAGCCTGCAACACCGACATGCAAAGGCTTTACTTATCGCTGTCGCTGCTGGGTGTTATGTACCCTTGTTTGGTAAGTGTTCTCTGGCTGGAACTCATTGTTATATTATTGCAGAACTTGATGAGTCCTCACAAAGCCGAACTATAACCAATAGATAAATCTCAGACAAAATGGTTGAAAAACACATTATGGAGTATCATTGGAGCCACTCAGTGGTTTAATACCATTTATAGAGGTAAACAATCATCTTTATTTTATTTTGTAATCAGAACTTTAATGAGATGAGATGAAACTCATAATGATCACCGAGGGGAAAACTTGTTAATATTCAGTAATAAACATCGGGCATTTTATTTTTCCTGGTATGGATTTAAAGTCTTTTGGAATAAAACGATTTAATGTAAGTTCAAATCAAACAGGTGCACATTATAGTTCAGTGTTAAACACATCAGCTACTGTCCATATATATCCTTAATAGCTGCAACTAGATTATGATTATGTTCATTCTAGATTAATGGATTAAGTGTTTCAGTTCCAGGAGCCCAAGGTGATTTTTTTCAAAAGTCTTGTTTTGTCAAGAGCAGCCCAAAGCCCAAAAATGATAAGGTTCAGACCATAGAGGACAAAAATATCAAATAACATTCAAATTTGAGAAGCTGGACTGTTTTTTTTGTCAGTTTTGTAAATCAATTTTTTGGCTACTTGAGGGCAGTGGAAACAAGCTGTAAACACAACACTGACATAAGTTGATGCCGTGTACTTGTTAGCAAACAGTTGCTTATTTACAAATCCAGGAGCCAAGGAGCAACCTTATCATTCTAGACCCCTGATGAGCTTTAGTCCTATGTTCAGTCTCCTTTAGCCCTGTTTTTTTGGTCTCTACCAAAACAAAAATATCTGGCTCTTTAGCTGCTAAAGGCTTCATTATGTTCACCGGCTAGTCATCTACCGTGTCTGCTGGCTGGTGCTGAGCAGGTAGAGTAAAATTGGTTCTTTTAGAGGTTTTTCACTAAAAAACAATTACATAGACTCATATATTATATATTTAGATGTTTTTCAGTCGCATGTCATCTGACAACAGAATCTTAAAATGACATCCTCCTAAATTCCAGCTCGGCAATACATTACTGGAGACCAGTCAGTCAGTAATCAATATGATGATGAAAACCTGGTTGATGAACTAATTATGATACACAATTATCTTATGATTATCATTATCATCATTACATACCTATTAACCCATGATGAAGTGCAATCAGAGGCAATTCTCTTTTTGATCCCAGATCTTAGTGAGACGAGTCTGAGGCTTAAATACATAAAAGATAAAATATGCGGAGGGCAAAACCCTTTTTTTTCTTTTACTTGGCTCCTCTGTCCTGTTTTTGACATTTTGTACACAATGGCCTTTCTGCATTGAATCCTACCTGAATTCTGTACATTCCTATCATACACTTGCATTCAAACCAATGCCTGTGTTACTTTTCACAATTCATATGCAGTAGACGGGGTTAACGCTACAGTTCCCTGTATTCAAATGACCATGAGTGCAGTGAGAGGAGTGGCAAAAAAGAATGATCAGATCTCATGAATACAATGCCGGAGAAGCTGACTGGATTTGTTACCTCTCGTTTTCTTCTTTCAGCCTCTCCAGCTCTCGTTCTCTCTCCAGTCTCCTCTGGGCCTCCGTCTCCATCTCCTCTTTCTCCATCTTCATCTCTTGTTCTCTCTCTTCCAGCTGAGTTTTACCATCCAGGAGCTCCTTGTACCTTGAAATTACAAACACAACATTCACCCCAAATGAAGATAAAAAGGGTTAAAATATATGACAGAAAGAGACACTGTGTATCTTCAAAAGATGCAATTTGTTTTAGTGGGTTTATGTGTTGCTCTGGTCTATATTGTTGGACCTTAGGAAAACTTAAGGTCTTCACAAAGATGTAGAAAAAAATCCTATGGTGAGAATTTCATGTATTTAACTTTTTAAAAGAGCCTAATTAATTGCAGTAGCTGTGTGTTTGCACCTGGCCTCGAGCTCCCTGTGCTGGGCCTCCAGGCTGCGGTTGTTGCTCCTCAGCTGAGAGTGCTTGTCGAGCAGCTCCTCCAGCTCCACCTCCTGTCGCTGCTGCAGCGCCGTCATCCGCTCGTGATCCCTCCTCAGGGCCTCCATCCTGGCGACTGACTCCTCCCGCTCCCGCGCCCACACCTTCGACTCGGCCTCCAGAGCTGCACACCGGACTTCGCTCTCACTGCAGCGCGTCAGCACCGCTGAATGCTGGGAGCTCAGTGATACTTGGTCCACCTGTGTAAGAAGTTTTACTGTTGGTTTATTAACCTTTTGACACCTACTGTTGCACCCCAGGGGTGCTAGGACCTTGGTGAGTATTCCTGCACTATACATTCATAAAACACACCACGGATATGAATTTATACAATGCAACAACAGATTAGACTCCTGCCTTCTCATTTATCATGGTCATTTTCAAACCGTGTCAAAAAATAATCCAGAGAAAATGTAAGAAACCTTGACGGAATAGATTGAAATTTTGGTAGTTTTTACTTTCTTGCTGAAAGTTAGATGAGAAGAGTGATACCACTTTTATGTCTGTAGGATAAATATGAACCCAAGCCGAGACTCGAGGAAGTCACTTTGCCCGTCAAAGAAACAGCCCTTCACATAGTTTAAAGGTTTGAAAATAATGTGAAGGTCATTTTCCAAGAGTCCCAAAGCTCTTCTGTTCCTTAGTTAAACAAATAATTTCAGACATAATCATGCTCCTTATCTGTGTCAGCTCACCTGTAGCTGAGTGTTAAGCGTCTGCAGCCTGGTGCAGGAGTCCTGCAGGCTGAGGGAATGCCGGCGCAGAGCCTCCAGCTGCTCCTTGAGGTGCTCACATGCCTCCTGGGACTGGGACAACCGCAACAACAAAGTCTCCTGTCCTGCAACCGCCACTGCTTTCTGAGGGAGAGAAAATCTCTCTTTTTTTCACATTTTCAAATTGAGAGGGCATTTACATTCGTGTATGGTAGCAGCTCCGTCAGAGGTTTTGCTAACTTTGGCATCATACACATTGTTTAAAATATCAATATCAATAAAACTTTGACTGAATCTGCAGCTGAGCTCTCAAAGCACAGCTTTATATTGTGTAAATCTTTAAATACAGAGATTAAATCCATCCCCTGTGGAAATGACTTTGCAGAAATGTAAAATCAACACACTTAATTGTGAATTCACTGTGCAGTCTGATACCCAAAAATTAAAATTAACAGAAGAACTCACCACAACTCTGTTGTCTCCCCACTACACCATATGAATTTATTTGAATTATTATTTTTTTGAGTGTTGGCAGAGTAAAAACACATTCCAGTGTCTGCATCTCAGTTCTGGTATGACAGCTTCCCTTTTTTTTTTAACTTTTGATTCTTTCGTATTTTCTACTGTCACTGGCTCTTTTAGATTTTCTGCATTTTCACTCTATCATTCTCCCGGCCACTGTCAGGAGAGAAAATTAACTATGTACAGTACATTTACTCCAGTGCCATACTTTGCTGTAACTTTGAGGTACTACTGCTCTCTATGTATTTCCATTTGATGCTGCTTGCTACTATTAATCCACAATATTTTATTGTCTTGTGAGCACAAGGACAAGCTTTCCCTCGGCAGGCACACCTCTCTTTGCGTCTCATTCTTGCTTTTACTTGAGTAAAGGATCTGAGTAGTTCTATATCGACAAGTATACCTATACCTTAGTATGGAGGGGACCAGGAATTAAGCCCTCAAGGTGATAGCAACTTGCTTCATCAATCCTAATCACAAATTTTAAATCCTGAAAGTGTTAATGTAGTAACGTACCTACTGAGCTATGCATTGAATGGTATTTCTGACCTTGACAATCCTGGAGTTGCCCCTTACAGCTGGATGTTGGAATTTATGTGTGTGTGTTCGAGAGAGAAAGAAAGAGTAAGAGCTGAAGCCGAGGAGCAGCAGAGGAGATAAGGAAGATTAACAGTAGCTGAGGTGACATTATAAAAACTGATGAGCAGAGATAAAGCAGTAGTTCTGGAAATAAAGTGCTGCACTTGGGGAAGTGGCAGTCTACTGTGAGTTGTGAGTTGATAGTCGTCAAACATCCCTAGAGCAAAAATTTCAACATAATATAGATCATCTCCCTCTCACAGAAATTGCACTGAACCACATAGACATCCTGTAAATGAGATTCAAAGACATATGCACACATCACTTTCACAGTAATATATTTAAACGCAGATACACACCTCTTTTTCTAGCTCTGTCAACCTCTCACTCAGCTGCCTCTCTGTCTTTCCTGTGGCATAATCATTGGTCACAGAAAGGTCATGACCTTTGCCAGCCTCAGGGGATTGATCCAGAGGCGTCACCTCCAGGGAATGTGTCCGATCAACGTGCATTTTGTCTGACGAGTCTGAATTTGAATTAGATGTAGAAACCACATCTGCACTTTTCCTTTGCTTTTCCAACTGGAGAAGAGATTCTATTCTCTCTTGCGATTGGTTGAGAGAATCTTTAGCTGCCTTTTGTTCGGCTTCAGCTTTTTGTAGTTTCTGGCACAGACGTTCGACTTCAGTGGACAGTTCCTGACAATGTGCCTGCTCATTGGAAAGGTCCTGATAAGAGAGGGATAAGGAGCAATAAAGTATTGAAAGCCTAAGATCTGCGGAAAATAAAAAGGTGTACAAATCACCTACAAATGTAAACTAAATCAATATCAAACAGGTTGTGTGTCTTTATATTCCTAAGAGGACCAGTCTTCATATGATCACTTTAATGCTACAATATAGTCATGGCCAAGTTCCGTACTAATTCTCTTCAGTATTCTTCGCTGTATTCTACATAAGTAGTTATTCATGCATTGACCAGAATTTCATTTATACAACCAAGAAATTATTCACTGATCTAAATGTGACTGTGACTTTCGCTATATCCAATTTAAAAAAAAGTGGAAAGCAGAAACTTTTTTTCCCCCAAATTCATGAAAGTGTTTTATTACAATTGCAATATCGATATTTTCAACAGCTAGTAATCGTCATCAACACTGTAAATATGTATGTGTATATATATATATACACACACACACACACACACACATATATATATATATATATATATATATATATATATATATACACACACATATATATATAAACATATGTGTGTGTGGGGAGAATGAATTAGTATTCAATGCAGGCATTAAAACATCATACAATGGACTATTATTACTTTGACTTTCTGACATAAGAACAAATCTCAGTTTAAAAAGTTAATTTCTCCTGTCTGTATATGGTAAGAAAACTGAGTTTATTCTCCACTAAATTCCTGCAGCAGTGATCACTCTCAGTGACTAGACTACCAAATCACACAGACACACACACACACACACACACACACCTGGGTCAGTGAACTAATCTTGGTCTGAGTGTCTGCGTACTGCTCCTGCAGCTGCTGTTTACCCTCCTCCATGCTGGTTAATCGAGTGCTGAGGTCTTTCTCCAGGTCTTGCAGCCGATTGCAGAGCTCCTTAGACTCAGACAGCTGCTGACACACATGTCTACAAACACACACACCAGCAGCAACACAGGTCAGACAGGTTGAATGAAGATAGAGTTGACATTATAGATAAATGCATGTTGCAGCCACATAGCTCTCTCTGATGCCTTGCAAAGTTAATTGCGTACCTCAGCTTGTTATCAAGGTTAAGTGTGTCTAGGGGAGTTCGTGTACCTGTGCTCAGTGTCCAGAGCCCGAGCTCTTTGGTTGCTGTGCTCCAGGGCCAGGGTCGTGCTCTCCAGCTGCTGCCTCAGCCTCGCTGCCTCCCTCTCTCTCTGCCTCCCCTCCTTCCTTTGGCCGTCCAGCTCCGACTGATACACCTCTTTCTCCTGCTCGAGGCGCGAGGCCTCCAGCAGCGCCTGGTCTCGCGCCCTGGCCAGAGATTCGGCCTCCAGGGTCGCCTCACGAAGCTCCGCCTCCAGTTCTTCCTCCCGATGACGGGAAGTCTCCAAACTGCGCCCCTGACGTTCCAGCTCTGCTTTGAGAGTTTGGGTGGTGAGCTCTAACTGGTTGCCCTGGCAAAAAGAGGAAAGATGGATTATTAATGGTTTTTTTAAACCTTACTGGTCCCTTTAGATTACCTACATTTATTGATGCCCAGTAGGACAACCAGAGTGATGAACAGGGCAAAATAAGAAAAAGAGACACAAGTCAGACGAAATATAAAGGACGCAGTAATAACAATAACACACAAACCTAATACATGTTCCAATTATATTAGTGTAGTACAGTATCCCAAAGTTGTACTTGAATATAGTGCTTTAGAAAATTTATTTAGATACATTTCACCGTTAATTGCGCAGAGACATGAGGATGCAGTTGGGGACTTAGTGCACATTCTTTTCAGCGATTTCCCGTTATTCCACTCATCTACAAATGGTGGAAACACACCAAGAAACACAGCTATGCATAAGAAAAGGGCAGAGAGGAAGAAGAATGAGCACTTTCAAACATAGATGCCACCGGTGTAGGGTTCAGATGTTATATTAGAAAGAAAAAGAATTTACCACAAATGCATTCAAAGCATAACTTTTGTTTGTTTCCAATAAAACTTGGAAAACAAGATTTCCAAGAATGCATTTTTCTTGCATGAATTGACCAAATCACCCATACAAAGATAAGGAGGCAAAGAGAAGAAAGAGGATGTAGATGAGATGTAATTTCCTATTTGGCTTAAATCCGCCCCTACAGCTGAAAGAAGTCGAGTCTACTTCATGTTTCATTTAACAAGCACTGTTACAATCTCCATAAATTCTGACTCTTTGCTTCTCGTTCTGTTGGTCCGACCAGAAGTCTGACTCCTCTAATATAACAGGAAACGCCTCTGTTTTTATAAAGTAAAGGGTTTTATTTGATGCTGACTCTGCTGGTGTGCAACTTAAGTTATTTTGCTCTAAATACAAAGTGACAGCAGAGTATTTCCTCTGCTGTAACATTTAGAGAGAAGATTATTTTTTTAGTGTTAACAACCTAAAGGAATACTCCACTGTTTTTCAAAGTTATAGCTACATAATATGTTTGGTCACTGTAAGATGAGTGGAATAATTTGCTCTGAAATATATTACCACACTAAAACAATATCATGGGTTGTTGCACTTCTTTTCTATTCTAACACCTAGATGTACTGGACCCACTTTTTCGAGTTCTTATAGCTTGATGGTGTCATAGCAGAGCACATTAATTTTTAGCATTTTAATTTATATTGAATTGGAAACATTTAGTGTGTTGTCAGGTGTGTATTTAAAAGATATATACAGCAATGTTTGGGTTAGTGGATGTACAGAACAGGTATGGCATTCAACATAAAGGCTGGAGCTTCTCTTTATCAAAAGAGGGTGGGTAATACTACAGACTATTACAACATCAGAAGAAGGATTAGTCACAACTCCCCCTGAATGGGAGGTATTCATGAATCCCTTTTATGTTTTTTTTTTTTTTAATGCTGACTTAACACTACTCTTTTCCATAGCTTGCAATTTCTCGGATGTCTCACGATTTAACTGCAAATACCACATTAAACGCAGTCTTCCCAGAGACTTCTACAGCCTGTGGTGGAGTGTCTGAAAAAAAGGAGATATTTGGTTTGGTTTCCATTGAACCTACATCTGGGAAAATGCACTAAATAAGTTGTATCACATCCTTAACCTGTGATCGCTCGCCTGAGTGAAGCTGAGTTCCCGTCAATATGTGAATATTCCAGTTCAAAAGAGACTCGCTTGCTCAACGCTGGGTGTGTAAAAACATGCTTTTTCACTCTCAGCTTGAATCTTCCAGTTCTCCTCCTGATGTTGAGGCCGGCTCCTGCTGAACAAATTCTCTTTCAGCGTAATAATATAATTAGTTCTCAGAGATGCCGAGTTTAATTTTATTTGGCAAGTTGAATCTGAGTCTGACGTAATGTATTTAATGTAACCAAGTAATTATTTAAAGACATTACAGAATAATGAGATTTGCTATCAAAAATTGAATGAAATTTCATTACTGAGGGTTTACATTACATCAGGAAGCCTCTGATCCCTTTCAATGGGTTTGTACATTTATTTTTTATTCATCCCTCGTCTAACGTCAGACGAGGGTTTCCTGTCACAACATCATGTGTCTGTGTTTGAGTGCTCGCTAACCTTGCGCTGGGCTGTGCGCAGGGCGTCCACCGTACCACGTAACGTGTCCCTGTCTCTCTCCAGCGCGGCCCGCTCCCCCTCCAGGGTGGCGATGACTGTGGTCTGCATCCTGTGAAGCTCTGCTTGGCTCCGCAGGCGGCACAGCTCCTCTTCCATGACCAGACCCTCAGATTGAAGAACCTGAGAGAAAAACGGTGGGAAATTAATTTTGGAGGCAGCAGTTTGTGCTGCTGTTGAGCTGTACTGCATTAAAGCGAGAGGTGTTTCTTCCGTCACTGACATAAATGGGGTGGGCTAAAACAACAGAAACACCTTTCAGTAAAATAGCAGCAAATATCACGACACTAGCTTTAAGGGTATTATTTCCTCTTATAGGTTTCTATAATTTCCTAGAAAAACAGATATGTAACTGTAAAATTATCGGAAAGTACCATGTAACTTATTAGGAGGAAAAGAGCCACAGTTTTCAGTTGGTACACTTCCACTTTACGATTTCTGTTAATGTCTCGCATAAAGAGTCTGTTGTCTTTGCGCAAAAGATCAGATGAATATTCAACAAGATAAAGAGTCTACAGTCACACAAGCAGCTCTGTGAGATAACTTCAGCACAGTGATGCTTTGATCTAAATGTCAACATCATGCTGGTATAATGTTTACCATGTAAAATTTCATAGATTTGCATGTTAGCACGCTAACATTTGCAATTCATCCTGTAAGGCACATGAACATCTGTAATAATTTTCACAACAACCTATCCAGTAGCTGTTGAGGTAATTGAGCCTGGAACAAAGTGGGGAAACAGCCACCTACCTGCATCATGTTATGGATATTTGGATATTTATATCGTGATGAGAAAATTTTATGACATGTTAATTGACTTATTCTATGATACTCAACTCTTGGCTTCTCAAAGCTTGTAGGGTGTTTCTTGTTGCATTAGATGTTCTATCCACCCATCCATTCATCACCTGTTCATCTAACATGTCTTTAATTCATCTAGCGCACCAGCAAAACATCCATGAGCTTAAAATCTCTATTACCATTTCATACAATCTCCAATTTTGCCACTCATCCATTCCTGAGTCTTTCTACCTCACACTTACTTCCTTCAATCCATCCATACATACATACCTCTATCTGCCTACGGGCCTCTCCCAGACTCTCAGCGGCCTTCTTCAGATGCTGCAGCTCGGCCTCCAGGACCACCAGCCTCTGCTCAGCCTCCCAGGTTTTCTTGCTCTGCTCCCCCAGCTTGGAGCGCAGGTCCTGGGCCACAGTCGCCTGCCTGTCAGCCTCCTCCTGGGCCTCCTGGAGCTGGGTTGTCAGAAGCTCCACATCAGGAGCAGGCAGGGAACATGGAGTCTGGTCTGCATTTTTGGTTTCTGTGTTATCCTCTGTGATTTTTGGATGCTTTTGGATCTCTGAGCTTGTTGCTGTTGTAGTCTGTTCTTTCTTTAGCTGTCTTTCTTTCTCCTGTCTCTCCCTTTCTTTCTGCCCTCCCTCTGCCTCTCCCCTCTTTTTGGGCTCGCACTCCTCATTGAATGGTTCATCTTTTCCCTCTTTAACATGGAGAACCTCTTCACCAACTCCTGCTTCCCTGTGGGCCCCTATGATTTCACCTCTTCTTCCCTCCATCATCCTCAACGTTCCTTCCTCCTCTCCCTGGCAGGACTCGGAGCCCTGGACTCCTCTCTCCCCCTTCTGATCTTCCTCTTTGTCTGGCTTCTCCATGCCTTCCTCCTTCGTCTTGTCTTCTAAGTGTTTTGGTTTGGTCACAAACTGTTCCAGCTGTTGCTTCAAAGTGTCATTTTCCCTCTTCAAGTTTTGAAACTGAAAAGTAAAATGGGAGAGAAATTTCAATGCTTTTCAGGACTTTATACAGAATGTCTTTCATTTTGTGTCATTTTTTTCCCTTTTTCTTTTCCTTTGGTCTTTCCATGTACTGAACATGAATGAACTTGAATGGATTGTGAGCAAAATGAACAAAATCACCTTTTGTTCCCTCTTAAAATGCACCCAGCTTCAATACAAGAGAGTAAAAAAGAAGTAAAAAAAATAAAAGAAGGACAAATACTGATGAGAACATTAGAGATAGATTTAGGTGATTTTTGGCAGGTAGAAAATAAAAATAGGCACTCGACTACACGAATAAACACAGGTCTGATCAGGCTGTGACAATCACAGATCATAGTATAATTCAGAAGATATAGGGAATACAGTGTAAAAAACAAACAAAAAACAAAACAAAACATAATCCATACAGCATTTGTACATTTTAACGGATACAACATTGCTATCAAAGGTTATCTGGGTTTTTCATTGAAATGTAGATTCCTCCATTTTGATACAAGTTGGTAGATGATTGATAAGCAGCTGCTGTAGGTCTTTGTAACTGTTTTAAGATGAAAAGCACGTGTTCATTTGAAGCACTGTGACCTTTCAGTTGTGAGTTGGTTGAGTTATATTAAATCACCACATTTCCTTCTTCTAAATATGGAAAGTACAGTATCAACTGTTGGTTCAAACAACAAGCTCTGAGTTATTCTTATCTCTTATTTTACAACATTTTGGGGGCAGCAGTCATTTAATTTATTGATTACTTATGTTATATGTAATCATTCCATTCCATTAATAATATCAAAAATATCAACTGCAATTACCAGGCACCACTAACCAGTGAAATTGCAGTTTCCATTCATGTCTGTCCATGTCCAGACTCATATAATAAACTCCACATGAAAAATATGTTTGTTTTTTTTAGGGGGGTATTTTGTTTTGTTAATGTTGTTTTTTTGTCATGACAGGTTGTGATAATGGCATATTTTAGTTCTAAGGGGAATGGGGTAAGTGGGGGGACAGTATGTATGTATGTATATTTTAAAATCTATAAATTCTTATAATATTAGTAAAAATGATTGATTAAATTACTGGATTACTGAACTAAATTCCTACTTATTGCCACAAAGCGTTTATGAGTACTGAATATTTTGTTTTAAAGACACTGTAAGTTTTCATTTTTCTTACTTTCTAGAAAACATTATTACTTAAATATGCTTATGGCATGGGGGCTACTCTTTTTCAATACTGTGTCTGTCAAAACCTTGTAGATTTCAGCTGATGTGTTGATGTGTTGAAGTTGGGTCTACAGCAACCTCACTGCTCACCTCCCTCAGTATGTTCTGATGCTCCACCCCCAGGCAAGCCAGCTCACCCTTTGCATCTGGCGAATCAGCCTACAGCAAGGGGAGATGGATGGTTAACTCCTCCAACTGTTGCTTGCTGCTTTTCTTGATTTGCATCTATAACAGCTCAGACTGACTCAGACACACCAGGTCTACTCAAGTTTTCATGAAACACATAAAATGGGTCTTCCTGATGATCATATGAATTATAAGATACAAAAGGGAAGGGGAAACTATATATGCTCTTCTTCCCTAATCATGGAGGTGGACGAGTGCTTCCGAAGCTCTGTCGTGTCTTTTCTGTCGGCCCCGTGCCAAAATCTTTTGTTTATGACCTGCTTCAAACCTCACCCTGCAGCAGGGGAGAGAGTCATAACCTTCAACATCTGAACTCTGACCTCCTGCTCGGCCTGCAGCTCCTCGAGTCGTCTCCTGAGCTCTGCGTTCTCCTGCTCCGCTCCAAGCAGCCTCAGCGTCGAAGCCTCGCCCACTTCCACACTCAGTGGCTTCTGATCTGAGACAGAGGAAGGGAGTAATAAAGAGTAAATGAGGAAAAAAAGGTGCAAATAGTGGAGGGAGAGAGGCAGACAGGTGGAAAAAGGAAATTGGGAAAATGAGAAATGGATAAATGAAGAGAATCATTCTGTTATTGTTGATTGATAACCTGTGTTACCCCAACATATTTCCTCTTATCAGTTAATTAAAATGTCTTAAATGACAAGGTGCAGAGAAGCAGGTGCTCTGACCAATTAGGTAGCGCAGTTCCTCATCAGACTCCAGCTCTGATTGGAGAATACTGTGGTGAACTGCAGCGACCGGAGCGAGAATGCTGCCACCGCCACTGCCGCTGCTGCTGGTGTGCCTCAGGTCTGCCTCAAGGCTCATGTTGATCTCCAACAGCTCATCAACTCGCTGCCTCTCAGTGTCCCGTTCCTACACACACACACACACACATACCCAGGATCTTAGTCATTCATTACAGGAAAATAAGATTTCAAGGGGTAAAAGCACAAGATATATATATAAATATATATATATATATACATATATATTTGATGCATTGCTACACTTATGATGTACACAGTTAGACAGGTAATTTCCAGATAACTGTTAATAAATACACATGTATACAAAACAAGCACAAAAACAAATATGTGTAATCACACACATGATTAGACAGACATGTACACTAGCACACAAAAAAACTGTACAATTACACATGGTCAAAAATAAAAAGATGCAAACTGATGCAAAAAGACAAATAAAAACTACAAAAAACAAAGTAATAAGCGGGCAAATACAAAACTGCACATCATAGCGCCACCCACTGCTTCCACATCCATGATTTTCTGACGCAACAGAAGATTGTCCCTCTCCAGCTCCCTTAGTGAGGAGCAGCGTGCCCGCGCACCCGCCAGCTGTTCTTCCAGTAGAGCTTTGGTCTCCTGCAGCGCTGCACACAGCTGCTGCTGCTCCTGCAGGGGGCGCCACAAACAGGAAGAGGAATCACAAAATAAACATGACGTAGTCGAGTTGACATCATGTCAGTCAGACTTCAGGGAGGTGGACCGCCAGACCAAACATTTGCTGTGAGAATCACATTGTTTATTTACGTGTCTTTTTGCGGCTGTAGCTCTCAAAGCTCATTGATCTTTTACCCACATTTGCCAGCAACAGCAAACAAGATGGAAGGAAGAATGTCAACACAGTCAGAGGTTCATGTATTCTGTGAGCAACAGTTGTAATTTACACTGTGACCACTTCCTCTAACCTGCCCACACCTATTATTGCTTTAGGTATTTCCTACATTTCCTGCATGATTGCTACAAGAATCCTACAAGAATGTGCTCAGCAGTTTCCTCAGCAGTACATGTTGAGAGTAATATCATAGGAACGGAGTTATCATTACTCATTTGTTTCACATTTATTAGAACAGTTGCAGACAGAAAATGGTCAGGAAGAGAAAGAAAGGGAATGGCATGCAAGAAAGTCTCACGGTAAACCAGGGGGTTTCGTGATGAAATGACACAGTGTGGTATGTAATATGTGTCTGTAGAGTATTGAAAATTGTTCTAAGCTCATTATTTAGTCCAATATTTTCCCTTTTAAATCATAATTCTTTTTTTCAAATGCTATTTCCTACTTAGGAAAATTTCTTGTCAATCCGCCTGTGTTGGGTCCAAATCAAACACTGACATTTAGAATTTTGTGGAATAACGTGCTGTTATTCCTCAAACAAAGCATTTGAAAATAACAAGCCTTCTGTTGTCAAAACCGACAATTAAAATACCAAAATTGTTAATTAAATTGAAATGTACCAAAATTTTGAAATTATTATCCAGCAGTTAAAGCTGCTTTGTATTCCGATCTTCTGAGTAAACCTTTAAATGGAAAAAACGTGGATCTCTTCCTCTTCTTGAAAGAAGCCTTTGCTCCATAATTCTGAGGGACAAACACTAAAAATTGATATTCTATTAAGATTTACCCTTAAAAAGACAAATACAAAATGCAGCAACAAAAAAGCTCGGAACTACAAAGTGCATTGTCAAAACATAATAAACGGTATTTCAACGTATAATTCAGCTCTTACTTTGTAGTTTTTGCCTTTGCTTCTGTTGGTTATGATAATAGTTCTATTACCAAAACCCACCAGAGCACTTGCTGAGATGTAGAAACACTGCTACTAAAATGATGTCTAAAAAGGTAATGAACACAAGCTGCCAGACCAACAGACAGTAAACAAGGTAAAAAATTTAGCCTGATTATCTAAACTAATTTATTTCAGAGGGAAAACCAACATTGAGTGACTGCTTGTGATCAATGGCTGCGTGACTTTTTCCAGAGATGTCACGGAGTTTCCTAGCACTTCACTTGGTGAGTATGGTGTAATCACAGAGAGAAATAATTGTCCGAAGAAATTCAGACAGGAAAACAAGACCTAAATTATTATAATCTGGGGTTGTCTTTTAAGTATGCTGCAGCGGATTTTTCTTTCAAAACAGACAACCTCCGCATATAAACGCTCAGTGTTAGCTCTTTTGCAAAACTTCACTATGAATTTGTCAAAATAAATTACAAATTCAAACACGAGAGAAATTCATCCTGCCATACAATTTAGGCTGTCACGGGGACGCAGAATAAATCAAATAAGACTGAGAAGGTGACAGCGAGGACACTGTGAGGTGTTTTACAAGGATATGAGCACATTTTCTGCCTCAGAACAGTTATACTACCACAGAATAAATCTCATTTGGGTGTAAAAGCTTCAATAACTGAAGCCCTACTCCTGCTCTTTATCAATGAAGCAGCTCCAGGCTGTAAATCCTGATGACATCACACAATATCATGCCATTCTCTGACTTTGTTCTACTCAGTCTTGATTGAAACGCTCACGGCCCGGAGACAGAATTTACGGCTTTTGCGATTAGGTGGTACATCTTTTTTAAAAGTGATAGCTACTAAGAGGAAGGTTTTAAAAGGGGATCTTCTTGATGTGACCTTTGCTACTAATGTTTATATGAGGACCTCGCATTGTAAAGTGTGTGTGTGTATGTGTTTATGTATATAAAGGCGACGTTTTATTGCGTGGGAGATTCCTGTATGTAAATTATTGCCAAAACTATCTGAATGTATTTTTTGGTTTAGATGCTGCTTTTTCTCTTTCTGGTGTCAATTAAATATTCAGAAGTGTGTGTGTGTGTTTGTGTGTGAGAGTGTGAGTGTCTGTGTGTGTGTTTCTTTGTATCTGTGTTTGTACCTTCAGCTGAGTGCGTGTGAGCTCCAGGCTGTGCAATCTGTGTTTGCAGCTCTGAAGCTCACTCTGGAGCTGCTCGGCCCGTGTAGCTCGCTCTCGGGCACAGTCCAGCTCATCCCGCAGTGCACGCATGCCCCTAACCTCACCCTGCAGATATCGGTTCTGCAGGCACCACCACGTGCGCACATAGAGACACAGACACACACACAGGTCCAAACAGTAGTGGGGATCAGGTCAAAAAAAGGTTGTGCACAGGTCTGGGATATGCAGTAGAGCAAATGTTGACAAAGTCTGATACTGGAAATGTGTGTGTGCGTGTGTGTGTGTGTGTGTACTTATCAGAATGAAATAACCTCACAAGGAAAGACTGACAAAATTTAGCTGTCTTTGCAGTCAAGACCTCATTTTAAGTTAATATCACGGCTGTAGATTAAGGTAATGGTTACGCAGTGGTGTACAAAATACCAACATTTTGTCGTGGCATCAAATATTATTCCCAGATCCCAAAAGTTTGTGATTTGGAAACATTATCCGATGCTATAAGAATCTCTCTGTGTAAACAAATTTGGCACTATGACAATTGAAAAATGCAAGTAAATGATTCGAGGGAGGCTTCCTCGATGTAGGAGCATTATGACCTTATATGATCCTTGATCAAGCAGCAATTGTCTGTAGTTCTGTTCCAATCGTTACAAGGTACAAGTTTTTCTGAACAAAATTGTAGTTGGCTGCAAAGTGTGCAGCCTAAATGCTACCAAATACATAACCTTAGAGGAATCAATTTGCTGACTATTAAAAGAGACCTGTGTTTTGCACCGTTGGCTTTGATTTTTTCCTAAGTCTAAAATACAGTGAATTATAGTCGCTGCCAAATTATTTGATTTTGTGTGTGATAAAGCCTTTATGTGTGTTCAAAGCTCTTTAAATAAGATGTGTCTGTACCTCTTTCTGAAGTTTCTTGAGCTGTTCCTCCATGGTTTGTATCTCCTGCTTGTAATCCAATATCTGATCCCCTTTATCTTCCCTAAATAAACAGTCAAATATAATCCATCAGCACTAAAAATGCGATTAAAAAATTTTCAAAACACTACTTTGCTAATTCGTTGTTTTTTTTATGTATGCCTCCTCTGTGATGAATTGTTGACAAAAGGCATAACATTGAGCAGATTATATTTGCTAGAAACATTAAACACACTGTGTGAGTTGGATTACAGCAGTGAGTACCTCCTTTGTTCCTTACCCATTGCTGAGTAACAATAGTTGTAGGATTTGGAAAGTGTGACAAACTCACTTTTTTTCATGTTGACCTATTTCACACCTTTTCTAATTGTTCTCCTGTGTTTTTCCATCACACACATGTAAACACACGCACTCACAGTTGCTGTTTAAGGCGGCGAAGTTTGGCCTTGCTATCTGCCAGCTGGAGTGCCAGACCTTGGGGCGGCTCCTCGCCGTGACCACCCAGGAGCGCCATGGTCGAGTCAGCCTGGGCCTCCCGCTCCCGACACAGTTCTGTCATCCTCTGGGAGGAAGAGGGAGAGAGAGGTAGGGTGATAGGTGTGGCGAGGGACAAAGGGGGCAAGGGAAAAGAAATACTTGTAGAGAGAACGCTAAAATATCGTAAAGATGAAATACGGCAGAATTTCAGGCATTAAGACTTTTTTGTTAGGTAACCAAAATTTTAAACCCTTAAGTGTAACGGATTGGCATAGTGAGTAACAATGCCTGTTCATTTTGCACTGGTTGCTAGTTAATTATAGTGCTTATGTACCTCTTGGGTTTTAAACTATTGAATTAAAGTAAAAAAATTAAAGTAAAATTACTTCTCTCTGTAATTGCCCCTGAGTGGTCTATATAATATTTTCTATTACATTAAAGCAACAGAACATTCTCTTTTCATGTGGTTACAAAGATTTAGAACATCAGTCACCATTCAAAACTGACATAATTCCTTTAATGATGACTTTTTATCTGGCAAACTCTGGGAACAGGTCTCATTGGAACTGCAGCACAGAGCAAAACTAAGAAAACAAGCTCATACATTGGGTTATAATTGTGGTCTAGGTCTTTTTAAAAACAAAAAATGACCTTGCTCTTTATGAAACATCTCAAATAATTTTACTGTAGTGTATTATTGAGAAAGTGGAGGAAAGCAACTCCAGTCCACTGACATATATCAAGGTATTCGATTCCAAAATCCCCAGCATAGTCACGTTTTCTGAATTTTAATCTATCCTACAGCCTACTGAACAGAAATGCACATTTTAATATCAGCTATTGTTTCCTAGAGGACACAATAACTACAACTGTTAGTGGCAAATACAAACTGAATATGATATCTGAGCAGCATAAGATACAAGACTAAGTTAAACCTAGTGTAGGACTGGACACCATTTATTTGTTTGCTGCTCTCCTACTCTCTGTGTTCACATATAAAGTATTTTAATAAAGCTGAATTCTCTTTAAAGCTGTTCTCATTTACATGTTTTTTTGTTTCTATTGTCAGACAACAGAACAAGTATGAAATAGTTACTGAAACATGGCTCATTAAGACAACATGTGAATTAGCGGTCACTTCCAACTCATTTCCAAGCTGCTGTTCCAAGCTGCACTGCCACAATCCATTGTCTGAAATAATTACTATACACATAAATGTGTATGTGACAACAGCTGTGCTGTAATTCCACCTATAATTACTTGTAGAATAAAAACTCACAAATAAAGTTGGAAGCTCATTCACGTCTATGCAGCAGTCGTACAATCCATTGAATGAGAGTTGTGTCTGTGGAAAGAAAGCCTAACCCCGCTCCAATCGGGCAATGCTGGTGACACCTTTCTACAGAAAGCACCCTTCTTCCAAAGTCACTAGATTAGTCACTAGATGTATTTGTGAAGAATAGAAGCTAAAGGGGTCTGAAAATTGGTAAATCCAGCAACGAAGCCAATGACACAATAGAAACTGTTCGTGCCAATTCACTTTGAAAAAGCAACAGCCAATGGGGAAACTCCAGCACACAGACAACCAACCAGTGCTGTGATTTCAGCACCCAGTCACGTGGCAATCCACTGAACTATAGTGTCACTTTGTCATTCACTCATTTACTCACTAATATTTGTATTTTTATGGATTGGCCCCACTGTTGCTGTCCAGCCAATAAATGTTGAACAAATATGTGACACAATGCAGCTCTGATGAAACAAGTGCTATACTTATTTATGCATTAGCAATAACAAATTTACTTATTGTCATGTTGATGTGATAGAGAACAATGAACAGATGTGAGGCAAAAACATTAAACACATTCTTTAGGGTTATTTTTTGGTCTTTTGTCTTTAGTAGATGTTTTTCAGTTGAGTGAAACAGGGAATATGATGAGAGAAAGGGCGCGTCAAGCATCAAAGGTCCCCAGCAGCAATCAAACCAGGGATATTGTTGTTATACTATACGTGTCTTCAACTACTAGGCTCCAAAAGATTTACTTTAAAATCATTTTAAGGCCCAAACAAATTTGCAAGAAATCATACATGTATTCCCACAGCACTACAGCTGCAGCCATGCATGAGTCTGACTCTAACTGAACAGATGTAGACATGTACACTATGTAAAGTGATACAGCAGTTTGGTGTCTCTGTGTTTAAAAATCCCAGCCAGCTGTAGTAATCAAGCGGTCAGGCAGAATCGCAGTGCTTATAGTTTATGTTCCAGTATTTCTCACATTGTTGTCAATATTATCATATCATTTCAAAGGTTAGTTTGACAGTGTAGGAAATACAATTATTCGCCCCCTTGCTAAGTTTTAGTCTAGAAGATTAATGTCACTCTCACATCTGTATGGCAAACAGGAAGCTACCACCATTAGCCAATTAGCTTATGTTAGCACAAGGATTAGAAGCATGGGAGAGGAGTAAGCCTGGCTCTTTCAAAAGGTAAAAAAATTAACCTACCAACCCCTCAAAGGATAACTTATTAACATGTAATATCTCATTTGATTACTCCATTAACAGTTTTAGAGGTGCCTATAGCTAACTTGCTCATGGCTCTAGCTGTGAGGATGCATACCTCCAGTTGTGTGTCTCTTTGTGTCAGCAGGCTTTGGATCTGTTTGGCCATGGCGTTGAACACCACCTGTAAGTCTGCACCTTCCACCTCCATCAGCTCCTGCCACTGCAGCGGCAGCACCGCGCGAGGATCCTGAGTCACCTGCAGCAAGGACAATGTCTCAGGTCTCTATAATAAGATCAATGTGCATCTTGGACAACCTGACATGATATGGCAGATCTGGAGACAAATGATCCAAAAAAAAAACAAAAAAATTCTAACATTTTTATCTAGGATGTGTGTCCAAAATTTCCTGATTAATGCATGCAAAACTAATAATCATGTAGACAGGTTTGAAATGTCCTCGGGTGGAAGGCATATGAACAGCAAGCAGGGGGTGCATCCATCCACTCAGGAAGAGCAACTCTCCCCTCTATGATTTATGAGGATGAGAAACCTGGCACAGAAAAGGCTGGTGGGCAACATGCTGTTACTGTAATTCAAACGCCCTGGTATGCAACATGCTGTTTTTGTAATGCTGGTAATTATTCACAGGGGGTATTTTTTTTTTTTTTTTTTTTCATTTTTTAAAGACTACAGTTTGGCATCTATGCCTTATTGGAGAGGACAGCACAGGATGACAGAGTAGAGCTGAAGGAGACAAGATGATGTGAGAGGTGGAGGTGAAGAGGTGGACATGAGTGTTGCAGGATTCATCCTACAGTGGCAGCAAGGGGCAGAGAGAGGTCCTAACAAAGCTGCTTGCAGAATGACAAGTAGCTCATTTTCACACTTAATAGTAGAAGTCGTATTATAGTTTCACTCCGTCAGCCTACGGGCCAGAAGGTGAAGGAATTCCTTGCTAAAACATATTCAGGAACAAAAATCCCTTTAGAAGTGTCTCCCCTGAACAATATTGTCTCTTACTGATGACCAGTCAGTGAGTGACTATTATATTTAGGGTCAGTTTGATTTGAATCTGCACTTGAGCATACCTGCTGAATGCAGCTGGCAATGGCCGCCTGGGTCTCTATGGCCAGAGACTGGATCTGCTGGATGAATGCTTCCTTCTTCTCACACTTCAGACACAGAGGGATGAAATGTTGTCAAGTTTGTGTGTGTGTGTGTGTGTGTGTGTTAGATCAAAATATATCTATATAATACAGTATATTTTCCCAATAATCATTACCTGAAATGACTAGTTGATTGAAAGGGTAATCTGCAACTATACTGATAATCAATTGATCATTTCCTTGTGTTTTAAAGAAAAAATGTCAAACATTCAAGCCATTCTTTTCTCTGTTTTTACTCCATTGTAAACTAAATATCTTTGGATTTCGAGCGGTTAGTCATACAAAAAAAGCAATCTAAAGATGTCATCTTGGGCTTTACATATTTAAAAATGAAATGGTTGATCATGAATATAATCAGAAGAGTAATCAATAAACAGAATAATCCTTAGTTGCTGCCCTATAATAATCCTTTTCTTAATATGAGTGATCATTTTTACCATTTTTGGTCTGAAAATGGAAGCAGAAACCAAAAAAATGGCAAGACCACATTTTTAGATGATTATGACTACAGTAGCAAAAAATGTCAGGCTTGTCAGGCTCAGCTGCATGTGTCAAACCTGAGTAAACTTGTTGTGCTTTGATATAACCACAGTTAGCGCATTAACAAATGGATGTTTATTTTGTAAGTAAGCATGACAATGTAGTATTCTAAAATTTAGCATGTTAGCATAGGTTAGCATTAAAGCATGTTACTTTACAGTACATTTACTTTGCATATTTGTTTCCAGAGTAACTTATCACGAGTGTGCTATTTTATCATTAATCTGAGGCTTACAGGAACGTAGTCATTAGTTTAAAACCACAATGTGTTCAAATTGAAAATGTTCATATGCCTACGGTGTTAATATTAAATAAATACAGTGCCTATAAAATTATCTATAGCCCCCTTTGGAAGTTACATTGAATCACAGTAGATTTAATGTGGCTTTTTTGACATTGTCCTCTTGTTTTTAGGTTTTGCCAAAACATAGAATCACCAAAAGCTTGAATTTCAGACAGATAAAGGTCTGTTCAAACGACTGAAGTCAGTGAGATAGAGTCGATCTCACAATCTGCCTTTATCCCTCTATGGATGCATGTCTGCTGTTTCCTGCTGCTTTTTCTCCATCACTTCAGCTTTCCCACACTGTCAAAGTCCCTTCTTTCAAAAGTCTGGGGATCAGTTGAGTCATTAGTATTCCTTATTTGAGGACCAGGGATTTCTGTGTAAAATTTCATAGTAACCCACCCAATAATTATATTACTCTAGACCAGAGTGTTGGGTCAAAAGATGGACAGACTGACCACGACACTAACACGGCTAAAAATATAAAATACAAAATACTAGGTGTCTGCAGGTTCAGTAAAACGACACCAGTGTCAAAAAGAAGCGTGATGGTCATGTGAATGTGTGATCACCTGCACAGCACATCCTAGTAAGAGGAGCAGCAGTCGCCTGAGCTCTTCCACAGCTGCCTCTGAGGACACAGAAATACCTGTCATCATCATCATTATCATCATCATCTCCACCCCCCGCCGGCATCCTCCCTATCATTGTCACCTTAATGTGTTTCACAGATAGCGGAGATATGGACGCATATATAAAGTATAATTACTTTCTTGCTGCAGAGGGACATGGCACTGATAGGATCATTTTGTTATCTTGTACCTGTTAGGGGGTCCTGCCCCAGAATGGCAACATTTGGGAGAGGCATCAGTATCAACTGCTGCAGGTCTTCCTGAAGAAAAAATTAAATGTGAGGAGTTAGGAGGAAAAAAAAGGCCTCATGATCAGCTGGTCTATCCCGTCTGTCTGCCCACAGGGAGCCTAAATAAACAACAACAGAAGAACTTCTAGTGGCTGCAGTTTTTGGTGCAAACAAAGAGCTGATATCGGATTACAGTAGGCTTTTTCTTTTGCATTCTTCCAGGGTCAAGGAGCCCTTGCACTGATTTGGTTTAACGTATCTAAGTGTAGTTAATTCTCAGGATCCTCTAAAAGTAACAGAAACAGAGAAAGATCAGATGAATGGATAACAGTCCCATGTCCCATGTGTTTGAAAGATGACATGGGTAAGGCTGACACGGTACATTGACAATGTAAAGAGTCCCAAAGGTCACAATAGGCGTCATACACAACCAGAACCCTTTACTTGCTTCTGTTGTGTGTCATCCCTCCTCTCTCTTTCCTCATGTCCTGCCACCACCACAGTGACTTTAAATGACATTGAAAATTAATTTTTTGTTGGGAAAAACATACAAAAAGAAAACAAATATAGACCATTTTCACAGAGGACAATTATGCATCACAGCAGGAAAAGCACAGATTTAAATGATAAAATCAATGACGGCTAAAATTCATTTAGCTGCTTAAATTTCAGGGTTCTGTTGTTGTGCATGCTGGTTCTCTGTCATGTCTTACTGTCTTACTGTCTCTCTGTCTTACTAAGACCCCTGATTTTCCTACCATGTCTCTGCTGAGACAAAGACCTGTTGGCTGATCGATTTTGTTACTTGAGTTATTTTAACTCTTAAATATCTCTCTAGAAAAATCCAGGAAAAGCTCTAAAACATAATCACTTTCTTTCTTAAAAAAAAACCAAAACAAACAACAACAAAAAAAAAAAAACCCACTTAATCTCAGCCCCTAACGATCTGAAAGAGAATCTGTCAACAGAAACCTGGCTCGGCTTAGACCAGATTTACGGGGCTTATGTTGAAGCTTTTCACTCTCCTCTGGACCTGATGCTTCATGCATCCGCATCTTTAGGAGGCGTCACCATTCCATAACTCAACACTGTCCATTTGTTGTTGTTTTTTTAAAAAAAAAAAATAAATAAATAAATATCTAATATTGATTTCAGGTCAATAAAAGGAAATAATTTGTGGTTGATTTTGCTGTGATTTTTAAATTTTTTTTTGTTTTATGTGCAGCTTTAAACTGTCAAGTGATAATTCATCAGAACAGAGGCTTTTCTTCCTTGGGCCCGAGCATATACCATAAAACCATATGCATTAATATTCCAACACAACATGACAAACACTCACAATTTACAAACAGGCTCAACTTACTAAGACAGAAATAATGACAAAACTGAGTTTAAATAAGCAACACAAGACATACCTAGATAGCATCAAAGGAAATCTATAAATAAACCCAAAATAACAACTATTACAGCTGTTCAACATGAAAGTGAAACTGAGGCAAGTCCTTGGCCTTATAACTTAGCATTATTTCTGCATATAATCATAAGATGAGGTGGAAGATCGAGTCAGAGGATGATGTCGAAGGAGACATTTAAATGGATCTTTTCTTGTTTCCAGAGGAGTTCCATGGCTCTGTACAGTACCGCATTTTTCAATGCACTTGTTTGCAGCTTTGCACGATATAAACATACGTCTACTGGCTTGCCTGGTATGGTGATGATGGTTATCTGGTGTTAAAATGAGTGAACTCAGGCATATAAATAATTCTAATATAAAAATAATAAGGTGGCTCTGAATTTGTTGTTTACTTTACACATGTTGCAAGCATTTTTTCTAACTGTACTGTATGAAAAGGTGGTAGACACAAGGGGAAAAAATAGAAAAGGCTATCTTTGTTTTCAAACAGAAAGTGTTAGGTAATGTTCAATCTCTCAATAATGACATGGCATTTGCCCCTTCAAGTTAAATGGTGAATTGGTCCTTTATCCTCTAAAGCAGGCAGATTACAGTCTTGTTCTCTGGATGTTTCTTGCATGGTCCTGTGTTAAGAAGTATTTATAAGATGTTAAAGACTAGAAGGAGGCCCATCAACACTGCGCTCATGCTTGTTTCAGCAAGTCATAATTTCTGCATCAAGATCTAGGACAAATCTCCTGACAGATTCTAAATCACGCCGAATCAAGCTGGACTGCAAATGCCTGAGACATTCCCCTCATTGAGAAACTACTTTCCTTAAACTCAGAAAAGACCAGACCACTTTCCCTGTTAATTAAAATTGTTCCTGTCAAAGAGCCACACACTGACATTGGCTAATTCCTTTCCCAGCTGCTCTGAAAGCCTGTTCACATTCTCTCACAGTCCATCGCTGCAACCAACAGAGTACAGAGGCAAGTCACAAGTACAGCTCTTTCTCTCTCTCTCTCTCTCTGCTGCTTTACTGTAATTTATAAACTTTACAGTGAGAAAGGCAATGTACCAAGAGGCAGGCACTCCCTCCAGCAACTCCATTGTGAGCGAGTTTCACATCAGAGGCATGTGCAGCCAACCTGAAGACTCTGCTCCTTCAGGGCAAGTAGGGCATGCTGCTCTCTGTTGGTCATCATTCAGTCTCATGTTCATGATGCCAAACAGACTTCTGCAGGAGATTAGCCAGACTGGAAATTATATAGAAGCTGTTTTTTTTTGTTGTTGTTGTTGGCATGCTAATTTCCACTCATAAATAGTTTCCTCCCAAGCATCACACAGCCAAGACACATACTTAGGTGTATAAGTCCAACCTGTACTATGATTTAATACATCATCATTCGGTATAATAATATACCCTGCTTAAGTACAAGATTAACAATTTGAGTGATACATCATGAAATTCTCTGTGCTATCCTTTGATTTCGAGGCCAGTTTCTCTAGGTTATATTTCCAGTTGGTTCAAGATTTTTAAAAAAAAATCTCTCAGTGAATCTATCCCCAAAAATAATCTACTGTTTTAAACAATACTCTTGAATTTGGAATTAAAATCTATATCTTTTTCCAAATTTTATCTTTCTATTAATAATTGCACAGACAATTCAACACATTTGTGGGCTGCTTCAGTTCTCCTTCATCTTTTTTTCTTGCCTTTCTGCACATGCACAAACTGGATTTCATCTTTAGTTTTTAATGTTAATGCAAACATCATTTATTAGATTTTCTGCAGCCTTAAAAATGTCAAAGACAGAAATCATTAAATGCAGACAGTTAATAAATTAGAAGACAAGAGAAATTAACATTTAAAATCTCATTAATAGAAGGCTGAAAACATAGTGTCTCCATTGAGCAGCATTAAAGATTTTAGGGTGGAATAGCATAGAACAGAATAGAATAGAATAAAATAGAATAAAATAGAATAACAGACTGTGGTACAGAACAGAGCAGAGTCAAATAGCATTGAACAGAACAGAATTGAATGAACAGAACACCACAGAATATATAGAAGGCAATAAAACTGAACAGAGGACAAACAGAATTGAACTGGATAGAACAAGAGAACTTGATAGAACCAAATAGACTAGAACAAGTAGAACAAAAAGAATAAAATTAAATACAATAATAACATCAACACAGTGCTTTTTACACTTGTATGGATGAGTCTAAACTGTAGAGGTTCTCTGATTTTACATAAGTATCATCCACATAAAGAGCTCAGTCGCTGCATTAGAGGAGCTGGGGTCATAGCAGAGAGAATTAAGCCTTGCTAGTTTGAGCACTGACATCTGTGGCCATGATACAATGACAAGTCATTGTATCATGGCCACACACAAACACACATAGTCACACAACATACACAACACATACACGCACACGCGCACACACACACACACACAAACACATACACAAACATACACTAACACATACAGCAAAACAGCCTAAAAAAACAGAGAGTGAGAAATAGTCTGATGATTGTGTAAAAAGCATAAATGATAAGGAAATAACCATCCACTGCAACAATGGAGCCTACTCTAGGTGCATCCAATGAAATTCTGACGAATATGAGCTTCCCAGTTATTGCCAGTGTCTCTTGCTGCTCTGGGCTTTCAAGAGACATCAGTGATTTGCTGAAAATTAGGAAGTGAAACCTTGTATACGTGAGTTCTTATTTTGCATGACAAGCTAAGCAGTCCACCTTAGTGGTGCTTGGGGAGGCTTTCTATGCTGAGAAACGTGGCCTTTGAATCATCATCCGAGGAAGAATTGTGTCATTTCCTCAAATACCACAAGCAACTACAATGTGCATTATGAATGCATGATACTGAGAATTATTTGATAGATTTTTCTATCAGCAGCTAAAAGGTTTAGCTGACCACTCCTTCACTTTTCTCCCTCCATTTGCCCGATAACAAGCAGGGACACGTCCACTGAGGATGGAAATTTTCTGTAGTTTCATCTTCTCTTTTGTTCAAGGGCTCAATCACCCACTGCACACACATCAAACTCTACAATGTTCTCAAGCAATGTATTCATGTATTGAGACTGACTGTTGAGCTTCATCTTGTCCTGTGATTTTACTACCTTACAGCGAGACAACTGCTTCTCCAGGCCTCCTACATCATCCCTTCTCCCTCGCCATTTGGTGTTGCCCTGAGTTATGTTTTAGAGGGATATTTCAGAGTTTTTACAAGGCTTTTCTATTTATAATGAACTGAGAGTCATTTCAGTGCTTCCAGAAAAAAGAAAATAAAAACCTTTATGCCAGTGTTTTTGGAGAAGTTTTTGCTAGACATGCTCGAGAGAGTGAATAGGGATGAAAAAATCATAGGCAGACACCAAGTTGCAAGCAGGTGTAAATGCAGCTAAAAACCCCAACATCCAAGAGGGAGAAAAATTTGACAAACCAACTATTGGCTGTAGCTTAAACATTTGTTGAATGGAAAGACACAAGAGTGGTATCAACTAGACAACAAATAAGCATTGCTTTCCAAAATGCCAAAATATTCCTACAAGTACATGTACCAGTTACAATCAAAATGAAAACTGACATTTTACATCTTAGATGGTAATTAATTAATAAAGGCTCAGAGAAAAGAGGGATATTTTTATCATAAGAGTAAAAAAACACTGCCATACCTATACAGACTGAAACTCCATTGTAAATTCAAGTAAATTCAAGTTTTACCCCTTTGAGGGTACACATGATTAAAACTCTTGAGATAACCTGTACATGCTCTGTGATCTTCACGACATCGCTCCTGATTTCCCTCCTGATGGTCTGATCTAACTCATTGACCCCCCCCCCCCCCCCCTTGACCTTTCCCTACCTGGTAGAAGGCTCTGAGGTGTCGATTTAAAATAGAAAAGTTTTGTACTCTCAGCATGTGGTCATCTCTCCCACTGGCGTACAGCCGCTCCACCATGGGGTTTGGGTCTCTGGGAGGAACACAGAAATAGCAAAGCAGTGTATTACTGCAACTTGATCAAACAGCCCAGCACCACGTCTCTCCAGAAAAGAAATTCTTATGCAACAGTGCATTTAAGCAGAGAAAGAATAAAATTTTAATGAGCCTGAGGAGCAGGCAGTGAGAATCCTCCTGCAATTATTTGTTGAAATAACGTGGCTTAGGTCAGGCCAAATTAATCAGCTGTTCGGCAAATACTGACTAGGATCTTGTCTTGCCTGTTGAGGGAGAAAAGGTTTTATTCTGCTTAAATTTGAACAGGGAGATAAGGATTTCAGCAGAGAGGTCTATGCAGAACCCCATTTCATGATTCACTGGAAATGCGCAGCAAATACTAATGGGTCTTATGCCATCCTTTCATGCGGGCTGCAGAATAATGCCAGTTTACAAAAGGGAATGTGATCAATTTTACATCAAATTTTATGCAAGAAAAAAATTAGCCTCAGTGTCTACAGGCATGCTAGTGGCTATGTGAGGCTGCACTTGGGCACAGCAGTGCTTTGATCCAAACTAGCATACTGGCATGCTAACAATTACGATGCTGAAAAGCTGATTTTAGGAGGGTATAATGTGTGGCATCTTAGTTAAGTGTGTAAGCATACCAAGATTAGCTAATTAGTAATAAACAAAAAGGAAATGTCATTAGTTTGGCAGGTATTTGGCCATGAAAGAAAGATCTGTATAACTAAAAATGTTACTCTGGTGATAGATTAAATGTGAGGTGAACACCAAAGTGATTGCAATACATCCTGAGGAAGAGATGGATTTGTCAATCCTAAAGCCATATCCACTAGCATGGCTAAAACTCGTCCTACTCTCTTATTACTGATCAATCTTAGTTATTGTAATGTTTTATTTCAATCTAGAAATTGCCTTGGAGTTTAATTGGAGAAATGGGTTGTTGTCCAATTTCCACTTTTTAACGTTTTGATAAAAGCCATGGCCATTTGTGCAAGGTTATATTTGGTTTTACTGGCAATTTCCGCACAAATGGCTCAAAATGAGCACCTCAGGCTATTTTATTTTCATTTCTAATTTGGAATTTAATTGTTCCTCTAATCTTACAGATTAACCGGAAAATGTCCCAGTGTTCATCAAATTAGCTTATATTTTTCCATTGCAAGGCTGCAAGGCAACGAGGCAAGAAATTCTAAATCAATCTTACATGACCCTCATGACCTCGTTGAGGAAAATCCCATTGGTCAGCCGGAGGTAGCGATCCCGGGTACTCTGGGATATTGAGTTAACTTCCATATACTGACTGTAGAGCTGGACACCATCCTCCCTCTCCACCATCTTCTCAAACAGCTGAACCTGCGAGAGACAGGGAGGGATTATGTTGTGTGTGCGGAGAAAAGTATGAGCGTGTACCAGGAGTTGGACAAGACAAGGGAGGTGGGAGACAGGAGCTGGAAATATGCAGAGAGAGAGAGAGAGAGAAAGAGAGAGACAAGGGGATGGAGAGGCGCAAACATTTTCACAAAGGAAACCACTTGAGTTGGTGCACCTGTCTGGACAGGTGGGATCTGTGCTCTCACACTGGGAAGCACTTCACAGTGACAGGCAGCCAACCAGGACTGCAGCCAAGGTCTCTCTCTCTCTCTCTCTCTCTGCTAAGAAGAGCTGTGCCAGTACAAACTGCAATATAATGAGGTTTATTCCCACCTGCACCTTCTAAAAACTGCACTGTGTGTAAACAGAGTAACAAGCTCGAGTCGGTTGCTGATGAGGTGAGGCAGCCCAGCGCAGCTTGTGTCACTATGCGGCGGTGTAGACATGGTAGCGGAGCCGCTACAGTGGATGTCCTTCAACATATGCGGAGCAGGGAGAGAGCTCTCGAGTCAGTGAACGACCTTGAGCAAATACTGGTCCTCCGCCAGCTACAGGCATCCTGTTGGACCTGACCTCTAACCTCCGATAAACAATAAAAAAAAGAATTCAGCACAGAATATCATAAAAAGTGTTCATTGACCAGAAGAGGGAAAAGATTCCCTTGGGCAAATTGGTTTCCCATGTGGAAAACCCAGCTGGAAACTCAGTCTGTTACAAATGCAACAAAGCCTCTGCTGATTATAGCGAGACTACATTCACTTGAATACACGGCCAATAACATTGTATGATTTTCAAATCAGAAACTGCCCAAGGACACGGAAGTGTTGAGGCAAGGGGAAAAACAAAAGCTGGCCATAAAGAGGCAGGGGAAGCTGCTAAAAGGAGAAGTTGAATTTGTTTTTCCTGTACACAACAGCAGAAAGACAGTATCCAAGCTGGTTTTTTGTGTTTATTTGGTTTTTTTTGCTTTTTGCTGTTCATTCTTTGGTTGAATAGAACTGAAAAGCAGGCTGCCATTAACAGACAACATGTCACAGGTGTTTGTGAGTAGAAATAATGCAGGATTTACTGCAAAACTAGTCACTGGCCCTGGTTCTAGGTTACAGTTTCTATAAAATGCTTCTGTTTTATTCTCATCTCACTGCCCCTAGAAATGATGACCCTTTTTTTTTTTTTTTTTTTTTGTCTCCAACTGAACGTGATAAATGATAAATGACATACCCACTGCGCCAACGCACTTTCCATGAATTCCTCTATTATCTCCATAATGTTAGAGTCCATTGCTGTGTTAGGAGAGCTGTGAAACACTAGAGAACATAGCTAATTAAAAATTTTATAAACATTATGTGAGTAATGAGTCAAGTAGAGAGACTCCATCTCGCGTCAAATGAAGTAGTTTGACATTAGCGGCCCTTCCCCTCCCTCCACCTCGCTGTCTCTTCCTCTCTCTCTCTCTCTCTGACTCAGTTTCATTGCAAAACCGCACCGGAATTTTGAAAACTGACATGTTGGGGGGGGGTGTTTTTTCTTCTTCTTTTTTTTTTTCCTCTCCCACTCGACTAACTCTCGCAGAGATCTCACCACATACCCTTTGACTTAAAAAGAAAAAAAATTATCAATGATAAAAGGGGGATATTTTTCTTTTTTTTTTTTTTTTAATCTGTAGGTCAGGACTATGACATTTTTTTTTTTAACCTAGAGTCCAAATTTTAAAAAGGAGTCGATATAGAGTAAAAATTTTGTTGTTGTTGTTGTTGTTGTTTTTATTCCTTTGACCCATCAGGTTATTTCCATAGGAAACACCAACGCCTCTGCGTCGAGCAACAGGCTTTGAATGAACTTTATTACCAACAAGTTGTCGGAGCTGCAGAGAAAAAAGAACAGTCCAGCTTTATTCAAGCGCTGTGCGATGATGACATCTGGTGGTTTAAAGGGAAAAATCCCGGTGCCTGTTGTGTAGATATCAATTACATCATTATTTCCATAACGAAAACACCGAGGCAAGTGTGACCGAGTAGCCTTATTTTCACTGCAGGTGTAAGAGATAATTTCTCAGAAATTGTGAGTAGTATTTATAAGAAATTACCTCTTGTACCTACAGTATAAGATTTTTTTTTTGTCATTTTGTATTGACTGATTACAATTGGAATATCAACCTCTTTCTATCTGAACATCCAGACAGACGGTTTGGGGATTCATATTCCTGTTGCGTTTAGTACAATTGTATGTACATCTCTATACACAAGCGGTTCAGAGTAAGTTTCCTATTTCACTTAATTCATGGGAATTGTAAATGTTTGAGGATCGACAAAGATAAACTGCTTGCCAATTTTGCTTGTGTGTTCATCCCTTATTTATTCTTATTTTCGAACAGTATATTCATTTTGGTTTTTTGTAATTGTTTAATCAAACTAATTATTGAATTACTGCAGTTTGTATTTCTAAAGGACTTGGTACCAAAACTTTCAAACTTACTCCTTTATCGAACCTCTGAACACATTTTCTGCAAACACTGAAAGGACTTTTTTATGGATAAAATAAAGCATTCATTGACCTTATTCTGTGATAGAGTTTTATTTCGGAAGAATGAGCACACATTGGATATACCTGTAGCTGGGGCAGTATCATCACCATGATATATTCTTTGCAAATAAAAAGAATTTAAGAACTGTTTTGCTTCATAAAACAACTTCCAACAAGTTGTATCAGTGTGCTGTTTCTGCCTCTGTGTGCCTGAGTGTGTTCTTGTGTGCTGTCAGTGTGTGTTGATCCTGCTTGTGCAGCAGTTCTGGGATTAACTACACCAGGATTATCAGATTGTTTCAGAGCTGCCAGAATAGACAAGATGACAGTTTCATATAGGGCACCACACTCACATACACATACACACAAACACAAACACACACTTAATCCTGCTCTCTTGCTGAACTCAGATAACCCATATTCTGTTTATACAACCCTCTATAATATTGCATGTACAAATGGAAGCCGACACTACAAAGCAGTTAAAAACGTCTACCTTTAATATATAATTTACGTGCATTGCCATTTTTTAGGTTCCTAAGCATTTCATTGCAGTTTAGTACAAAGTCTACAGATGTGAGATGAATAATACAGTGCACATGTGATGAACTTTAGTATCATGCGATTGTGACTTCACCAAATTTATGTCCAAAACGTGTTAAGTATGTGTCTGTACACTACAACCTCTTAACCTGAGTGTACTCTAGTTACAACAAAAAGTACTACACATCTCCTGAAAAGATTCTCTGGTGGTTACACTTTCAAAAGCTCCTGCACAGAGGAGATGTTTTCTTTGGTGTCTGTGCAGGGGCTGATAAGATTCCCTATAAGTTGCCTTGTTTTGGCCATGCTCGAGGGAACTGCGTCTGCAGCAGTGGTGGAGCATAAATCAAGCTTAACATGTCAAAACCCAACAGGTATTCTACCCAACATCAGCCAACTCACACACCCAAGAAACCTCAGACACCCCCCTTTCCTGCATCCCTCTCCTCAACTCATATTTGATATGTTTTTTTCCCCCTCTAGCTCGCAGGAGTAGGAGAGGCAGCCTTCTCGCTATCATCAGCCTTCTCTGCATCTGCAGCCTCAGGAGAATCTTCAGCGGCAGAGGGGTCAATCTGCCCGAATTTTAGCATAGTGAGGACTTTGGCTTTGACATCCTCAAAGGTTTCTCTCACTCCCTCCTCCAGGAGATAACCCTCGCTGTCACCCTCTGGGTCCTCCAGAGCCATGGCTCCTTCCACAGCCGTCTGCAGGTACCGCAGGCTCACAAGCACTGACATCTAAAAAGACGGAGGCAATGAGGAGGCTGTAAAAGCTGCATCTGAAATTTGTGTTACCGGGCAGTATTTTTCACCAAATTAGATGGTCAGTTGGTTTCAAAGGTTGACAAATTCTTTTTCAAATCTGGCCATCATGTTATATTACAAATGTATATAAATGACACGATAAAAAGAAAGTCTTTAAAACTTCCACTTCCATGGCCACACACGTTAAAAAATGCATTAATTCAAACTGCCGTTAATCTGATAAACCAGATATTAAGGGCTCTAACACATGCACCTATTTTCCCTTTGTCTTCCATTGGTTTGCGATTATAAATAAAGTTGTAATGAAGTTTAGATAGTGAATCACTTTGACAATGGAAGAATTTACATAATCATTAAAGGCAGTTATGTTTTAATGCAGGATTGAGTACATTAATATTCAGAATATTCACTCTTTTGTGGAATAAAGACCTAGGGAGGGTGTTTTCTTCACCACACATACTGTATGTATTTGATTTCAGCCTGCGAAAGAATTGTACATTGAAAAAATAAATAAATAATGACAATTATAATACCATTAACATGTTAAGTATATGGTTACGGTTCATATTTATATCTGTAGTCAGTGAAACAGTCCAAATAATATATTTAATAGATATATTTATATCAATAGTATATTAATGTGTTTATCAAAAAAACGATAATGACAACTTTCCTACTGTCCCTTACAAAAAAAAGTGTTTAAATCAAACCAAAACCAAACATTTATATCCACTATACAGTAACTGTTCATTGTGATGCAGTCATTGCTGTAAAAAAATATTTTAAGTTTTATCTCATGCTTCCTCTTCCTCTTTTGTTTAATCTTAGGCAACGTGTTTTAAAGGAGGTTTTGGTGCTGATAATCAAATGTTATCTGCACCTCAGCTTTAGGCCCTTTCAGCTCTCGGTGTGGCACCAATCTGCCCCTGTCACAGCGGACCACAAGCTGCTGCGACTTGAGTATGGATTCTTTGATTAGCTTTAGGCAGTGTGTAATGATGCTCCATCAAACACATACGTATTTGAGTTTCCTGTTCCAGCCTGAGGTCTTGTTTGCTACTTGAAGAGAATAAGCCATCAGAGCACTGATTTGGCAAGGCAAAGACAGGAATCAATGTGCGTCAGTGAGATTTTCTTTGTGTTGTTCGTCATCGCAATGTTTGCGTCGATAGAAAACCTTATTTGAATTTGTGTGTGTGTGTGTGTGTGTGTGTGTGTGTGTGTGTGTGTGTGTGTGTGTGTGTGTGGTATTTGTGAAAATATTGAGTTAAAAACAAAATCACATCAATGAATGCTCTGTGCCTTGGATAAGTACAGCATTACAATCTATTTGACCACAATTACAGAAGAACTGGAGTATTCTTCGGGTTACCCACCTGTATGAAGATAACTGACAGCACACCAGGACCAGTTGAATTCATCAAGCCCATGTAGTAATCGATCAGAGCCTGCCTGCAGCCACGGCTGTACAGGTTGAGCTCCTCTGATTGGAACTCGTAGCTGTAGTGGGCACTGTTATCTGTCAGGCGGTACTGCAGGCAGGGGCGAGGGGAGGCTGGGTTACAGCAGCTGAAAGGAACGCCATCCAACAGGTAACGGCCGTCCACGTTACTCCGGATACGACTGGAGACAGACGAGGGAAGGACAGGGAGAAGAGAGGCAGAAAAATTAAAAGGGGGTAGAAATGGGAGAAGAGAAGGAAGGAAAGAAGGAAGAGAAGGCAGGAGGTACATTTATCTTATAGGAGATAATGCACAGAAGATATTAAATTCAGACAAGTTTAAGGCCTGACTTTTAGCTCAATACACTTTTCACACTAGCGAGAAATGAGCTTTGCTTCTGCACATGTGTCATCATGTTGTAACCTTGTTTTTACTACTTTCCCTCTCACTTATTTCATCTTTGAAAAACCCTCTCTGCTTTTTTCATACCCAACCTCCCCATCCATTTCTGGCATCTATTTTTAATACATTCTTCCTCTGCCCTTCATTCTTTTTCACTCAGCCTCCCTCCGTCCTTCTTTTAGAATAAATTGTTTGACCTTTTCTAGATGTTAAGTCTACTTATCTATCACTCATCCATCTCCTCTCTATTTCCTTTTTGTCTCTTTCCTCTATACCCTTCATCAGTCTATTTTTCGTCTCTCTCTAGTGCATCATCTCACCTCCCCCGCATCTCATAATTTGCTGTACTGTGTTTAACTGTGATTCACTCACTCCTTGACATCCTTGGTGGTGAAGTCCAGGTATCTGTTGCTGACCCACTGAACCTCGAACCAGTCCTTGAAGTTGTTGTTTCCACAGCAGCGAAATTCCATCTGCAGACGATCAATGGTCTCTTTCTGGAAACAGCGGCCTGGCACATCTGTGTCCTTGTAGAAACGGATGCCGTTCCTCAGGCCCACCTGACAGTGGGGAGGGAAAAATGAAAGAGAAAGAAGGGGTGCACTTCATCCAATGTTCTTAAGAACAGTCTTCCACATAAATGAATGAATTCACGAATATGTAAGATTTGAAAACTGTCTATTTTTAGAGTGTTTTTTTTTTTTTTTTGTTTGTTTGTTTGAGTTCAATATTTAAACAATGGTGAGAGCTCTATACTTTCAGAAAACAGATGCAAGAAAACAGTTAATGTTTTCTTTTTTCCCTAATACTGATAAATGCACACATAGTTTTGCTATGTTTGTTAGATTTTGTTTCATTTTATTTCATTTTGTTTCTTTTTTTAAACTATTCTTTTCTACAACAATTACTGAATTTGCAGGAACATGGGATAACCCTCTTCTCTCTAGGCCGAACACTCTAGACTCTACTGTTGGCTGAGTCTTCCAGCCACATCAATTTGGGGGTGGGGTGTGTGTGTGTGTCGTGGGGGGGTCATTTTGTGTTTAGCCTGAGGATTATAAAACAACATCCTGATATAGGACACATCTCTTTAACCACAAGGCCATACTGACACCTCTTCTACCCCCAACCCATCTCCCCCAATCATTCCCTCATCCCCATGACCCCACCTTCAGGGACTCCTCCAGACGTCCCTGCAGAGCGTAGCTGAGCACCACAACAGCGATGAGCAGACAACAGAGCATTGCAGCTACAGCAAACCAAGCCAGCAGGAGGACCTTCCAGCGGGGGAAGCGGCTTGAGTCCAAGGAGTCCTGACACACACGACTGGCCACCCAGTTGGTGCCGATTGAGGCCAGGCCCACCATCATCAGGATGTTGGGCACCACATGGATCTCTGTGTTGTCCATTACCTCAAGACAGGAAGAGCAGAGTCAAAGATGGTAGAAGAGTAGCCAGAAAAGCCAACTGCAATTCACAGGCTCACTTTAGCAGGTAATAATCCCCCACTGAATTAGCCTTATCAAAACAAAAAAAAATGACTTTGGCCACCAAGAATTTTAATTAAATGGTGATATGGTGGAGATGCTACTATAGCAATATGACAACACATTTAAATTAATTGCTCTAGTTGCAACAAAAACTCAGAAATAGACTGAGTTCATCACTGGCTGATTTTTCAAAAGCCTTCAAGGTATAAAGAACCATTGCCTCATTACTGATTTAAAATTGCCATTAAAAAAACATCCCAGCACTGCTGCAACCTCTTTATTATCCTCACCAACTAACATCTGTGCAGCCATATGTCGTGTAAATCAGCTGTAGGAAAAATAATTTCTATTCCTTGGTACTCTTTGAGAAGGGGTCATTTCAGCCTCATGAAGAACGATCAGCTTTGTCAGTAATCTATAAAAAAAGTAAAGTGCAAACTTTCTAAATGAGATATATCGGGGGTTATATATATATATGAATAACCACAATGAAAGAGGATTAAGCTCTTGTGAATCATTCTGTGAGATCTGCTTCATCACACCATTTTGTTTATCACAGTGTAGGTGTTTGCTTGTATTTCACTCATTTAAGTTATGTCTGTGCCACCTCAATAACACTGTATAGAAGATTCTCTCACTGGAGATGCATTTGTGCCCTGAAGCTTCCATGTGTAGCCCACTGGATATCAAACTTCCAATCTATTCAGATCAATCACTGATCTATGAAGCCCAATGAGTAGTTAGCTTAAATAATGCATCAGTCTTGAAGAGGTCATGACTTTCACCTTCTGGTGAACCCACGCTAATCATTTTGAAAAAAAATAAAAGATTTTTCGAAAAAGATTTCTGACATCCTCCATCCTCCATCCTTGTGATTTAACATTGCATTAATACACTTGCATGTCACTGCGTGTTTGATTACGCCGGCGTTTTGAGTGCTGCGTGTTTGTATTTGCGGATTAAACTGCCGGGTTAACTTTAAATAAAAGTCACTGCTAAGCGATGGCACAGTAGACTCTGCAAACAGCCACGATCAAAGGAAAAACCCTGAGTATGTAACAATGTTTGCATTACTTTGACTAAAATCATGCCAGTGTTCTCAGACTTCAGCACCACTTAGCCTTCCAATCTTTAAATTGACATTGCATTAATGTGTGTTTTTCTGTGTGTGTGTGTGTGTGTGTTTGTGTGTGTGTGTGTGTGTGTGTGTGTGTGTGTGTGTGTGTGTTTGTGTGTGTGTGTTTTTCCCCTCACTACCTCGGCCCTACGGAGCATCTCTATCTTAAGGTAAACCCCCAGACAGAAGATGAAGGCCCCGCACATCACTGCCAGCCAGGACAGCAGCCACAGGCCCTGGGCCAGACGCACCCGCCGCTGCTGGGTGAACTTCATCTTCAGAAGCATCTTCAGTGGCTCACTATTGTGCACCGATCAACACAATGACAGGAGGACAGAGAAAGAGAAGGGGAGCAGAAGGGAAGAAGGAGTTCAGTGAATTCTGGTCAAAAATTCAGTCAGTCCAGAGGTGGCCAGCTGCATGTAAAAAACAAACCCCCACAGATGTCGCCAGAGGGTGGGTTCAATGTTGCAGAAATTAAGCAGTCAATGCAGCCCTCGCACTTGTTGTTTGGGGAGTTATTAGCAGGTTGAGGTCATCTAAGTTGTTCCAGGTGGAGAGGATAAGCAGGTAGATCCCCTAGATGGTAAAGGACACAGTCAACCTCAGGGGATAATCCAAAAGCTTTCACTTGGGTGCTGAAAATGTCCCAAAAAGATTCTTTATAATCCAATTCAGTCTTGTAGAACCTGGGTAAAATGTGAGAAAATTTTTGATTGAAGAAATAAGGAGGAAAAGATATTCCTTTTCCCAGAGATGACAGATTTTCCCCTCAAGTCGATTGATCTGTCTCTCCGCCGTAGCCCCCCCTTCAAGCTGAAACCAACGATTTCTTCCTCGTGACGTGATGTTGTCTTTAGATGGCACCCCTCTGGGTCTGTGCGTTTGCGGCGCCCCCCTAAACCGCTGCACCCATGGTCGGAGGACACAGAGACTGGCCAAAGTCGAGAGTTTGGAGCCGTAATCCCCCCCCCACCAGAGTACCTGGGATCCTATTAATCTCCAGCGGCCAATGGGAAAGCAGGCCAGTGTCTGATCAGCAAACTTGTTCTGATAGACATGTGGTAACCTATGCGAGGACCTGAAGGACTACTGTGACAGGTGGACTTACCTGAAACCCATTAGCACAGACTAACGCACAATGGATGCCAGAGACAGAGAGAGAGAAAATACAGTATCGTGACTGCTAACTGAGGCTAGGAATATCGTGAGTTCTGAGATTGTGGAACTAAATCTAGTTTACTGTCAGCATCACTCAATGTTTGTATAATTAGGCAAAGATACAGTATTTAGTCAGGGGAAAGACGTCTAAACAGGTTGAAACGGACCCAAAATATCAGCCTTCACTTCAAACACAAAGAAGTCCACAGACAAAAGCTGGAATGAGGAAAAATGTTGTGTTTTTCAAGTATCTCTTCTTTTTTTATGTCTTTACTACACCAGTTGTAAGGATTACTCCTTTGATGCAGCTCACAAATCCACTGATTAATTTCTTGACTGAAATAAATTGAATATTATCACCAAAATGATCTCAGGGATTTTGCAGAGGATGGTCAGACAGAGGTTAGTTCATTTAAAGTGAAAGTGAAGACAACAGAGGGGAGAGTTTTGCTTGGATGGGATTATGGGTACAGTGCAATTGGAAGAGAGGTTTGTGGGGTTGGGTCAATAGGATTAAACTGTTATTATAAGTATTTATGACAGCTTGAGTCGGAGCTATAGTTAGGTTGAGGCCAGTCTCAGCTACCAAAACACCAAACGGAAAAACAAAGACCAAGACTCGACCCATAACCAAGGAAATTATCCATTAATGTTCTTTGACCACACCACCATTAATTAAATTTACGACGGTGTGTTTATATAGGGAAATTGTTCACAATGACATAATTACCAACCTTGTTTAGCCCTCTAGTGGCAGAGATGGAGATGTTGATCAGGTGGACTGTCCATCCGCTATATTGATATAAGAGAAATATCTTTTAACAATTATCAGCCATATTGCAAAAAAAATTGTGATAAATATCAAAGCCTCCAAGAACATAATTCTTACTAATTTTGAAGATCCTAAGAATCTAATTCTTGCACACTGAGAACAAATACCACGTTTTTTGTGTGTTACCAGTTAATGGTATGTTAAGGCTTTGAAGAGGATAACACTCTCTTTATGGTGTTTGTTATATGAAAGGAGAGAATATTCCTCAGGATGTTTGAAGTTGACAAGAAGAAAGAAACCAAGAAGTAATAAATGATGAAAAGATGTCTGTAATCTGAGGTGTTGCATTAATTTAATATGACTATTATTGTTAGTGGAACAGCTGCAGTGACACAGTTACATTTGCAATTGATGTGGACTAGCAGAATTCATAGCTGCTTAGTAAAGCTTATGGTGTACACTGATGAGAGAAGAGGGCTATACAGATTAAAATAAGATTCGTATGTCCATGCTATTGCACATTATTTAATCTATTTTGTCACAACACATACCCATAAAACAACTTTGATTTTCAACTGTACATTTTTATTCTGCCTTATAAAGCATCTTAAAACATCTACCCTGAGTATGACTTTGTTTCAGAAAGGTAGGGCTAGCGATTTTATGTATTATATATACACAAACAGAGAAAATAAACATTTACACACATGTCTGCATGAAGAACAACATTAAACTTTATATTTTTTTCTAACTCAAAACTATATTTCACATGAATCAGTTAGTTATTCTTAAACTTGTAACTTGGTATCAGTTTAAGGGCGATTTTCTTTGGTCTGTTCCGAAAAACTGCTGCTGATTTGCCTCATAAAATTCAACTTCACAAAAACTGAAACCTGAACAGTGGTAATAAAACACAAATTAGATTATTTCCATGTAAAATCATTGAGAGGTAAATCTGCCTGACTGAATTATTATTAATAAGTGTAGAAACATAAGGTTTTTTTATAATGACACTGAGGGTTCAACAGGTTGCTGTTGAAAGATGATGGACTCATTCATTTGTGCAAAAAGCGAGTAAGTGGACCTCTCAATGCTGTTCTTGTCTCTCATTGTACTGAGCTGTTTCTACAGTTGTTTTTCACATCAATGTCATTGATGTCAGTTATCAAATATAATATTATTACTTATTATTATGACTTATTACTTATTATGACTTATTATTATTGTACTTTTTGTTTCATCCCTCTGCACCAGGAGCTTTTAAACATGGAGGGAATGTTCTTATACTCACTAATGTCATTAGTGCATGTTACAGACAACATTATATGCAATAAACATAAGAGAAGACACATACTAAAAACAGTTAATTACAATTAACACTTGAAGGGAATTACATTTTCAAATCATACTTTGAAACAGGTTATTATAGTGAAATTTATTCTATTACTATATGTACAATTGTTCAAATATTTTGTCATTTAATTGCTGTGTTGCAGGCTTTATTGATTTAGTTGCTGCAAGAATAAAAGTTTTTCCTTTCAGTGGAAATATTTGCATGTCAAGTACCATACCTCCAGTTTTGGCAATTTTCATGTTTCAGCATTGGGCAAAGAACTTAATTCTCCTCTGTGGATTCAGATTTCCTTTTCACAGGCTATGGATGGCTAAAAAGTGGAATATATATAGTACAAGGCCAAACAACAACAAAAACACAAACAAATTCTCTCAGCACAGCATGTTGGAGAAACTATGTTTGAATCAAACATTGTGACATTATGAATAAACATATTTTTTCAATGAACTGAGGTGAGAATATACATTCATCCTGCCATGTTGTCGGATGAAATTTTCATTCTGCCACTTTGCCTGTTTGTTTTGCTCCCCCCTCCCACTCCTGCCCGTCCTGTGGCTCTGTCCCTCCGCCAGTCTCCTTATGGGCCTGCAGCTGCTGCATAAAATCATCCAGGATCTGCTGGGCTGACATGGAGGTCACATCCACAGCGTCCTGCGCCAAAAGCGTTACCTTTACCCCTCCCTTCTCACCCCAGCTGTCACCGCCTACATGGGCCTGCTGGAGGTTTGGAGGGGTGTCAGTGTAGTTAGAGCCCAGGGGAGGCTGCTGTTGGCTTTGGGGATAGAGAGGTTGTGATCTGGCTTCGTAACTGGCAGCCATGTTCTTACAGATAGCAGTGCTGATGTCAGCTACAGAGAAAGGTGGGCTGGTGCTCGACTCGTGCCGATCAGAGAGACAGGCTTCGGTTCCTGTTGCTGGCCCCCCTTGTTTAAACGGCATGAAGGCTGTGATCCTCTGTGGACCTGCCTCTGATTTTGTCAACCAATCATTTGCTTCTTCCTCCATTTTAGGAGACTGAGATTGGCTGTCTCCATGGCAGACTGGAGCTGGGCTTGTCAGAAACTTCTGTATGGCCTCAGTTGAGTCAAAGTGCTTCTCCAGTAAATCCTTTATCAAGCACGGTACCTTGGGTTGAGACAGCAAACACAAAAATTAACTCTGGGTTCAATCCATGCAGAAAAAACAGAAGAAAGATCTTTGTACATTGCTGAAGGGTTTTTTTTATAATGAATCTCCTGTAAACCTCATTCACTTGTGATTAATTTAACTGTTTTGAAATACTTGTTGACTTATAGTGTACTTTCATGGGAGTAGTGCATCTCCCCATTGGTCACATGGATGGAAATTTTGCCCTTCAAACATGATTGCTCTAGGTTGGTTTGCAACCCTTTGCAAATTAACCATATATAAAGTGCTGCTGTTGGTGGTAAACTGCACTTCAGCTTCAGTATTTTTGTATTACAAGAGAGACTGTCTGACTGTCTATTGGTTATATATATATATCATAGGAATACATGTGAGGTAGATAATATTTCCTTACAGTAGGTCTATTCTACTGGCAAACATATCTAAATTTCTTTAGCAGTCTTAATCTGGGCTTACAGTGCCTTACAGATAGGCTCTGTGCAGCTAAAGAGAAAAAAAACATGGACAGGCTAATTAAAAAAATCTGCATTGGGATCAGCAGATACTCCATATCAAAGTACCACAAGCAAAAGAAAATGGAACATGTATAATTTTACTGAGCTCTATGGCTTTCTAATGTGAAATGTTAATAACAGTCACTTCAAAGGGAATCTCTTGCCATGTCCCAAATTTCACAGTGAATACTGATTCTAAGCAGGTTTAGTTTGAAGTGTGTTCCCTGTAGGAAACTGACAAAATAAAGTATACTAAAAGTAGACAGCATACATACATGTTTTTGAGTGTGCTGTTGAAGCTACTCTCCCATGATGCAATGTACAAAGGAAATGGATTGAAATAAAATGTGGGTGGTTTTGAAACATCTCTGAATAAATAAATAAATAAATCATCTCTTGGAAATAAAAAGTAAGTCTTTATTCTTAGGAAAAACCTTCTGATGTCTTTTTGTGAAGTTTAACTGGCAGTAACTTTCCAAAGTTGTAGTTTGTTCAACATCCATTGTCACACATATTGTATAATTTTCTGCATAAAATAGAAAATTATGTCAGTGTTTGTCTCCTAACTGTTACATATTATACTACAACGATAAGTAAGCCGTACATACTGTATTGAGTTAGCATGCATTAGGGGACGCAGTGTCTGACTTTGGGTCCCCCTGACCACTTTGGCCCCTGGGCTTGTGTCCAGTAAGCACGTTCAATAATTCATCAATTCTTTCACACACATTAGTAGAGACCTTCTGGATGCACAGGCATGGATGGGATGGTGACTCCTACTTTTTTATTTTTTTATCTTGACTCGACCGTGATAAGGCTCAAACTGAAATAGGAGGAGGAGCAGTGCAAGCATGTGCACTTGTGAAAATACCTGAGTGTATGAAAAAGGGTATGGCATGGTTTCATAATATTAAAACTATGAAAAGGCCAAACTAACAAAAGATTAAAGACCAATCCATGTAATGTGTTTCCACATGCACTGCATGTGGAAGTGTGCAAGGATGTCCAGTAGATGGCACTGTGCTCACATTGATGTTCTCCAGGGCAGCAATGGTCCTGTGGGCGTCCTCTAACTCAGAGCTTAGCTTGGACACACGGTTTAGCAGGTACTTCCTTTCACTGCTCAGGCTCTCTGACTGCACACACACACACACACACACACACACATACAGAGATACTGATGATGACATTTGCATGAAAATAGCTTGTGGGATGTGAATACAGAGAGTCAGGTACAAGATGATATCCCTCTTTGATCATTCTGCCGATGGCGTCCCCACCACCGTCAACATGCATTTTCTCTCACCGCTATATGAAGGTGTTCACCCAGCAAGTTATTGACCTGCTTGGTCCCAGTGTGGGTCTCCAGAAGGCTGTAACAATGCAAAAAGAGAGAGAAGATACCCATTACATTTTGGATTGTTTTAATGAAATATCATATGACATATTATTCCTAAGCCTTTCCCTCTATACCTTTTACATCATCTTTGTGTAGGGTCAAAAACAGATGTTCATGTTCGCAAGTGGCAGCCACAAACTTTCCTAATGAATTTGTAACAGCTGACACCAAACTGAAGACCAGTTTGAGGGGACCATTCAGTCCAGCTGCTCCAGTCTGTCGCAGAATGTGTGGTATGTGCCTGGTGGGCAACGTCAGTTGTGTGGGTGATAAATACAGGACTGACAGGACAGAATATTCTGACTGCTGAGTTTGAAGGGAAGGAACAGATGCCTTCAGTCTCCCTGTCTCTGTTGATTTGGGTAAATGGGTCACTACTGAACCACAACAGAAAGCAATGCACGTGGGGGGAAATGTTATGCCCACACATTCCCCACTGTGTTCCATGGATCAATTAATCTATAGAAACTGTTATGTAAAGCCATAGGTTGACTTTTATTCATTACCAGCGGCTCTGGAGTCAATAAGTGGGCGCAAATTACCTCAATACCCTCATGTAGAGGCTTGTAATCTTCATTATTTATTAGTGCATAAAAGCAAAAGTGTACAAGCAATGTTAATCCATCATGCATGTTGAAGTTTGTTCCGTTTATAATCCAGAACCTTTTATATTTCTCCTTGACATGACTGAGCTCGTCCCTGGTCCTCTGCAGCTCCGCCTCCAAGCTCTCAATGCAAACCACCGTCTGCAGCAAGTTCTGGTGGAGGTCTGCATTCTCCTCCTGCAGCGCCCTGAACACAGAGGGAGGGTAGGAAGTTTTGTCACAGAAGGGTAGCCTTCGGATCTAGACCGACTGTTTAATTTGCTGTTTTAATATATTACATAAATACTGTTTATAGGTCTGAAATCAATGAGGCCTTCTCTCATCTGCCTCTATTTTACAAATCTATTTATTGTGCAAGGTCAGACAGTTGTTCTTTGTTTTTGAAGTTTAAACATCTATTTTAAGAGACTCCCTTTCTCGGTTCCATATTTTATGTCATGCTGATATGAAACTGTATCACTGAACATAAAGCTTGGGCAAAATGATACCAATTCCTTATGAAAAAAGGGCTTTGACTCTAAAACAAACAATACAAAGATGGCTGCTACTTATGCCAGCACTATTTTAGCTATAGAGCTACACTTAAGCATGTTTTTTTTTTTTTTTTTTTGGGGGGGGGGTAGCAAAAAAAAAAACAAAAAACAAAAAACTAAATCTGGATTAACTTTGTATCAATGAACATGCACATTATATATTACATATGGGAGGTGACAAATAATATTTTTATAGGAAAAGTAAAATTTGGATGTTTGAATGAAAAATGTCAATTTTTGTTTGGTTCTTATGTTATTTTGTCCTGCCTTACTACTAACAACATAGAGATAGTTACATAAATAAGTTACATAACTCTTCTCCTCTTCCTGTTAAAACAGGAGAGGAGGGAGAGAGGATGCTCATTAATGAGATCAATAACCACTGACCCATCACAAGATCAACAGAGAATAGAATCAAACAGAGAAATGTATGATGAGCTCTGCTCAAATGTTAATGTGACAGAAGGTATCAATGACACTTACTGGAGATGGTCGGCATCACACAGTGTGTCCTAGAAAAAGATTAAAAGAAAGATAAGGGAGAAGTGAGCAATACTCATAAGATACAGGACACATTTGTCATGTAGGATTTGATAGAGGTGTGGTTGACTTTTCATACAGTGCACTCTGTAAGTAACTGGAAAGGTTTGTTTTGGCTCTGTACTCCAAAGACATTGACATTAAAATGAAATAATGACTTTCAGCTTTAACTTAACAGTGTTTACGCCCGCATCCCATGACCTTTTGATATCCCTTTAAGAGTAAACGGGCCGCAGCATCGTGATTGTGAACACTCCCTAAGCAACCCGCCCTTTAGTCGTTGCTTCATTTGAATTCCTGTGAATTTGGACGAGGTGCAAAACAGTGAAAAACAAATAGCTATCCAAATATAACATGCACTGCTGCTATTTAAGCATGCACACTGTAGCTTTCTAACAAAGCTATTCGAAGGGATATGGGAAACAGAAAACTAATTATCAAAAACAGTTGGTGATTCAAGTCTGTAAAACCTGCAGAGATATACAATATCAGCAACATTAGCCTACAGGACTGATTCCAAGCTTGTTGCTATAGGTGAAAAAGCAAAGATATATAAAGAACAATAAACAGTAACAATAAGAACAACATATCCATCCATCTATCCTTTTGTTTTCTTTTAATACACATTTATTAGTGTTTGTGTGATGCGAGCTGGAGCCTGTCCCAGCGTGCATTTTGTAAAAAGCAGACTACACCCAGAATGGTTTGCCACTCCATAACTGAAAGGATGGATTGAATAAGCTATTGAGTTATGGCAGCTCTGAGCCCGGAAATGGAGCCTACCAGAATCGATCAGTTCACTGTAGCCAGGTTTTACCCACTTTGTATGTGTGTGATTATGTACTGTAAATGTGTGTGTGTGTGTGTGTGTGTGTGTTCGTGTGTGATTTCACTGTACCATTATGTGTCCAGTCAAACTAAGTTTAACCACATCCCTACACAGTGGCAAACATGGAAGGAGGAAATCTTATGTAATATTGTATGTGTTTATTAGTACACAAGTGTGTAAGTCTGTGCAGATTGTTACATAAAAGCAACGTGATACCAGCTCTTATTCAGCCAGCACACTCTAACATTTGGCATAGTGCTTGCTGCAAGTGTGAGAATTGCTTCAGTTGTTTTTGTTAACTCTCTTAGTCTACATAGTCTGTTCATACAACATGCAGTAGTTCAGGGCAGCGCTTTTAAACTGATAAACCAGATAGTTTCAAATAGAGTTTCCCCTAAAAGCACAGGACTGTCATCTGCATTGCTGAGGAATGACTCAGCTTGCAATGCGTAGTCTGACACATCCCACACATAGCCTATGACTCAGCTGCACTGCCTCTGCAAGAGAGGAGCAACACTCCATTTGTTATGCTCATCCTGTTCTTTCTATGCGGTGATAACTATCCCTTCACTGCAGTGCTTTGCCTTTAGGAGCATTATTACTGACTTGTTTTACAGGTATGACTCATGATAAGAGTGAAATAGAATATATATTTAGAATATTGACATCAAAGCAGTGAAAAATGTTACATAGAGAGGTAGTGTTTCAGCAAAGTTTTCAATAGATAGTTCTTGGTTTTGGTTTATTTGCAATTTTTACATGTCATGAAGAAATAATTCCTATATTTTAAAGGATCCCAACATTATTTTAATGTCTTTCTCAGAATGCCCAATCTGATTTCAATTTGTAATTTAGTAGCAATGTTTCTCTTTCATTTGTCCACACCAATTGGTTTGATATTAGAAATATCTTAAAATAAAAACATGATCAAATTATATGAGCTGGCTAAGATCCAATAATAATGGATATACATAATTCCAGTAACTTGTTTTCCTGTGGCCATTAAGGGTGGTAAAAGACAATAGTTTTTAACCACAATGATTCAACCAAAACATGTTTTGATTCTTATCTCCTGACTTTTCTGAACTGAAATAAGGTATGTGAACTGTGCCAGTAGCATTTTACTTCCATTTTCATTATCTGAGGCCTGGAACTTCCCTGTTAAACAAAGCAACACCACAATTAACGTAAACTCACCCTGTGTTGTTTAGGCTGCCCCGTATGTTGCAAATGGTGTCGACCACTCTGCTCTGAACTGTGACTGGTAGCTGTGGAGGCCGTGTCTCTGGCCCTAGATGAATCTGATTTTGTGGATGAAGACTCAGATCCGAGGCCTGCTCCTGCACCCTTGACTGAGGACATTGGGGAGCTGGTGGGTCCTCGACATCCAGAGCCTGGATGTGCCTGCTGAGGCGGGTGCTGGTGGAAGTGCTGGGTATGTTGACTGTGGGAGGCAGGGGGCTGCTGTTTGCGGTGGTGACGCTGTTTGGGCTGGCTGGGTTCAGGGCTGGTGCTGGTGCCATCAGTAAGGTTAGGGCCATACCTGCCGTATTTGTCTCCTGACACAGAGCCTCCGGTCGGCAATGGCCTCCTGTCTTTACGGCTGCTTCCATGGTGAGAATTGTGCCTGGCAGAGTGGGCGTGATGAGGCGGCGGGCTACCATGGTGGTTCCTAGCAACATATGAGATGAATTTGTCCGGATTTGAGCTGTCTGAGTGTTTCCAAGAGCTGCCACGAGCTGCTTTTTCCTTTCTGTCGTGATGTTTAGGATGCTGCTCCCTCTCATCTACCAAGCTCTCTTTATGCTTCTTTGGTGGGAGCTGAGGTTTGACTGGGCTAGATGTTTGAGGGGCTGGGGCAGTTGCCTTCTCATTCGTTTTATTATTGTTCACACCTAAGATATTGAGGTCTAATGGACTTATAACTTGTTTTGTTATCTCATCCAGAAAGGCTGAAAATTGCAGCTTTCCCTGCACAAAATTAGATCTGGCTTGCTCTATCTCAACTTGAGTTATCCCTTTCCCTTTCTGTCCATTTGGATCTTGTCCTTTGGAAACTCTTGGTGATAAGACCTCCATTGACTTAACCTTGCGAATGTCAGTACAAGGATCCTTGTTCTTGAGGATCCCTTTGCTCGGTAGCTGGCTGGAGGACACTGCTCTTTTGGGGCTCCTGGAGACCCCTAGCAGAATGTCCTCCTCACTAAAAGCCAAGCTGCGGCTCAAACTAGCTGTCTTATACAAAGGCCCATAGTTCATGTGTGGTACTCCGGATTGTTCGCCTTCAAGATCATTTTCATTACATTGCTGAAGGCCTTCTTCACTTCTGCTGTGACCTCGGTCAAGAGAAGAAAAACCCCGCTTTCGCCTCTGTGGAGACCTTCCATGCGTCTCACTGCAAATGCTGCCTTTATTGCCATGTTTGATTGTGGCAAAGACAATGGGCTCGCTGCTGTCGTCTTCCCGAAATCCTCTGCGATCTGAGATGTTGGAGCAGGACAGGGAATGTTGGGGCCGCTCGGTGTGATGAAGAGAGAAGGGATCATTTGCGCTCCCCTCTGTGTACCAGGAGGAAGAAGAGGATGAGGAAGAGGAAGAGGAAAGGGAAGAAGAGGAGGCTCTAGAGAGAGTTACAGGGGTGTGGTGATTGTAAAGTATCCCATCCTCTTCACTGTGGTGAAATTGCTGTGTTTGGTGACAATGGTGGGAATCGTTGTGAGGGCTGTCATGGAGATAGTGACCATGATGGTGGTGGCGAGGGTGCCCATGGCTTTCATCTGTATTTCTGTCTGCATCATCAAACATTGTGTACCTACAACAAAGGAAAAAAATATAAAGGGAAAGGGGCCAAAGGAAAATTATCAACTTTTAAGATCTATCTGCACCAATCAGTGTCCATATGCAATTGTACTATATAAACAGTCATTGCTTATTCTTAGAATTTATAACCACTTCAAGCAAGGATTGATTATGAAAAATACTTTTCTTAATTTACGATCTCTTCAATTCAATGGCAAATCTGAGAATGTAAATGACTAAAATATGAATATATGTATGAATATATATGAATATAAATCTGTCAGAGTGGAATGAGCCATCCAACCTGTGTGACTGAGGGTCTTGGTGATGGTGAAGTTGATGATGGTGTTGGTGGTGGTGCTTCCGTGGCTTGATCTCATCCGGGGGAGAGGGACTGTGAACAGGCTTAAAATACTTCTCCATCACTCGTCTCTTGCCTGGTAGTAGGCTGCAGATGCCGTCCTGATTGGGTTGACTATACAAGGGGCATTGACGGTGATCCGTGTTGGTACTCAGCTGTTTTCTCTGCTCTGGAGCTCTACTTTTTTCTCTGACTATATTTTCTCTATAAAGCCATAACTTCTCTGTTGATGTTAGCTGCAAAGATCATCACTCCAGACCAGGCATTAATCTTCTGCTGTTTACAGCCATTCTGAACACAAAAACAGATAAAGAATGTGTTCCAAGCTTCTTGATAAAGAGTCCAGACCTCAAAAACTTTGCTCACAACAGTCTCTTCCAAAGATAAAGCTCCAAGTGTTTCAGCAAAGTGTCCAGCTGTTGGATTGTTAGTGTGTCTACCTATAAGTAAGTTTGTCTTCCTCTGCATCTGGCTGCAGAATAATGGAATCACAGCTCGTGAGCAGGAATGTATGAGATTGTGACTTGATTTTGCATCACGCCTGATGTAACAGCTGGGTGCTCACTGGACCAGCAGAAATAGCAGGACCTCCGTCCTCATATAGGACAAGATCGAACGGATCCCTGTGGGGCAGGATCTATAACAGGGTTTATTTAACCCATTGATATAACCTGCAAAAGTGCGGTTTGCTTATATGTCTGTGCTGCCTCATACCTCAACTTTATGTCTGTATCTTATAATCTTGTCTACCTTTTTTTAAACTTTGTTTTCACCGGTATTGTTATTAATATACAAAAAGCATGTATTAGCATCATACAGAGCTGTTGACCTACCCACAGATGCCCCATTGATTTTAAGAGGTGTCCTGCCACCATTCAGCTGAGGCCTATGTGATTATATTTACAATGGGTGATGCATGACAATGTACTGTTGGGATGATATACATATATTTGTCAGCCAACAGAGATGATATCATACTGTTTTTATTGTGGCTACTATCCCTTTTAATATTTCTGGTTGTATTTATTGATCGTTGGCAATGGTGTAAATCAGTGAGCTTGCTGAGACTTACTGATTTGGTCATACTGAAAATTTCGAATCCATCAACGTGATTAAGTTCTTTGATTTGCCAGGTAATTATTTGGCCCGATTATCCAAAATTGCTCTTCTTTATCAGGTTATTTCATTAATGCACAGTTGATATTCCAGGAAAATTACTGTATTGTGATCAAAATTGTGACATAGCCCTCACAGAGGACCTTTACGTCTTCCCTCTCTGTTTCCACAAACTACCGAATTACAATCTGCAACTGATTATTCTTCACAGATTCTAGCACGTCCCTTGAGTCGCTCCGTGCAAACTGAGAACGGGCCCCTTCACGACCCCTTCCGACCAGCGAGCGATCCACGTCCGAGCTCTCGACCAGCATAAAGGCCCCTGTGCGGCGCAGTTATCCCCTGAAAGAAGATGCCTCTTTTTTTTTTCCTAATGTCTCTCTGGCACCGACCGCATCCTGTCCAAAAGCCATGAAAGGGATCGATTCATTGGGCCCCGGTGGGGGGCCTGAAACCCATCCAGGGGACGGTTCCCTGCACCGGGGCGTTGCCGATCAATGGCACAGAGTTATCATAAGTATGGTTGCATAAGGGACGTTTCCCTGACTTGTCCATGTTGCTGCCATCGATGCTGGGGCAGGTCTCCTGCATTGGGTGAGACGTGACAGATGGCATGTCTGTGCACTGCGCCCCCTGCCGGTGAGCAAACGCAACTCCCGTCCTTTCCCTTGCCTTTGCTGGTACTTTTCCACTCCGTTCCCAGCAATAGTCTCTCCGGCACCAGATGTTTCTGGATATTTCTAGTTTCAATGGCGTCAAGCCTCAAGGGCTACAACGATTTATCACTCGTGCTTCATGTTTTGTTGGTGCATCAAAGCCTATGGTTTCATTATGAAGGCTTGAAGGGGGGTGTGTGGGGGGGAGAAAGAAAATGAGTCTCTAACTACAATCTACCACATGATTACATTTGTTGAAAAATACTGCAAACACCAGCAGATTTTTACAACAACTACCAATCTACCGAAAAAGAAAAAACGCGTTATTGAACATAGGGCATCCAAGTTAAAGGAGATGAGTTGGCTGTTTTCTTTCTATTGTCAGTCGATCACAAACAGCGAATCATTGCAGTAAAGGGGAAGTAGATCCGGCGATTTCAACCCATATTCTGGTTTGATCCGGTTTGTGGAGCCGTGTCACACACAAGTAAAAATCAATGCGCGCGGCCGATCCCGTGACGTCAGCTGTTTTGACCGTTAGGTATCTCGGTACAATGGGCTGAGGTTGAGTCTTATTATTGTAAGTTACTCAGCCGTTTTTGCGTTTTAAGGTTTTCAACACACATTCAGCTCGACTGTGAGTCTCGTTAAAATCAAACGCCCCCCTCTATATTGTCTTATTGAGGTGTTTCAATCGAGAACAACACTTTGCGTATAAGTGCTGCGTTTGAGAGTATTTAAGTTAAAATATATCGCCACCTGTTTGATTAATTTGTTAAACCCTGATGTTTGGAAGTGGAGTCAAAGGCCAGAATCCATATATATAAGCGTTTTTATCGTTTGAAAACGGGTCTATTTTCTCAGCGGATGAACATCTCCTCTTGTCGCAGCCGAATCACCCAAACTGTATAAATTGAGCCTGTGACGCCGAAGGAATCCACACTGCATTGATACCACTTCGTCGAGGGTAGAGGCGTCGCAGGTTAAACCGAATTCGTTTTTTCTTCGTTTCAATGCGTCGTATTTCAATCGTTAGGAATAAAGATATGTAGACTTTCACGGTCTAGCTTCATAGCCGTGTAGTGTTTTAAAATTATTACTTTTCGACGAGTCAGTGAGCGTCAGGCCCCGTCTTCTCGAGGGCGAGCCTAGTTTACATGTCAGTATACGCTTTGTAACGTGTAGTGTCGTTTTTACTGAGACTTTTTTGTCATCATTTTTTTATTTTTTGGTCAAATCAATATGTGTAAGCGAACGAGTGTGAAAGATCGTTGACCTTGCTCGAAACCAACGCTCTTTTTCACCACTAATTAGCCATCGAGCTAACGCCAGGCTACGCGAGCCAAATTTAGACTAATATTAATGCCCGCCGCATCAGAACCTTTATATTTTAACCGTAGTCTTGTTACAAGTGGCAGATGTTTAAGTAACGTTGTTAGGTGTCAATACAAGTCTTTTTTAACGTTATGCGTTTTTTAAAGAATCGAAACCAGGTCAGTGCTTCTCATGTACGTAACGGTTTGTTTAAGATTGGAGCCGTGACGTAACGGCGTAAAGAAATGGGCGCTATCGATTGGTTGAAATTTGAATAACGCGCTGACGTGGCCGGTAGTTATCGTGCCGTGTCTCGACAGCACCAGCGATGGAAAGGGAGTGGTCAGGAGTTTTACCAGCCGCATGGCCGACGATGGCCTCAAGGCCAGCGCAAGTATTTATTTTGTTTTAGTTCAATAACTCGACGGTGTTTATAACAGCTGTCGCATTATACGCCGCTGCAAGGAATGAGATTATTACCGTGCAAAGACGCGAGACGCTGACTGGGGTTATGCAGAACTCGAACTTGCGTTGTTCCAAATCAGTCTCAGAGTAGAAAGTTCAAAATGTTACTGAAACGTGTTAATTGAATTAATTAATCGAACCAGGCAGAGCATTAAGGCTGAACTAGGGTAAGAAAAGATTTGACCGAAGCTTTAAAGCAATTCCGCTCAGAATAGAAAGTTTTAAAATGCTACTTAAGCCAGTTAGTAGCAGATGTAAATTAGACTTCCAGGCAGCCTCTGAAGATTTCGTCTAGAGTCACTATAAGATCAACAGCAAGGGCATTAATGCCAGAAACTTAAAACTCATCATTGATCAAAATAGTTGCGTTATATCTAAATCCACTGGATAACTATGATAATAGGAATACAAGAATAAATAGAGCGAAGACAGGATAAGACATAACGAAAACCGAGTCCGTCTAATCAACCAGTTCTTTTGACAAAGGAAACAAACTTGTGTTTGGAAACCAAAGAAGCAACCTAGACAATCTTTTTCTTTTTTGTTTTTTTTTATTGCGGATAATTGAGAATATTAGACAAGCCCGGCCTCAGTTGCCTGAGTTTATGCCGTTGTTTGGGCAAATGTCTTTTTAAAATGAAATTTAAAATATAGATTGTCTTTTGTTTTTTTTTACTTTTTGATTTGCCGTTGAGTGGCAATGTGTCATGACAAGTTTCTCTTTAATGTCATTAAGTTTCTAGTGGCGTACTTGCATTGACCAAAGAAACAGGAAAACAGCAGTTTTTAAAGCATTTTGGGAGGAATCCAGCTTATATTACCAGAGCTTTAGCTATAGCTCAAGGAATGGCAGGCTGAGATTTTATATGGACTTTTGTTTTTAGTTATCGACATTTTTTATTTTTTATTTTATTTTTAAAAATTGCTTAGAGAAGACAGAAGATTTTTTTTTTCCTTTTTTTTCGGGGGAAAATGGACTGAGTTATGAGGAAGAATGGACTTAGTTATTAGAGGAAGATCGCGGGACCAGCATGGAGCGAGGCCATGGGACACGGGGAGGACCAGAGTGGAGCCAGGCAGGACAGGACCAGAGGGCTTGGGAGGACCAGAGTGGTGCCAGGCAGGACAGGACCAGAGGGCATGGAAAGAGCAGAGGGGGCCGGAGAGCAGGAATCAGCTGGCGGCGGGTGTACACCAGAGGGAGCCAGAGGCACAGGGCAGGGTAGCGGCACAGAGTGGCCATCGCTGACGCAGCAACAGCAGCAGGTCCAGATCAAGCCAGCCAGTGATGACAGGGTGGGACAGGGCTCTCGAGTGTCTTCTAGCGTCACAAGTTTAAAGCAAGGCAGTGGTTTGTATATTGGGTAGAGGTATCTGTAAAAATTTCAGGCATTTAGTTTTTAACTACTTTCTAGAAACAACTGTTGCAGAACACAATTTCTCGCACAGCTCTTCTCTCCCTCTTTTCAGGCAAGCCGTGTAAATCGTTTCGTACTGTGGTCGCCCCTCCTGTTGTGCGCTGACATGAATGTGGTGGTGTCTGCTGTGATGAATGCCTTGATAGTGTGCTGGCGAGAGGAACATCTTATGGACTTCTCGACCCCCTGCGATCAGAAGTAGTTCCCCCAGCCGGAGAGGGAGGCAGTCCCATATTTTTCAATAGGTCTTCCCCAGAGAAGTTTTCAGCATTGGCGTGTGAGAATGGATGGTCTCCTGTGCAACCAATTGATGTGTGTATACGGCAGCCCTACAGTGCTTCAGCAGCAGCGCATCATTGGTACAGATCAGCTACATCTACCTCTAAACCCAGCAGTGAGTTAATGCATGAAATGTACATGTGGGTGTAACTATCCTGTACATTGAGTCATCATTACCTGTGCTGTATAGTGTACAGTATTTTTTCATTCAAAAGAAAAAATATTGAAAATGTAGTTGATCCTAGCTGGTAAAGAATTTTGGGTTAAGGGGAGGGGGGGGTCATTTAAAACGTGTTTCGAGTTCTTCTTTTCACAGGCATGGCCCCCTAAAGCCGATCATCGAAAGAACCCCCCTGCGCTAGCTGCTCGGTACAAGTTGAGCTCATCTTGTTTACAATAGTGCTATGGAACGGGATCATGCGCATCCACTGCGGTTTAAAACGATATAGGAAGGTATTTGGTATTCAACAAAATCATGAGATTTTTTTTTTTTTAATCCTTCACTATTTGGAACCTGTTTATAAATGGGGGGTTTCGTGCACTTTTTTTCACTTTTATTTTTTGTAATGGGTGGGTGGGTTGTGGGGCCCTAATCAGTCTCTTCCTAGAATTCGCAGCTCCATGTTGCCCTACAAAAAATGGCTTGAATAGGAAACAACCAGGTGCACCCAACAAGATTCAAGTGGACACTTTACTTCGCAGGATAGAATCCTCAAAACTAGTCTCCTGATGTAGCAAGAAGTTCTGTTTTCCAAGGGGAATGCGGTAACAAGTCTCTTTACTAGAAGTCATTGTAATTCTGTACAGGCTTCAATTTGCTCTGTTGCGTTTGGAGGTTGTGTATTTGTGACTCTTGCAGATTAAGTTATATCGCCCACCCTTCAAAAATCTACATTCAAGTCCACATCTACAGTTCATAAGGAAGGAATCCCTCGCGTTCAGGCCTGCGGTATTTAAATGCTTCTTCTGGAAAATACCTTCCATCTTTGAATTGTATTCATAGTCAAACAGTTGTGTCCTTACTAAGGCAGTTGTGCTTGTGATTACTGTCATTCCAGTGATTTGTCTTGTAGTTTTGTACAGCTTCATTGTATTTGGGGTGGGGTATTGTGGGGAGAGAGGCTTTTTCCTTTGCATTTTCAGTGTCCTGTGACCTGTGCGCTTTCCAATACCAGAGATCATCAGGAACTCTCCTAACTCATTGTTTGTACAAGTTTCCTTGCGCATCGAGCATCACGTAAGGTCACTAAATGTGTTCACATTTCTCTTTAACATTCATTGTCTGGCTAGATGCCTCCATTGCAATTCCTTTGCAATTAGTTACTATGCCTTGTATTGACAATACAATGAGTGAACTATCTGTAAAGGATTTTTTTATTGCATAATAAATGCATAGCTTGTTGTGATTGAATACAGTTTTGGTATGCATTTGTTCTTTTTGGGGGCTTGTGTGGGGGAGCTTTTCTTGTGCTTTTTCAGGTATGACTAAAGCTTGGAGCTTTGTAGAGCACGGATGTGACCTGGGCTCGAATGACATCCTTTTCAAAGTGGAAATTGAAGGCAGATAAGTTGAATCCATCAAATATTGATGTTGAAGAACAGAAAACTCAACCCTTAAGGGGTCGCTTATCTTGAATGGGCTCAACTGCCCTTATTCTTGAAATGAAAGCAACTTGCTATACTTGACTATAGAAATAGCACTGCTGTGCTTTCTTAACAAGAGTCTCTTGTGATAACGGGAAGATTTGATGGACCTTCATTGATTCTGGCATTATCTGCAGTAAAGCATTTGGGTAAGGATAACAATAGTCAGTTCTACGATATGGGGGGGGGGGCATAGGGGTGTTTCTTGTTTGCCTCTTGTCTGATCTTACAGAACAGTACAAAGGAAGAATGCAGTCTACCTTGGACAACACAGGAATCATCCTGCCCTTTTGAAATCAACCAACACGCAGTTTGAACAAATGGAGTCAGGTGTTTTTGTTATGGTTTTTTTTTTTTAAATGGAGATAGGAACAATTAGCCCTCAGCTACTAGCCATTGTGCAACTGTGCAACGTGGCAGGTTGGTCACCTTTTTAAAATTGCAATCGCGCAACTGTGCGACATTCTTAAAAATTCAGGTAGCTGAGGGAAGCTGCGCATGGTGCAGCTTTAATTTGGTCTGAAATGCAGCGCAACTGTGTTGCTGTAGCTGAAATTGTGCATTGGGTTTGGTTGGGCATATTCCTACACTTCTCTTCACAGAAATCAGTGCAAGACTGGTTCAAGCACGAGTGAAGTCGTCTAACCTGGAGCATGTAGTAAGGTGCTGGCTTAACTTGTTAAAATAAACTTCTGCAATGTTGTAGATGAAAATATGACATCTTGGAACTGGCTTTATGTTAACCTCAAATCATCAGTAACAATGCTTTACTAGCATTCCTCTTTGGCCACGGGGCCCTATTGCTTTGCATTTTAAACCATAAGATGAGTAGAACTCGAATCTTTGAGTATTGTGTGGTGGGTGTGTTGTGTAGATCACTCTTTGTTTCAGATCATTCTCGTCTGTCCACTCCGATCTCGCCTGCCTCTGAATGCAAAGCCATCTGTGGAAGCTGTCAGCGAATATGAGTGTGGCCCCCCTGAATGAAGTACCAAGCCCCTGTACGCTTGAGCTTAAATCTGAACCCTTGACGTCCTTCGCAGAAGCCCCGCTATCTGTGTCTGTGTGTGTGCCTTTTCTCTTTTCCCTTTGGTTTCTCAGGTAAAATTGCCTAAAACAATTCTTTATTTGTCATCTGGGATGGCCTAACCTGTGATGGAACACTGAGAATCCAGTCACATTAAGATCAAGAGCTGCAAGCTTGTCTCGCTAATACTGCATCACTTCAGTCTCATGGGTGCTAAGTTAAGTAATTTCGGTTCCCTTGATTTATTTTTGTTTCCTTTTAACTTACCATGGCTTAAATGTGTAACTCAACATGTTGCATGCACATCAGCTCTGCATAACATTTTATTCGTAATGCACAACATAATGTTTCATGAAGTCGTCAAACATTGCAGTAGTATTTGGTCAGGGGTTTTCGGGGGGGAGGGTGCAACACTTCTCTCTCTTCTTTCAGATTTCTCGGTCTGCTTAACTTGCTACTGAGCCAGGCGACTTAAACCCCTGCAGGGAGTCATGGGATGTCTGGGTACAGCCAGCCTCTAGGGTACAAATCTTAATCACTTTGAAGAATTGAACATCACTGAGGAAGAATAGCCGTGGTATATGCTGCTATGCCATTCGTGGTAAACCATAACCATATTGACCAATTGTCATTTTGGATGAGTATTGGTAATTCAGTGTGGGGTTTTGTGGGAGGGGGGGCGGGGTGGCTTAAATTGTCTGTCTTCTTTCCATTACAGCCGTAAACAGGGCAAGAAAGCCTTCACAGATTTCGTGAGTCCTGCGGAATTGCAAAGGGGAAAAATGGCTTTGAGTGTCACCAGGGATGCTGGTATCGTGGCTATGTTATATGGATAAAAGGATATCGTACAATCATACACCAATGCAGTGTCGCTGCGGGGAATGCTGGGGATTGGGGAAACCAGTTGTCTCTTTCTTCTAGTTTCAGCCTCGTGACCAAGAGAAATCCCCTTGTGGTGACAGGATAATATAGCAACCAGGTGTTGGGTTTTCTTTTCCTGGAAGAACAAACTCTTGGTTTGTTCCTCCAGGTTTTGCTTTTGCCCTTATTGCAGCAACAACAAAAAGCAAAAGACCCCGGTGGTGGCACTCCTGACATTTCGGGACAGGGTTCAATTCCCTGCGGTGTCTTGCTTTTTCAGTGTGCTGTTTGTGGGGGGTGATGTAGTCATTCAAAGATTGTTCCATGTAGTGATGCCTAAAGTTCAGTGTGGATCTTCACACTGAGAGACAGGAGGATTACAGGCAAATTATTTTTTTTTTCTAGTGTGAATGGTTTGTTTTCTTTAAATTACTTTGGAAACCTTCTATACCTCATCAATAAAACTATTGTGTGCTATATTGACTTGGTGTGATTCTTCACTCTTGCATTACTGCTTATTTTTGAGTTAAACTATGGTATTTCACCCTCCTAGAGGCAAAGAAGCTTTACATTTGGTGGTTAAAATGCCTTCCTTATGCTTAAGACACTGTTTCAAATGTGCTTAACCAAAATACTGACAAAATGATGGTGATTCTAAAGGGGGTTTTGATGTGAAGAAAACGATGCAGTATCAAAGATGCTCTATCTTCATGTTTGAGGAATCAAGCTGTAGAATAAAAGATGAGGTTTAAAACTTCATTTACAAAGGTCATGAATGCTTCATCTTGCTTATTGTGGGCTAAAATAACTTTAATGTTGATACTATAAACAAGGACTGTGCAGTTGAAAGTTTTTGTTTTAGCACAACTGTAAATTCCTTTTTAAGTTGATTGATCCATCCAGGTCATATTAGGTAATATCAATGTTATACTAAAAAAAAACCACAGGATGAAAACTTATAAAATGTGAATTAAATTTACAGTATGTACCTTAATAACTGTCTTCTGTGAACAGGGACCATTAAAAATGTATTAAATAGAATGGTATTTGTTGTAAAAGGGTCTTCAGAAAAGTGATTTATGAATCAATTGGCATTTATGTTTGCAAACGTGTGTACTCTTTAGCATTGCTGAAGTGTTGACGTTATAATCCTTTATAAAGAAAACCCTGTTATCCCTGTCAAATTGGCTCACATGATTTCAAGGAACCTGCTTAGAATACAAACCAGTAACATGTCCAGTACAGTAATATGGTATTTTTAGATAATATATATTTAGCGTACTTACAAAACAAATTTTGTAAGATTATGAATTATGCACAACTGGGTGACAAAATAAAAACAAGTTTGTCAACACAAGTCACCGGATCAGCATCAGTACACCTGCATTTTAAATGAATAACAATGTCCTTTATATCCCATCTGTATTTGTACAGTCCAACAAATTGCAAATGGCATGAGATGCTATGCATGAAATGATGATGTTCTACATGAAACTGAAACACGAAAAAAAACCTTTTCCACAACAGTGTCAACAGCCTTTGCTTACAGGCAGAATGTCATATTTGACATCTGTGTTATTTTGTTTCTTAACACTTCTGACACTCACTACTGTATATTAACATACTAAATTAACATATTAAACTGAAAAGCAGTTAAATGCATTGGAAATAATATCACAAGATCACATAATCCTAAAAAGTGAACATCTTGTCATGGAGGACAGAGATAAGCACTGAGCTCCGAGACTCTTGAGCTCCCACAGGTCTATCATTTCTGATATATTTACTTCTATTTACCCTGGAGGAATAAGGAATCTATTTTCCCTATATATGAGATCAAGGCACAGGATGTAAGTCAGTTGAAGTCCACTATTCAGATCCATACATATAGGTGACATAAGTTATTTTGTTTGTGTTGTTTTCTAAAAGAATAGTTTAAGTTGGTTAAGTATTGTCGTATTAATTTCAATCAATAAGAACAGCCTCTCTTTCCTGATCCCGCATTTCCCATGTTCCCATGTTCAGCAAGTCCATCTATGAAAAATACCCTCAAACAATGAAAACCCCGTTTCTGTTGATCGTCCACTTTGGAGATGCAAAAGCAACTGTGATATCAGCTGTCACAATTTTTGATATCTGGGTGTGCGATCCATTAGTCTGACTTCTGGTAACCTTTCATGTTGGAGAGTCAAAGCATTCTATGAAAAGTCCCACTGAAAAAAAACATACTTACTCAAAAGGTGATATTAAAAAAAGAGGCCATCATAATGACACCTCGCATCTGTTCCCAGCATGAATAGATTAACCTAATAAAAGACACTGGGGCAAAACTAATCCTTTGAGTTTATATTATTCTTTAGTGCTGTATAGTCCAAAGGGAAATTTTAATTAACACTCTCATAGCCATGCTGATAATCCAAGTGATACCTGGGAGCTCATCATCTCATAAACCATAATATCTAAATATCATTATTAGTATTGCTTTAGCCTCCATGAGGTGGAAATTTTACTGTGTGAAGGAAAGCTGCCCTTTTGCTGCTAAGAAAAAACAAAAGAAAACCCTATTTCTAACATGTGAGGTTTCACTATTAAAAGGCCTGGGTATAACTTCAGATTGTGACTATAACTAGGCACCGAGAGAATATTATCTGGATTAAATCTGGTCTGAATTCAGCTCTTACGATTATACTTAAGAAATACCACTTAATTATTGACATATGAATGTGAATAGGTTTACTGACACCGACCGACTGCGGAACCAGAGGGCGGGAACAAAGTTCCCACGGAGCCATTTCACGTCCGTGCCACTTGCTAGCTAGGCTCCTCCAGCAGTCTGTTTAGTTCCTCGGCCGCCGTGTGTGTGTGTGTGTGTTTGATGAGGTGTGGAGGAAAGAGGAGATGTGGTCCTTTTTTGCCAGGGATCCTGTCAAAGACTTCGCTTATGAAATTCTCCCAGACACCCAAGAAAAGTCTGGAATATGGACTCTGCATCGGGGGAAGCGAAAGGTAAAAAGAGGGAGACCGGCGATGCTGCGCTACTGGTTAGCGTTAGCTCGCTTCGCCCCGGAGGCCCGTCTGTCCGTTAGCCTCGTCCTGTTTTTTATTTACCGGCGATTTGACATGTCAGATGTGCCCGTATTTGTCTCGTCAGTCTCGCCAATGCGATGTCAGCGCTGGTTTAAATGTTCTGCTCGTTCTGAGTCCGGTCTGGTATCGCTAAGGAAGTGAGCCCAGGCTTTGTTTACTCCCAGAGGCAGACGCGAATTTCTCGCCACGTCACCTGGTTTTAGCCGAGTCAACGATCCTTATTTCGGTTGTGTCCAGGCTAATTCTTCCTCGCATGAACAGACGTGTAGGCTCCCATCGCTGACGGCGCCTCACACGACCCACTGTTCTGATTATTATCGCTGAGAAGCTGAGTCTGGACAGGCAGAGTCATCCTCTGTAGGGCTGCATGTTGACAGCCATGCAGCAGCAGCAGCAGCAGCAGCAGCAGCAGCCTTCTGTTTTAATCACACTGAATCAACTCCTCTCAAATATGATGTGGTGTTATCAGAGTGCTGTATTTGACTTTTCAAGATTTGATTCCAAAGCATAAATGTTAAAAAAAAAAAAAATGTGCCGTGTCATTTATGTGGGCGATTCATGTCACCCCATCCTGTCTCCTCAGACCAGTGGAGAGCCAGTGTCTGTGTTTGTGTACGAGGTAGCACAGGGTACAGAGGAGCAGACCCAACTGGCCAAGGCTGCCTACAAGCGTATGAAGACCCTGCGTCACCCCAACATCCTGGCCTACGTGGATGGATTAGAGGTAAGTGTGTTTGTGTTTTGTTATTAACTTGCGTCCACTGTCATTAGTTGTGCATACACTGTCATTGTCTTTAATGATTAAAGGGAAATGTTGAGCCTGCTTAGTGACAATGTTGAAGAATAGCAAGTAGATTTCTTTTTGTCCTGTGCCTATTATATGTAAGTTGTGTCTCATCTCCACCATCTGCTCTTCTCTGCATGTTTACGTTCAGGTAGAGGTGAGTGTGAATATGCAACTGTAGGTCTTGAATATTTATACAATAATTGTAGTGAGTGCTTTAATATATAATGTACACAGATTCTTACACTCTTTCCTTTTTGTGCTCAACAAGAGTATAATTAGATCATATGTTTCAGATTATTAGATAACTATTATGCAATTGAAATCAGTGCATTTGTATTATGATTTGCCAAAAGAATGAGTTTGGAATAAAACTAACCTGTGTATTAATTGTCTTCCCTTCTTGTCTGTGTTTATGCATATTCATAAATCTGAAGATGCTTACCAGTGATCACATTGCCTGAAACTGAGCAGCAACTCTGAAGTTGCCCAAGTCCTAGATTTAGTATCATTCCTGCCTCAAAGTCTTTTTAAATGTTACTGTTAGTACACTACTGTGTTGCCTGTGCTGTGTTGCTGATGAAGAAGTGCTTTTTATTGTTTTATGAAACATTGTTATATTGCATGAATTGATAATTAAACTGGATTAGTTTAAATATCCCTAAAATCAAGATATTTTAATTGTGTATTGAGTTACTGTGTTTATTAACTTCATATTACCATGTAATACCATTATAAACATAAACAAACATTTAATGTGTGTGTATTTGTGTGTATGTTTAGAAATAATAGATAGAAATATCATAGAAACAGCAGTTAATCTTACTTGTGGTTGTTGCAGACAGAGAAGAGCCTGTACCTGGTTACTGAGCAGGTAACACCCCTGGCAGTCCACCTGAAGGCCCAAGCAGAGAAGGGTGGTGCCGGGGAACTGGAGATCTCCTGGGGACTGCACCAGATAGTGGTAAGGAAGGGACTTTATGCCAGCTGATACTTTCCGGTATTTTAGCTATTTCTGTCACTATACTCTTCAAGCCCTCTCTCGCTGTTTACCTGCTGCCACCTCCCACAGAAAGCTCTGAGTTTCCTGGTCAACGACTGCCACCTGCTCCATAACAACTTGGGTATATGGGCTGTTTTTGTGGATCGAGCTGGAGAGTGGAAGCTCGGGGCCCTAGACCATGTGGCCCCTCAGCAGGGAGACCCAAGTGGGGTTCCACCCCCTGCGCCAAAGGCAGTCTACCCTGACATGGAGAAATATGACCCCCCAGAGACATCCAGCAGCAATGGAGAGAAATGGTAAGAAAAGGGTGTAAAAACACAAATGAAGACAAGTTAGTCAGATTAATGATATGTTATACAGGAAGAAAAAGGGAGCAGCAATAAGAATATTTGGAGGAAGTGCAGAAATGAGTGAGGTTCATATTAGGACCATGAAAAGATACCTAAGGTAAATGTTGACAAGATGATTTAACACCTGACCCTGGTCACTATCTAGTGTGCATGTTTTTTGCAGGGCAGGGGAGGTGTGGCGGCTAGGCTGCCTGATCTGGGAAGTGTTCAATGGGCCACTACCTCGCACTTCCTCCCTTCGTTCACTGGGAAAGGTATGTCCTGTCACTTCCTTTGTGTAGTTACAGAGCTATTGTCATTGATACCATGACATATTTCCACTTTGTAATTCTAAAGATTCTTCGGGTTTTTTTCTCTTAGGTATTGAATAATAAGTATTGTCCTTATCAGTGAGTGGGGTTATTTAATGCACAAACTGAAAATGCGCATAAAAACAGGTGGATACAAAATTGCCTTGTGGTGATCTCCGATAAACTGCCAACATTCAACATTTGCTAAAGATTTAGATTAATCTATTGTTTACTCTGCATTAAAGGGCAGACCTTTTGTCATGTTAAGAATACAGATGGTCAAATTGAACAGATTAAAGTTGTTCTTTCTCTTGTCCTCTTCGTGGTCACAGATCCCCAAGGCCCTGGTCCCTCATTACTGTGAGCTGGTGGGGGCTAACCCCCGGGCTCGGCCTAACCCCGCCCGCTTTCTCCAGAACTGTAGAGCCCCTGGAGGATTCCTCAGCAACAGCTTTGTGGAGAGCAACCTTTTCCTGGAGGAGATACAGGTCTGCAGACTTAAGCAAAGACATAGCTAAGACCTTAGAGCTATAATCAAACCCCACCAAAATGGTCAAAACCTTAACTATTCAATAATTACATTGGTCCAGTTGTGGAACTATTGTGGGTATACATGTATACGTTTATTAATTTAGTGAAGAAAGCCCCAAACTTTGCTGTCTCACAGCACTGGAAACTATACTATACTATAGTCCTAATATTTATTCGATTTATGGGTTTCCTAGAGATCTCTTTGAAACTGTAAAAGTCAAGTCTTAATGTTACAGCTTAACAAATAATTATAGTGTACTGTAGATGATTATAATAACAGTAGAATTCAAAGTATCTACCAATAATTGCCATTGCCCTCTCTAGATCAAGGAGCCTGCCGAGAAGCAACAGTTCTTCCAGGATCTGAGCGAGAATCTCGACTCCTTCCCTGAAGACTTCTGTAAACACAAGGTCTTGCCTCAGCTGCTCACTGCATTTGAGTTTGGCAATGCGGGAGCTGTTGTCCTGACACCACTCTTCAAGGTAAATCCTGACCTACCCAGGCAACTTTCACTCCTAACAGAGAATCTCCAGACAGTAAGATAATTTCCAAAGTAAAATATTAACAAAACCACTTTCCAAACTAAGTCAAAGTAATAAGGTTATACTATTGTTTCTATCTCAGTGCACACCTCTGGGCTCCATGTGAAAGTTACACCTTTACCCACTTTTTTAAACCTCTCCGATCTCCTCTCCATTTGTCTGTGTGCCAGGTAGGGAAGTTTCTTTCGGCTGAAGAATACCAACAGAAGATCATCCCCGTCATCGTGAAAATGTTTTCCTCCACAGACCGAGCCATGAGGATACGACTGCTGCAGCAGGTTTGTATTTACTATGGGCCGGTTTCATCTGAACTCAAGGAGGTAGATTTGCCTCCCATGCAGGAGTTGAATTAGATCTGCAAGCAAAATTTGGAGAAAAGCTCACACACATCTGAATGTTTAAGTTATGATTAACTGTTTCAGCTCTTTTTAAATGTTTTCTGGTTTCCCAATTAAAATTTTCAGCTCATCTATTTTATAGCCAAGAAGGAAACACATCAGTGAAAAGTTGGATGGAAAATTAAAACGTATATAATTACATAGATACATAGATTAGATATAGATATAGATATAAAGATAAAGATCTATAAATAATAACATTGATTTTTCCCTAACACTGTCTTTCTTTCTGTCTTTGCCTTAGATGGAGCAGTTCATTCAGTATCTGAATGAGGCAGCAGTCAACTCCCAGATTTTTCCTCATGTTGTTCATGGCTTCACGGACACCAACCCGGCCATCAGGGAACAAACTGTTAAGGTAGTTTGCACAACACAACCACAGCTCAGGAGGTGTCGTTACATATTACTTGTGTACTGGAAGTTCAGCTTGCTGTAACCACTGCTCTCCTATTTTTCTTCCTCTCCTCCTCTTAGTCTATGCTGCTGCTAGCGCCTAAACTGAATGAGAACAACTTGAACCAGGAGCTCATGCGTCACTTTGCCCGGCTGCAGGCCAGAGATGAGCAAGGCCCAATTCGATGCAACACCACCGTCTGTCTGGGCAAGATCGCCTCCTACCTCAATGCCGGGGTAAAGCACACCCTTACCATGTGCAGCACTTAGTTCATGTATGCAAAACAACCACTGTAAACCAAAGTTTAGCAAATAATCTGTTCAAATGGCTGAATTCGGTGAACCCTCTCTTCACAGACTCGACAGCGCGTTCTGATTTCAGCCTTCTCGCGTGCCACTAAAGATCCCTTTCCAGCTTCGCGCTCTGCTGGTGTGCTCGGCTTTGCCGCCACACACAACTACTACAGTGTAACGGAGATTGCTGCCCGCATCCTCCCCACACTCTGTGCCATTACCATTGACCCTGATAAGAGCGTCAGGGACCAGGTACACATGACATTACTCAACACTTAATGTAATTATATCAAGGGTAATTAGAGTGTTATTCATCAGCAGCAAAATGCCTCATTTATTTTTAGTTGCTGTGGCTCTTACTAAATAGTAAAGAAAGAGCTAATGGTTAATCACAAGTGTTGAAGAACATACAAGAGCAAGGTGACTGTAAGTACAGTAATGTGATGTGTCTCTCGTGTATTACCTCAAACAGTAACAAACTGCTTTAACACTGCTTGAGATACATCCGCCTCCCTGTCTGCTTTGAGTTGCAGAACAAGAGTGGTGAGCAGTAAAACTTTTTTGGTTCTGTTAGGACACTGAGGCCGATCTTTATTGATTCTTGAGTGAGATGAGCAGTAGGTGCTAGAATCACATACTGGAGCAGAATAGTGGGATGGTGGCAATGCGTATCTACAACCACCACATCTATTACAAAAAACATAATGGAGAAAATGTAGTCAAGGGTACTTAGAAACAAAACAGTAATATAGTATTTGTACTCATGAGCATCAGTTTGGTGACGTTTAGACACATAATCTCATACACCAAGACTTTGACTGTTTATTTAAAAACACAGTAATCCCAGGTCAGATTCTTGCATGAGACAGGGTGGACAGAAGGGATTAAATCAATGATCGGCTTTAGCATTTAGCTGGCTTAAGTTGTGCTCTGTTGTCTTTCTGTCTTACAGGCTTTCAAAGCCATCAAGAGTTTCCTTTCCAAGCTGGAGACTGTGTCAGAAGACCCCACCAAGCTGGCTGATATAGGTATTTAACATGTTGCACTACTTTCATGTCTCATTCAGCAGGGAAACAAATGATTACATTCGTCTACCTTGGTCAATTTCTGTGAAAAAGAAAAAAAATGCTTCTGCAAGTGACTCAAAATTAAGACAAATTCAAGAAAGTCTAGAGGTAAAAACTTGAAATTCTCTCTTTTGTCTCTCTTGCAGAGAGGGATGTAGCATCATGTGCTCAGGCTGCAGGCACTTCTTCCAGCTGGGCCGGCTGGGCCGTGACCGGCATGTCCTCACTAACCTCTAAGCTGATCCGCAATGCTCCAGGGACTGAAGGGGGTACAGCAGCTGAGGGCAGTGGGCCCACCAGCACCCCCAGCCCTAGTAGTGCCACCAGCCTGACACCCGCACCTGGTACAGTTATCAAAATTGGTTCAAGAGAAGTCATTGAGAAAAAGACGTTTTCACTCATTGTGTCCTTGTTTCAGTCTCAAATACTAATCTTGGTAATATTTAACCAGAGCCAATGAAGTCCTGGATATGCTATCTGAAACTTTATCTCTTATGTTCATCTCTACATACAGGTTCTGAAGATAAAACTCCACAAGTCTCTGTTAGTCACCATTCTGCCTCTAGTCGTGCTAACCAATCAACAATCACTCTTGAAGGAACCGACAACGATGATGAGCCAATAGGAGATCGCTGGGATGAGGAGGAGGACTGGGGAAGTTTGGAAGTAGGATTTCACCACTTTTCACTGAAAGAGAAAATCACTAATTATTATTTAGATAAATATGTGTATGAGAGATTATGTCATTACATAATTGTAATTCATAAATTGTTGACTCTGCCTCAAAGGAGCCTGAGAAAGCTCAAACAGAGCCGGAGGACTGGAGCAGTGACTGGTCAGGAATGGCATCGGTCAAAAAGAAGGCCAGTGACAGAGGAGTAGGAGCCCTTAAAATTTTATCAGTTTCCAATTTTACCCACCTGTCTGTAGGAACTTTGTGGAGTCGAAGAACTTTGTGTTTAGTATCCTTTATGTGGTTAAAATTTTAGCTTTTAATAAAATGTCAATTAGTCTTCATTTCGATATTTTTTCTTCTCTCCAACATCAAGGTGGGCCGATCATCCTCTTCCATGACAGTGAAAAAGCAGAGCTCCGACTGGAGCAGCTCAGGCTGGGATGCTGATGACAGCTGGTCCAATGAGAAGGAAGGCCAGGGTCATAGCTCTGCGGGCGAGGAGGGTTGGGGCAACGATTGGGGGGAGGAGGAGGAGACGGACTCAACTTTGGCCGATAAGACGCTCCCCCTACCCGAAGGGGTTCGGTTAGCCAGCGAGTACAACTGGGACAGCAGTGGCACAATGAAGGGAGCCGGTCAGAACGACCTGTTTGCCAGCGTGTCGCAGAGAAACACGGCCAGTACTGCTGCCACCACGGTGAGGACAGAGGGAGGCAGAAAGACAGAAAAGCAAGAGATAGGATTAAATTGGGTCTGACAAGATCTGAAATAAATAGTGCATGAGAAATTGTGAAATGTGAAAAAATACAATGAAAACCTTTTTATTTATAGGGATAAAAATTCTGCATCCCTATTGATTTGTCTTAAAGTTATCCAGTCTGCATAGTAAGCAATTGTTGCTATTCAAAAAATTATGATAAAATGGAAATAACATTAGATTAACATCATATTCACAAAATGGTGGTAGGATTTAGGAGGATAAAAAAATAAGCATCTCCACTAAATGAGTTGAAAATAATGCATTCTTTTGATAAGTTGATCTTTATGTCAATAAAACATGAACATTAAATGATAAAAAAAATTAATAGCCAGGGATTTCTTGAAAGCACAAAGATTCTAGTTTAGTGTTTATTCCTTGTCAGGCTGGAGATGGCTGGGGTGCAGAGACAACAGGAGACTGGGGTCCTGAGGAGAGCTGGGAGTCAGTGGATGGAAGCCAGGGTAGGTCTCTCAGCTGGCCTCCCTCGTTGAAAATGAGAACCTTAATTCTCGCAGTGAGCTGCAAACAGATGATGCATGTCACTTTTACACTAAGTCTGGCAACTGATAAAAATCCAAACTTCTGTGTTTTGAGTTTTCATATGTAACTTCACTGGCGTAGTCACATCACTGGACCATTTTTACCTCTTGCGCTCAAGATTCGAGTATTCTCGTTAGATGACCATTAACTAACTTGCTGTACATCTGTGCATTAAACTGCCTGTTTTTTTTTTTATCACTGCCCAGGTCTCAGCAAGGCAGAGCTGTCCAAGAAAAAACGGGAGGAGAGGAGAAAAGAGCTGGAGGCAAAACGGGCGGAGCGCAAAGCTGCTAAAGGGCCTCTGAAACTAGGGGCACGCAAGCTGGACTGACAAGGATGCAAAGAAAGAGATGAGGGTGGGGACGGAGAGGGAGGGACATGGACCACAGTTACTGATCCCAGAGCAGTGGATGGAAGCTTGACATTCCACAAGTAAAGGACCAGAGAGAAGTGAATACTGTGAAAAGTTGCTAGAATGGAGGTTTGTTGGTTGAGCAGAGGAAAATATAACTTCTGCTGAGTAGATGACACAGCCTCTGAGGAAGTGAAAGATGGTTTAATAAGCAAAATCTAGTGCTTTATGAATGCAAGGCTGTGGATGTAAGAGCTAAAACAATGGAAAACAAAAACAGAGATATAGGAGTGGAGCACAAAACCCAGAGAGACATGAAGCAGCACAGAGCAGCACTCCTCTCAGCAGAAGAAAAAATGTCCTACTCTGTTATCTTTTCATAACTCTTAAAGTTTCAGTTGTAAAGTAAATGTATATAAATGGTGCATCTTGTCTTAAAATGACACAAACAAATAACACATTTTTTTTTAAACCTAGAAACCACAGAATTTCAGAATCAAATGTATTATTATGCTGAATGGTTTTCAGTGCACACACACAGTGGATATGAATGTTTTAGTTCAGCTTTCACTTAATTACAGATTTAAGACTTTAAATCAATCCATGCATGCACTTGTGTATTTGTGTGGTCTAACAAAAGGCTCCATGGCAACAAACTACAAATGTGTTGACTTTACTTTGCACATACAACACTATTTTACTGTACTGAACTGGCCTGACAGTTGAAGTCATTTTACTGGTTTCAGATCTGTAAATGAGGAATGCACTGCAGACACATAACAGGACAGCTAGGCCATGGAAATACGTTGGTATATAGAGGCTGGAAACCTGGTTTCAAGGGAATATAGGTTTAGGTGTTTACATGCCTTTTCCTATGTCTCCCATGAGGTGTAGTGCCATGGTGGAGGGTTTTTGACATCAAAGGAGTTTTATTTTGAAGTCCTCTGAAGGTCTTATCATACATTTGTACCCGTACAATCCTACAGATCTCATTAAAACCAGAGGATGTTAAGATTTACCCAGCAGTAATTTTATTCAGTATTGGGTTTGGTCTGGGTAAAAGAAGCCTCTTTTTACTCTTTTATTTGTGCCTTTTTATTTAATTGCATATCTGCACTGTAGGAACGCATCCAAGAATCCCCCCCTCAAATTTCAACCGAAAATCTCAGATGTGGATTTGAACTGTCTCAAACCAGCAGACTGTGATTCCATCAAACCTTACAGTGTGACCTCTTATCTGCTGTCTGTGTTGGATATGATGTTGTTAGGGTATGTTGATGTCACTTACAATACAAAATGCTGTAAAGATAAGCCAGCAAACACAATCAACAGCCATCGCCACTGGAGCTAATTTCCTTGTATGGGATGGTCAGGTCAGGTAAGGATCTACGCTGCATTACTCTGACTGGATGCATTGTTTTACAGCGAATCCAACTCATGTAGCATGTTAGCTATTGTTAAATAAAAATAACAAACATAAACTTAAGTTTCCTGCTTAAGGGCTGTCTGTGTTTTACTGCAGGTCCTTGTTTTACTTTTAAAATCTCATGTAAAGCATGACCTGAGCTTGTCAAATGTACAGAGCCATTCAGTAAGAGAGTTGTTAAGTAAAGCGATAACACCCGACAAGTTTGTAAAACAAATTTACTGATTGCTGTCCGTCCAGAATAAAGAATAGTGCTGCATCTACTACAAAATACTAAAAAAATAAAATCAGACAGCATGAAGGATTTACAATAGCATAACATTTGACATTAAGGGTAAAAGTGATGTCATATTCACTCTTAAAGAAATGTACAAACTGGTAATGTCGACAGACAACATGAGCCTCATGTTCCTTTTAAGGGTTGGGTTGGGTCTTTAAAGGACAGTGACACAATGTTTGTAATTTTGCCTCTATACACCACCACATACACCACCACAATGAATTTGAAATGAACGAAACAATATGGGATTGAAGTGCAGATTTTCAGCTTTAATTCAAAGGACTTCACAAAAAAAAAAATCTTAATGCAACATTTTTGTTTAACCCCTTGAATTAAAGCTGAAAGTCTACACTTCAATCCCATCTTGATTCATTTGTTTCAAATCCATTGTGGTAGTGTACAGAGGTAAATAAAAATTGTGTCATTCTCAAAATACTCATTGAACTAATTGTGTATATACACACACACAGTAGTAAAATACATTTTTTGAATTGTGGTCTGATAAAAAAAATTAGGTCAGTGTTTCTTTAGGCCCAACACCAGAGACTTGTCACAGAAGTTACTTGACATGTCATAGCAGGATAAGGACAAGTACTAATAACAATATGAATGATGGCTGAATCCCACTTAGCTGCTCCAATCTTAGGGTCCTGGTGCTGTTGTTGCTAGCTTCCTGTGACACTGTCATGACCCTGTCATGATCAGTTAAAACCAAGACTAAATTAACTAAATGCTGAAACACAACCAGATACAGAGACAATGTGGTTTAGAGAAATACAACCTTGTATGAGGGAAATCAAACTACTACAGAAAGACCTGTAGTGGAATGTTCAGTAACCAAGTACATATACTTAAGCACCTTTACTACAGTTTTGGGGAAATTGCACTTGACATGGGTATTTCCATTTTCCACTACATACTTCTACTTCACTACATTTGTCCGATGACTTTAGCTACTAATTATGTTTGCACATGAAGACTTATCTAGTTTATAATCTTATCGCTGTTATAATTAAAAACAGCATCATAAAATTAAAATCTTCTTTTTCTTTCGGCTTTTCCCTTTAGGGGTCGCCACAGCGAATCAGTGTCCTCCATCTAACCCTGTCTTCTGCGTCCTCTTCACTCACACCAACTACCTTCATGTCCTCTTTCACTACATCCATAAACCTCCTCTTTGGTCTTCCTCTAGGCCTCCTGCCTGGCAGTTCAAAACTCAGTATCCTTCTACCAATATAATCACTATCTCTTCTCAGGACATGTCCAAACCATCTCAGTCTGGCCTCTCTGACTTTATCTCCAAAACCTCTAACATGTGCTGTCCCTCTGATGTACTCATTCCTGATCCTATCCATCCTGGTCACTCCCAGAGAGAACCTCAACATCTTCATCTCTGCTACCTCCAGCTCTGCCTCCTGTCTTTTCCTCAGTGGCACTGTCTCTAGACCAAACAGCATCGCTGGTCTCATCACAGTTTTGTACACCTTTCCTTTCGTTTTAGCTGAAACTCTTCTATCACACATCACACCTGACACTTTTCTCCACCCGTTCCAGCCTGCCTGCACACGCTTCTTCACCTCTTTTCCACACTCTCCATTGCCCTGGACTGTTGACCCTAAGTACTTAAAATCCTCCACCTTCTTTATCTCTTCTCCCTGTAACCTCACTCTTCCACTTGGGTCCCTCTCGTTCGCACACATGTACTCTGTCTTGCTGCGGCTAACCTTCATTCCTCTCCTTTCCAGGGCACATCTCCACCTCTCAAGCTTCTCCTCTACCTGTTCCCTGCTCTCACTACATATCACAATGTCATCTGCAAACATCATAGTCCATGGAGATTCCTGTCTAACCTCGTCTGTCAGTCTGTCCATCACCATAGCAAACAAGAAGGGGCTTAGAGCTGATCCCTGATGCAGTCCCACCTCCACCTTGAACTCCTCTGTCACACCTACAGCACACCTAACCACTGTCTTACAGTCCACATACATGTCCTGCACCACTCTAACATACTTCTCTGTCACTCCAGACTTCCTCATACAGTACCACAGTTCCTCTCTGGGCACCCTGTCATACGCTTTCTCCAGATCTACAAAGACACAATGCAGCTCCCTCTGACCTTCCCTGTACTTCTCTATCAACATCCTCAGAGCAAATACTGCATCTGTGGTACTCTTTTTTGGCATGAAGCCATACTGCTGCTCACAAATGCTCACTTTTGCCCTTAGTCTAGCTTCAACTACTCTTTCCCATAGTTTCATTGTATGGCTCATCAGCTTTATTCCTCTGTAGTTGCCACAGTTCTGCACATCTCCCTTGTTCTTAAAAATGGGCACCAGCACACTTCTCCTCCATTCCTCAGGCATCTTCTCACTATCTAAGATCCTGTTAAACAACCCAGTCAGAAACTCTACTGCCGCCTCTCCTAGACACTTCCATACCTCCACAGGTATATCATCAGGACCAAGTGCCTTTCCACTCTTCATCCTCTTCAGTGCCTTCCTCACTTCATCTTTACTAATCTTTGCTATTTCCTGATCCACAATAGCCACATCTTCTACTCTTCGTTCTCTCTCATTTTCCTCATTCATCAACTCTTCAAAGTACTCTTTCCATCTTCCCATCACACTGCTGGCACCTGTCAATACATTTCCATCTCTATCCTTAATCACCCTAACCTGCTGCACGTCCTTCCCATCTCTGTCTCTCTGCCTTGCCAATCTGTATAGATCAGTCTCTCCCTCCTTACTGTCCAACCTAACAAACAAGTCATCATAAGCCCCTTGTTTGGCCTTTGCCACCTCTACTTTCACCTTACGCTGCATCTCCCTGTACTCTTGTCTACTCTCTTCAGTCCTCTCAGTGTCCCACTTCTTCTTAGCTAATCTCTTTTTCTGTATACACTCCTGCACCTCCTCATTCCACCACCAAGTCTCTTTATCTACTTTCCTTCCAGATGACACACCAAGTACTCTCCTTCCTGTCTCCCTGATCACATTAGCTGTAGTTCTCCAGTCATCTGGAATCACCTCCTGACCTCCCAGAGCCTGCTTCAACTCCTTCCTAAAAGTCATGCAACACTCTTCCTTTTTTAGCTTCCACCATTTCGTCCTCTGCTCTGCCTTTGTCCTCTTTGTCTTCCTCACCACCAAGGTCATCCTACACACCAGCATTCTATGCTGTCTGGCTACACTCTCACCAACCACTACTTTGCAGTCACTGATCTCCTTCAGATTACACCGTCTACACAAGATGTAGTCTATCTGTGTGCCCCTACCTCCACTCTTATACGTCACTCTGTGCTCCTGCCTCTTTTGGAAGAAAGTGTTCACTACAGCCATTTCCATCCTTTTTGCAAAATCAACCACCATCTGTCCTTCTGCGTTCCTCTCCTGGATACCGAATCTGCCCATCGCTTCCTCATCGCCTCTGTTTCCTGCACCAACATGTCCATTGAAGTCTGCACCAATGACAACTCTCTCATCTCTAGGGATGCTCTGTATGGCTTCATCAAGGTCCGACCAGAATTTCTCCTTCTCCTCCAGCTCACAGCCTACCTGTGGAGCATACCCACTAACCACATTGAACATTACACCTTCGATTTCTAGCTTCAGACTCATCACTCTATCCGACACTCTTTTTACCTCCAGGACATTCCTAACAAGCTCCTCTTTCAAGATAACTCCTACTCCGTTTCTCTTCCTATCTACACCATGGTAGAACAACTTGAACCCTGCTCCCAAACTTCTAGCCTTGCTGCCTTTCCACCTGGTCTCCTGGACACACAGTATGTCTACCTTCCTCCTCTGCATCATGTCAAATAACTCTCTACCCTTTCCTGTCATGGTTCCAACATTCAAAGTCCCTACTCTCAGTCCTAGCCTCTTGGCATTCCTCTTCTCTCTCTTCCTACGAACACACCTTCCTCCTCTCCTTCTTCTACCAACAGTAGTCCAATTTCCACCGGCACCCTGTAGGTGAACAGCACCGATGGCGGTCGTTGTTAACCCGGGCCTCGACCGATCCGGTATGGGATTAATAGATCTGACTCGCATGTTTGATTTGGCAAAAGTTTTACGTCGGATGCCCTTCCTGACACAACCCTCTGTATTTATCCGGGCTTGGGACCGGCACAATAAGACACTGGCTTGTGTCCCCTTGCGGCTACATTAGCATCATAAAATTCAAATCTGTATTGATAAAGATTAAACCAGTGGTTTGTCACCTTTTTGACTTAGTTTAATTAAAAAAAACAAAACAAAACATATGAAGTCCATTTTCCACTATTTCACATTATTTTGTTAAAGACAGACAAAAACAAAAAAACCCCACACCTATTTATGTTACAGAACGTTGGAGGGGCCCGACTCCAAGGTCGGACTATACTCCCAAACTGTTTATAAAGTAGGGAAAAGTAATTAAACCTTGACCAGGTGCAGCTGTAAATTGCTGCTCATGCATTGATGCATCAGCATTAAAAATCTAATAATGTCATATATAATAATATATCAAAAGGAGCATGTATATTTTGTTGATAATAATCATGTAGTTTAAGTAAACTTCTGAATGAAGAACTTTGACTTGTAGCTGACTTTTTTCTTATTGTTGTATTGGTAATTTTACTTAGTACTTTAGGAAAGACAAACCACCACCAAGATACACACAAATTATTCTTTATTCAAATCATTTACAAACAATTAAACATCAAAGCACAACAAATTGATATAACATGAGATTACATGGTCTTCCTGTGAGCTGTACAAACTGTTTTATCATATTAATTCATTCTGATTGTTAAATAATTCTGTTAGATAGCTTATTAAATACTGGCATAACAGTCACCATTTAGATTTAATTAAAATACCCCATACAATTTCTTCATGAGCAACTATCAGAAAACATTTTTGTTCATAACTTTTCAGGGTGAAAAATAATTTGAATCAGTAGCAAGACCCCCTGACCCCAGGATATCTCATATCATTCACAATGCAAAAAATTTCCTCAGTTATCTTTGAAAAGTTTCATTAAAACATTTAAACATATTTTCATCTTGGCACATCAATTAGTGAAAACTTCAATTATATTGCTTATAGTGCATTTCTGTAGAAATTTTAAAAAGTCTGAAAATTACTGTGCCTTGATCCCATAGCAACCAGCCTTGCACTGTCTTTAAATAAAAGGCAGGAGGGACAGATGGAGGTAAAGGTAGTCAGACAGGTAAGAAATTGGCCAGAAAGTTAGGTAGGATTATCTTTGATTGAAATGACCATGATCAGCACATGTTAGGCTTTGCTGGTGATCCGTTCATCAAGCCAGTGAACAGGGGATGCGGAACTTGGATCACTGTGTGTCCTTGTTTTCTTTTTTGCTGCCACTGAGGAGAGCCCCTGCCAGAGCCCCAATACCAAATAAGACTGCTGTTGCCACACTTGCAACCAGGACCGCTTCTCCTGCCTTACGCACCTGTCAGGAGAAACGTACATCTTTTAGCAATTAAGCATTCTTATCGCTCTTATTTTATCTCAAACTCTGGGCATCGGTTCACTTGCATATTAGGGTTTTTGAAGCACAAATTTATCTTTACCACTGAGAACACACACACACAGTTCTGCACTAGAGGTCCTGCACTCCAGCAGAAGAGCCAGGCACAGAGTACAAGCAAGCTTGAAAAATTACTTCTTATCCAGAGAAGGGGTAGAGTTCCATGTCATTTTAATTATGATGAGTTTAGGGTTGAACCTCAGACTAGTCATCTTCCCACTTATTTGATTTAACAAGAATAAATGCAGCCAAGCTATCAAACTCTCACAGATGCCATATTTCATGACAGATAAAACAAAAAAAACTCTCCACAGGCAGCTTTCTCAACAGCTTGTTGGGCAATAATCTCAGTCTCAATTTCTTAATAGGAGTTATTTTCCCCTTCATGTCCTTTCATAATCCAGTCTGCACTATTGCACTTTTTTTTTTTTTTTTTTTTAATTCATATTGGGCCTTTTTGGTACAAATCAGCTCTATAGAGATCCTCTATCATTACTCTCTTCAACACTTACTTACACAAGTATGACTGCACTGGCTGTACCCTGTCTCCCTGCCCACAGTGTCTTGCACATAAGAAGACCAACGTGTCTCGACCTACCTGCCGGGACTCAGCCTTGCCATAGCGCAGCTCGTTGGCAAAGTGCTCACAGTTCATTCTGAAGACGCAGTATGGCAGCTCCTTGCCCACCAGAGCTTTGGCCTCTCTCACAATGACATGAGGCGGGCGGGGATTGTACTTTTTGTCCAGACAGTTGTTTATTTTCCACTGGTTGGTTCCCACCACATCCCACAGCCCCTCTCTCTTCACCAAGGCCCTCTCAGATAGGACAGACATCACACTGTTGACACCTGCACCTGGGGTCTCGGCTATGAAGAAAAAGAAGGAATGATAGAATGAGAGGGGGAAAAAAAAGATCACATTTGTACATGATGTATGTGCTAACTATTGCTACATACTGTGTTTTATTTTGAGTGGTTTATGAGTTATTAATCCGTTTAACCAAAATGTAATTTAAACTGATATTCTGGTCTGAAAAAAAAAAAACAACTATATGTCATAGTGAATGCGAGCTATCAGACAATGTTTTTTTGTTCCAGACCGTGACTGGGGCTGGATTTGGAAATCACAGTGTAAGTAGTTGTTTGGCAGGACTCACAGGGTGGTGCCAAGTGTACAACGAAGCCGTCACCAATGTACAAAGCCCAGTGCTGATAACTGCCACGGAAGATTTCTATTAAGTCTCCAACCTCTGGTTTCTCGTCATACTTGGATTAGAAGACCCAGAAAAAAAAAATATATCTGACATTGTAAAAGACCATTTTTATTAAACAACTGCAGCACAATTTACCTGACTGGACTACGCTGACATAATCTGGGTTAAACAAAGTTAAAAATAAGACTTTCACATTTAAGCCAAACACACACAGACACTATGAAAGTTGTCCAGCGCAATGATCAATAATTGCTATAAGAACACAATAACATCTAAAAACAAACAACCCCCCAAAAACAAAAACAAAAAATACAACACACACACACAAAAAAACACTATGATCTAATTCACTTTGGATGATTATGTAATAATTTCCTGACCAGAGTGGGGGCCATTTGAGGGTCTCTTCAGTCTGTACAGTGTGGACTGGTTTGACTTTCCAAATGAGTTTTAGCACCTGGAGGAACAAATAATTTAATGAGCAATATTTACACACAGAACAAGGACAACAGATATACTCTTTCAACTCTATTGGCCTATCGATCATAAGGTAGATACCAGCATGATTGCTCATATATTTGTCAGGTCAGAAACGTATGACTGGAATTAAAATTTGGAGTTAAAAAAAAAAAACCAAAAACAAAAAACTACAGCATGACAGAGGAAAGACTTATTTTGAAGGACGTTTGTTGAAAACAACTGTATTCGCATAGAAAAAGAAGATCGGACCAAAAAAGATTGAATATAATACTTCTGTTCACTTTTTGACCACGCACTTACAACCCTAATATCCTATTTTCTAATGTGTTTTTCAAAAGGCAGTATCCTCGATTACTTTCTTTATGCCAATCTTTTTTAAAGCAACCTTCAGTGCCGTATATGTGCTGGACAAAATAATAGAAACTAAAACTCCAGCCTCCAAAAATGAATTAAACAAAAACCGAATATTATAACCGTCACTAAGGTTGGAGATTAATTGCAGGACTGTTGCATTAGCCTGCATTAGTTCTAGTGGGATGTACCTAAATAACTGACATCTGGGTTTATATGTTTATTTCCAAAATGTCCTCGTAGAACAAAAGGACATTAATGGGAATGAGATTTGCCTAAATGTGTGGGCGTTTATTCTTTGTGCTCAGACTGGATTATGTAATTTAAACGAAGCGAGCAATTTACCTAAAAGCGCATGTGTTCGGTTCGATGCGAGATAAAAGATATAGAAAGAAAGAAAGTTTCTTTCTTTCTTTTTAATCTAAAACGAGAAAAGCATCGGTCGGAGGAGGCTACACACTAGCTGGTCTATTTTTACATCATCCACCACCAGTTTTTAAGATGCGCTACCGTTGTGTCACATAAATAAAACACCGCGGCTTCGAGCCGTGGGTCCGGCCCGGACCGGCTCGGCCCGGTCCGGGTCGATGGGTTCGGCTCGACCTCGTCTTACCTTCACCGGCTCCGCAGCTCGTCTCGTTATCAGCAGTGACGGGAGGAGACGGCGAAACCGGGTCGCAGCTGTTAACGATCAGCTGCTCCTTGCTCTCTTTATAGCACCGGCCCCCTAACCTTCACAATAAAAGCCCCTCCATCCACGTTCCACAATCTACATTTATCTTTGAGATGATATAAATATTCATATATATATATATATATATATATATATATATATATATATATATTAACAATAGCTTTTTTATTCCGTTTACTTCGCTAAAACCAATGCGGTCTGACAGTCCTGCAATGAAGCCCCTACTTTCATGAGGATTATAGTGATCGGTTTTCGTGGCTGCTGTTTTTGGAAACTGCAGCCTGTGTTGTTTTTGAAATTTATTGCATCATACAGGGAGGTGTTTCAGGTATTCGCATTCATCAGTTTGTATAAATGGGGCGTATAAATGCCAGAAATACTTGTTCCTGCTATGTAATAAAAGTTCAACAGCGCTATAATCTGTAGCCTCTAAAATGATCCTAAAGTTGAATCAACTATGTAGCCTCATTATGAACATTATAGTCTCAATGAGGGAAGGATTCCTTGCAGGACTGAGCCTCTGGACCGGTACTTCTGGACAGCAATAACTCAAGAATCATGCTTACTGTGGCTGACCTTCAGAAGTTAAGCCTAAGGACTCCTCCTTAAATGTATGTTCTTGTTATCTCATATGGTTTGTTGTTGTAAATTGACATTAGTTGTTTTGTAATCATGTTTTAACTAATAAAATAGTATGGGAGGGAGGGGGGGTCCTGCGTGACTAAGTAAGCTGATTTATTTCCATCGTCCAATTATTTTATAATCTCTTCATTGATTCTTTAAACGGTAGCAGAACTGAAAAAAATCTTCCTTTAGTTCCTAAACGTTCCCTCTTACTGGCAAACACACAAAACTGAATGTTAAAATACACGGGATTTAATATCTACAAACTTGATGTATAAAATGATGAATGATAAGTTATATAAACGATCGTAATCGACCGTTATCAGTAAAGGATCGAGGAAATTTTACCTTGTACATTTTTATTTATTAGTAAAGCTGTATTAAAGTTGCCTATTCTAATGAGACAGATCGTAGTAAATAAGTAAACAAATAGAGAGGAACAATACAAATAAATCAAATTTAGCGTCACTAGATGTCGCCAGTGACACCAGCCGTCTGCGCCGGGCTCCTTTTTTCTCAGTGACGAAGAAGTCGTACCTTCCGGCTTTGTAAGCGCCCTTTCGCTGTATTTTTGTCCTGAAATCGGACAGAAAAAAAATAAAATAAAATAACAGAAAACCGTCACGGCGGAAAACATCGGAGCCCCGTCGGCCGAGAGGAGGATTTGATGTGACGCTTTTAATGTTAAAAGACCAAGCGATGTCCGTGGCGTTTGACGGGAGTCCGCTGAAAGCGATGCAGAGCTCACACACTCACACCCCGCAGACTGCCCTGAGGTGAGTGGCGGAGGAGAGGACGGCTCAGACCCCCGACGCCGATCCGGGGCAGGTTTTATGTCCTAGATCGAAGTTAAATGTTCACAAAACCACGGGTCGGACTTTACTACATCAATACGTTGTCCTGTAGCGACAGCTCACGGGGAAAAAAAAGTCACCGCGGTAACACACGGCGGGGTTACACCGAGGACTCGTCAGTTTTGCCGTTACGCTCTATTGATAGTTAAAATACGGACACACGCACACACACATACACAGACACATGGGAGCCAAAGTGATTAGTTAATCATCACAATTAATGGAAATAAATCGACTAATAGAATTAAACTCTATCCAAAAATGCCTAACATTACCTAGTTCTGGCTTCTCAGTCTCGGCGAGGTTTTTGTCTCATGTGACATAGAGTTTGCAGCGACAGTTGATCAGTTCGTTGATTAAAAAAAAAATACATATATATTAAAAATCCCCGTTTGTTGTCTGGCATTGAATCAAGGAAATTGTAAAGTTTTTTGTTTTGTTTTGGGTTTTTTTTCACTATTTTTTATTTCTTTTTTAACATATTACAGACTAAATGATTAAACAATAGAAAATAATGGGCAGATTGATGGATGATGGAAATAATCTTTTGTTGTAATCCTAATGTGATGGGATTCTGAACAATAAATCATGTTGAAGATTTATCCGTTGGAATTTTGGAAAAATTGTGAAAATAATTTTCACAATATTCTGACGTGTTTTGGACAAAGCCAAATTAAGAAACAGGAACATTTTATGTTGTTGATGATGTCTTAATATATGTCTATGGGAGGTCTAGTTTGAACCTTCCCGTCTGACACACATCCAGGCACGCTCCTTTTTTAAAAATTCTTTTTCTTATCACTTTCTGCTTGCGGATGCTAAACTTCCCACTTTTTCCAGTCATTTCAATGCCGTCCATTCCTCCCTTCTCCTCTAGCGCCCAGGAACTGTCCCAGGAGATCAAGTCCTTCATTAGTGGCGTTGACACTGTTCAGGGCAGAAAACTCAGTGTCCGGGAACACGCCCGCTGTGCCGTGCGGCTGCTGCGCTCGGTCCCGGCCTGTCGGGGGGCAGTGCTGGAGCATCTGAGGGGCGTGTACGATGAGCATGTCTCTGCCTTCCTGCACAACCTGGAGACGGAGGGAGATGCCAGCTCCGGGGCCGGCTCTAACCTGGAGGACATCATACAGGTTGGACATATGTAAAACTTCTTACCCAAACTAGAATCTTTTACAGAAAATCATGAAGAGAATATGAAAATATTACAATTAATAAAAATTAGAACATTACAGGCCATTTTGAAGGGATGCATTAGAGGTTACATGCCAAATCAACTGAGGTGTATTTGCACAGCCCAATATGATATAAATCACTCATGAAAATAGGATAATGGCCAGAAATGTCCTCAGAAAATTGACTTAATTACTTCTTTTTGGCTGTAGGAGGTCCATGGCGTGCTATCAGAGTTCATCCGGCTCAACCCCCGGGCCTGGGCCCCCCTGGTATCTGCCTGGGCTGTGGACTTGTTGGGCCAGCTGAGCAGCAAGCATGCTGGCCGCAGGGTGGCCCCCCACTCCTCAAGCCTCAACGAGCTGCTCCAGCTCTGGATGTCCTGTGCCGCCACCCGGTCCCTCATGGAGGCCTACTCTCAGTGTTTGGCAGCCATGTTGGCCTGGTGCCCTGACGCCTGCGTTGATGCGCTGTTGGACACCTCAGTTCAGCACTCCCCGCATTTTGACTGGGTGGTGGCTCACATTGGGTCTGCTTTCCCAGGTACTATCATCAGTCGAGTCTTGGCATGTGGACTGAAGGACTTTTGCTCTCATGGTGCCAAGGACCAGGGACTAATGGTGATGGGTGTGGATAAAGGAAACAGGGTGCCCAAGATTGGCTCAGTGGTGGGAATCCTTGGACACCTTGCAGCGCACCACTCAGACAGCATCAGGAAGGAGCTACTCAGGATGTTTCAGGAGAGCCTGAGTCCATCAAGCCCTCTTTCTCCCACTTTGTCCTCTACCTCCTGGGAGAGTTCTCCACAGCTTCGTCGAGCTGCAGTACCCTTTCTTCTACAGCTGGCTGCAATGTCCCCCAACCTCTTTGGTGCTGTGTCTGCAGAGCTCGTAGAACTTTTACGCCCCCCTGTCCTGCTCCAGCTGCAGGCCTTGCTGCAGGGCCTCCCAAGAGAGGAACTGGATAACATGCTTGGGCTTGCTGTTCACCTCATAAGCCAGAGTCCATCAGGAGGGTCCCGGGTTCTCCGTTTTTTGGCAGACACTGCGACACCGGCCTCTGTCATCATATCTGGCCCAACACCCTCCCCTCATGAAGGAGTCAGAGAAGGTTGTGACCGCCTCCTCCAGATGCTGCTTCTGCATCTCCACAAGCTGGTCTTCAACCGCTCAGATGGAGTTGAAGGAAATCCCCATCACTCTGCTTCATCTCAGCCCCAGAGGGTCATCCCCTTCTTGGAGGAGCTGCAGTCCCATGTGGGTGAGCTCTGTGCTGAGACACTGCGACTGGAGAGAAAACGTCACCTCTGGCTTCACCAGCTTCTGTGTCTGTTGTCAGTGTACGGGGGTCCCACTGTGGCCACCGAGGCTCTATGCCAGCTACTCACCCTGGCCCGCAACCCAGAGGAGCTAGCTCTGGCCTGGCAACTTCACACTACACTTTCTTCCTGCATGGCAGGACTCATTCCTGCAGCTGTAGCTCGCTGTGTGGCCCAGATCCATACACACACCCTGGGGCCCAGGCAGCTGAGACAGCTGCTGCTTAACCTTGCCGCAGCCATCCAGAGTCAGGATGAGGAGAGAAAAGGATCAGCGGGTGCTCAGTCCTCCATGGCTGTCCAGGTTGGCTCAGCGGTCTCAGGACACCTCCATGATTTCGGCCCGCTCCTGCTCCACGGTGACCCGGCTGTATCTCATGCAACAGTCCGCCTCCTGTCCTGTAGCCCGCTCCCTCGCACCTCCTCCCCAGCACACCTGCTCCTGCTCTCCCGTGCTGCCGTCACTCATTTTTTTCTAGCGCTGCGGAGGAGAGGTGAAGGAGGAAAGGTGGGAAGAGATGGAGGACAAGCAGGAGAGGCGGTGAACTGTTCCGTCCTGCTCCTGTCCCGTTTTGCGGCGTATTCTCCACTCACTCTCAAGGCGGTGCTTCAGCAACTGGTTGAGGGAGCGCTACATAAAGGCAACGCCGACCTGTTTGGAGGGCAGATCGCAGACATGTCTGGTGCCCCCGTGGCTTCCCCCTCTGTGTCGCCCGACCTCGGAGCCTCCCTGCTGGACATCAATTGTCGGTTCGGCACCACCGTCAACTTTTCAGGCAGTGTCTGGTCTGTATTTCATGCTGGGGTGATTGGCAAGGGGCTGAAGGTCCGCACTGCCACGCGGCTGCCTGATCCATCTGGGGTCATTCAGGTGAGTTGGACAATTTTAGTACTGCAGTTAAACAGAGTTTCAAAATGTGTGTTAGATTAGCGCAGTTTTGTCAAAAGCCTTTCACTGATTGGGGAAGTGATTCTTCAATATATAGTAGGTCATGAATGCACACATTAAGCGTTTTCTTTATAATATGGTGATCTTTAAAATACATTTTAGGCAAACAGGAAAAAAATAATCTTCTAGGTTGAATAAGGGTAATCCACCAAAATAAGTTGTGAGCATTATCTCATCAATGCTTGAAAATGATCAAAAATACTAGAAATCGTATAAAAAGGTTGATTATGTGCATTGTGTGTTCAATATCCTGCAGCAGGAAATGCTTATAATTTGTAATTTTTTTTCAGTGTCACCATTATTTTCCTTTTTCTGTAGAACATCCAGACTCTGCTGGCTGTCATAGTCCAGTGTTGCAGCTCGTCTGGTCTCAATGGCTCTATCAATGGTTCACGACCACTGTCTGACCCGGAAGAGCCGCCGCCCATCAATGCTGAGGCAGCCAAGGTTGTCGCAGTCACACTAGTGGAAAACGTCTGTCCAGATGTAGCCAATGGGGAACTCTCCTGGCCCCCAGAAGAGCATGCCCGCACCACAGTGGAGCGAGACATCCACATTCGACGTTGCTTTGAGGCCCACCCGGTGCTTTTCCCTCTACTTCAGGTGGTGGCAGCAGGACGCCCGGCTCTCTGCTACTGCTCAGCTGTTCTCAGAGGTCTCCTGGCTACTCTGCTGGCCCACTGGGAGGCGTCACGTGAGATTTCATCCATAGACTCCCCCTGGCACCTCCAGGCCTCCTGCCTCCTGGTTTCCTGCATGGGAGAAGGCCAACTCCTGCCTCCTGTGCTGGCCAACGTTCACGAAGCCTTCCCCCACCTCACTCCCTTTGAGGTGAGGCTGCTGCTCCTCGCTGTGTGGGAGTATGTGAGGGGCAATGGACCGATGCCCCAGAAGTTTGTCTTTAGCTCAGAGAAGGGCCTGTTCTGCAGGGATTTCTCACGGGATGGCGACGTCGCAAGATATGTGGCACCGATTCATAGCGTCCTGCATAAAAACATTGATAGATTAGGACACCTGTGCTGGCGGTTCCAGCTCTAAAGGGTAGTGGGGGGCAAACTGTGGAGAGCAGGTGACAGGGAATAAGTAGGTGCCGTAAATTAGATGTAATACTGTGGACTGCAAAGTTGCTATCACTGTACTTCAGTTTCATACAAGTAGAGCTGTGTGTGTGTGTGTGTGTGTGTGTGTGTGTGTGTGTGTGTGTGTGTGTGTGTGTGTGTGTGTGTGTGTGTGTGTGTGTGTGTGTGTGTGTTTGTACCTTTTGTACTGTATTTTTCAACTTTTCTAACAAATTGTTTCTGTTAGACAAGGGGACAAGAGAAATGGCACACATGTATATTGTGTTAATACAGAATTTTCTCCACACAAAAAACAACCTTATTATGTCATTTTGGTTAGAAAATCCAACAAAACTCTGCTAAATCTTTTATAGATCCGTTTTCTATCATTTTCAGATTGTTCATGCTCTAAATTTATGGCTGCCATGCAAAATTCCTAGCTTCTCCTGTTATTCCAACCACTATACAAAATAAATTGTCATTTGGTCCTAGAAAGTGTCTTAAACTGAGCATCCTTGTTGATGCCAAAATGCATCATATTTGAATCAACATCTTTTTTTATCAAATTGAGGTTTTTTTGCTTGTGACCCCTTAAAAGAATGCAATGGACAGTTACATGCTATGGACTTAACACGGCAGATAAACCAAAAACTGATATTCATTTTTTCTTTTTAAATTGAATGATTAAAGGTCTAAAGAGCGAGCATTTTACAAGAACAAATAAGAAAAAAAAGAAGAAAGTCAAAAATAATTTTTGTGAAACAATATGAATCATGTTGGGACCCCCGGGAAGAACCACTGCACTATATGAGCAAAATATTATCAAGTCACAAGAGAATTTTGTATGTAAACATGAGTGTACAAGTATACATTAATGATGAAATTGTCTCCCTGGAGCTAGTGGTGCCACATTTAAGCACAGCAAAACAAGACAGGCAACATAAGGTGGTAAAGATTAACACATAGTGCTACAGCAAAAACAAAAAACATCTGCAAAACAGTGCAGAGATGAAAATGTAAATATGGAAGAGCAACATCTGTCGGGGGACTGATAAAAAAACTCAGATTGAACCATTTTGATAACAATTCAGTTGTTTAGGTCACTCGGACAAATCAAGACATTTAATCACTCCAACCACCCCGATGAAGACCGAACGGTTACTCGTCATCGATAATCTCGATCGATTTATTGGCAATGAACGTATTTATTAGTGGGAGCCCTAAAATATCAACTAAACAACTGTCCATTTCTAGACGTTGTCTCTTGAGAGTTATGAGGGTCACGGCTGCACGACGACGGGGACTCATTGCGAGGCTTGTGACATTAGATGACACCAGACTAACACGTGTCTCCGCCACCTGCGCGTCGCTGCTGGACGGGAATCAATCGCTGGGCCCCGGGACAGATCCGGGACGAGCGTGTGCGCTCCGGCGACTGGAGCTTGGAGATGACGTGTCATCCATTCATACGAAGATCACATGTATCGCACATCGTCAATCAGATAAACCGGCAACACGGGGTCTAATGAAACGAACATATATTTCATTCGCAACATTTTCTTTATTGTAGTTTGTTTTGGTTTTTTGGTTTTTTGTTCTTTTAAATCAATAAATCTTTCGGTGCGCTGTGACGACTCTTACTTTTTTCAACGATCTTCGTTGCGGGCTGAAATGGGCGGAGTCACACGGGAGCATAATCAAGATGGCGTCCTTCACTGAGAGGTGAGACAAAGCAGTTCCGCTCTTTCATCGTGTGTTTAGCCCGCGTTTGATACCGTATCGGTGCGGCGGGGGTCAACCAGAGGTTATCGCTGCGGTCGCACACTCGGTAAACGTGGGAGCAAACTGAACGTTTCGGCGGTTTCACGGCCGCTGGGACAGAAATATAGCGGAGAAAGACGAGATCCCCCCCCTCCTCCTCAATTGAATTAGCGGTTTGACAGCCAGCCTGTTAGCCCTGTATCCTGTGGTCTCCGAAGAGGTAAACGACGACAACACCGCCGTCAGAACAACGGATATGAATTCGTCCTTAAAAGAATAACACACTACTGTTGCCACACGAATAATTATCGACTCTGTTTTGCTGTAATTTTCCATTGTTTCAATCGCATCCGAGCCAGCTCACGTTAGCCGAAATGCTAACGCTGTCTCTTGGCATTACTTCCAAGCACATCACATCGCCCGGCTCTGACAGGGATATGAAGGCTGGATATAAGTCTCGGCATGCGAGCTCAGGGTCTGGCATGAAAAGCGGGAGACTGTTTTGAATGTTAATATGCGGGAGCTGCAGCTGCAGCAGGATGAGGAGACGGTTTTAATTAAAAGCCTGAGACATTTTTGTGGCGCTGCATTTCATTTGCGGACGCGCTTTACCTCGACCGAGAGATCAAAGTCCGGGTCTGTGTGTGTCAGGGTATGGGGGATTTTTTTTACACATCCTGTAAACCTGCTGTAGCTCGGCCCCGGTATTGCTCAAGCAATTGTAAATCAATGAATCGAGGACGTGATTTAGTTGCAGCCAAACCAAATGAAAGTTCAGCTTCTCTACTCGATGTTTTCCTTTTGTAGGATGGCGCCTCTCCTTGTGCTGTGGCTGGCTGTATGCCTCAGTAGGACATGGGCTGTGGACAGGGGCAACTTCAAGACCTGTGACCAGAGTGCCTTCTGCAAGTGAGTGCAGGGACGGGGAAAAAAAAAATACATTTACTATCTCAAAGTTGGTGTTGCCAGAGAGAGAGAGAGAAAGAAAACATGGTTATTGATTTATAACTGGTGTCCACGCTTAATTTTAAATTCTAAACAGGCGTCAGCGAGCGTTGAAGCCTGGCGAGTCTCCCTATCGAGCCCTGCTGGAGACCATGGAGCTGACCAACACCAGACTCACCCTGCAGCTCATAAATGACAACAACAAGGTAAATTGCACTTAAAAAGGCAAACAAAAACAGAAGGATTTTGGTTGCTAGGGGCATAATGGTACTTACTATTTAACATCAACTCCTGCAGGGTATCTTTATTTCGTATGTTAGATCACAAGTGCCTCATGCTTTTGAACTGTCAGCTGAAGCTAAAATATGTTCACAGTGGATATTAAGCCCATTTCACAGAATAACCTCTCTGCTTGCTTAAAGTTCAGTAACATTTGACATAAAAACACCCGTTAGAAGTTTTACCCTCTTTCTGGTATCAAACCAGATGCCTAATATCGCAAACTAAGGGTAAAGCTGAAAAAAAAAAAATGGCCCCGCCTGAACCCATTTGGTGACGTCTGCTTTAGTGTTTATAAAATAATAATGAAAATCCCCTGTACACTCCTCTGCCTCTCCTAAATCTCCTTTCTCCCTGCCTCTCTTTCGCCCCCTCTATCTATGTTTGGCTCTCAGGTGCGTCTGCTGCTCGAGCTCTACCGTCTCCAGGGAAACATAACGAGGGTGAAGATAAATGAGCTGAAGCCACTGAGGCCTCGCTATGAGGTCCCAGACGTGCTCATCAGAGAGCCACCTACCGAGCCGTGAGTCTCCCATTGGAGTTATTGACTGAGTGGTGGGGTGGAGGTTTTGATTTTGCAGAGACCAACTAAAAAAGGAAAATGAACAATTTCCAAAAAACATTCATTCCTCTTACATCCTCCATTTGAGTGGGGAATAAAATCCTCCACAATGCTTAAACAGATTAATGAAAGGAGGGAACCTCAGAGGTAGCAGAAGTTGGGGCTTCCTACTTCCAGCATTTACTATATGGATTTACTATAGGTGAGTAGCACAGAAGGCTTTCAGTATGAAGAAAGAGAATGTTATATAGGTTTTTGGCATGTCATAATAGGAAAAACACGGGCATAAATAATGATAATCAGTGAGGGCTGAGTTCCATTTTGCTGCTTCAGTTTCAGGGTCCTGATGTTTTTGCTCGCTCACTGTCACACTGTCATGTCTCACTGGGACACTTGAATACAACAGACCCCACATTAAGGTGATTAGGCCTATTTAGTGAATAAATGCCTCCAATGAAAGTGACTCACAGCAAGATGCAAATTAAGTAAGTTACCAGATAAAATGTCATAGTTTAATTTGTCTCAAATATTGAAAGAACCAAAAACAAGTTCTACTCTGTAGGTAAAGGCATATACCCATGGTGCGAAACTCAACTGTAAAGGTGGAAGGAATGTGAGAACTGAAACTTGATGTAAATTCTTCCCCTCAGTTAAAAGAGGTAATTTCAAAAAGAGCTAACCTTTTCTGATAATTGCTTTCTGGCTTTAAGATGAAGAATCTAATTTCAAATTTCCAACCTGGAAGTTTAGTTTGGCTTCAGTAGGGTTAAATAACCGCATTTATAAGTTTGGAGCAAATAATAGACAGACGATAAAGGACAGTTCAAATTGAGTTCTTCTAGTTTTTGTCCTCAATTTTCTTTATCAAAACTAAAAACCACTCTTGACCCTCAATTCCTTTCTCCCTCCTCTCTGCTGCAGCCTGTCTCTGTTGTCTCAGGATGAGAATGGAGTGGTGCTTTCCCTGGGGGCGGAGTCTCAGAGGGTCATCGTCAGCGCCCGGCCCTTCCGACTGGACATCATGGAGGGACGTGAAGTGCTGATGTCACTGAACTCGCGTGGCCTGCTGGCCTTCGAGCACCTGAGGATGCGCAAGGACACGTGAGAAGCCACGCATGCGTGCACACACACTTAAAAATACCAGGCCTCTCTTTTAATCCACATTCTCACTGAGTGGATGATTTTCTATTTTTGTTCCCATGAAATGGTTTGTTTTTTGAGTATTGTCTCTGACTCATTGTTCTGTCCTCTTCTCCCTATCATCCTAGTTTCTCCTATAAAGTAACTAGCACAGTGGCTAGCGTGTGGGATAATATCAAGAGGGTATTCTCTAGGTAAAGACCCTTAAGATTTGTAAGTGTGTATTCTGTTCCTTGTGCCAATGCTGCCAGTAGTACCATAAAATCTAGGGACTCCCATCACACCAAGTACTGGTTTTATTCTCAATTAAATGTGACTGAGAGTGAGAGCGGGATGTGGGTGAGTGTGCGCATGGTGGTGATTTGATCTAGAATTACAGGGTCAGTCCGGCCCTGACTGTTAACATCCTCTCATTTTTGAAGGATCATTTAAACAGTGACAGAAACTAAGGATGTTGATTTTTCATCTTATTTCATGAAACAAAGAAAAAAATCATCCTGACCATCAGAACATACATTCACTTTTAGATTATACTGTAGGGTCTGCTAAAAGCCTAGCTATGATTTTACTGTGCACCACTGTCTTGTCAGATCCTAATAACTAAATCGCACACCTCTAGTGTCACTTCAGCAGCTCATCTGATAGACTGATTGTACACTGCAAGTGCATGATTGACAGGGTCTCTCAAGCGGTTATGTTGACTGACATTATTTACTACACTTGCTCAGTTTAAGGAGAGAACTAACTGCAATAGTCAAAAAATAACACTAGTGCTGAGTGCTTACTGGTTTAGAGTGCAGCTGAGATGTAGTCTGTGACCCATCAGATCGCTTTTAGCCTTATTTGCCGGCATCACTGCCCACCTACCAAACCCTACAGCAACATCTCTCTTTGTGGTTATGTTTCTGTTTGTATTTTTGCATTTTCTAGGTGTAAGCATTTTCTTAATTTGTGGACAGTTTCCCAGTGCTTTTCTTGAGCTCTAACAAACTTTAAAAACAAACCTTTGTCACCACCGCCTCTTGCATGTGTGCTCCTACAGATCACGTACTTCCCCAGCTATGTGTGACCTAATAAAGATATTTGCAGCACAGGGCTTGTGTGAAGGGGTCTTTGGTGCTACACCATGGCCTGGATTACACCTTGGTATACAGTATTTTCGGATCCACTGGATATCAGTTGGTCCTTTTTTTAAGGAGTCTTGTAGGTGTATGCTACGGCCTCTAGAGCTACTGTCCCATGATGCTTAGCTTGAAATAGCCACAAGGTAGGGAGTTGCTAATTCCTCTTTGTCATTACAGTTAAGACATACTTATTAGCTGTCAGTGTGGAGTCGAGGGGCCGTGACCAACCTTCCTGTTTTTATGTCCTTTTCCTTTTAAACATAGTTTAATTATACTCCCATATATTGTCACTCTTCAAAAGATAGAGATGTTGTCAAAGTGACACATCTTTATCCTATATCCCCCTCCTCACCTCTCCCTTCATTCTCTGTGCCATGGAGCAGTCAGGCAGACCCAGAGGCCGAGAAGAAAGAGGAGGCTGATCTTGCGAACCAGGCCGAGGTACTACACACTGAAATACAAATTCTTTTCCCCTTCCTCCCCTTTGTTTTGAAACACCCTCTCTATGCTCTCTCTCAGTCTTGATCTCCTATTGTAAATGACTTTTCTCCCTGTTTGCCTGCCAGGCAGCAAAAGAAGAGGAAGAGAAAGTAGAAGATGGAATGTGGGAGGAAATGTTTAAATCGCACTCGGACAGCAAACCTAATGGTAATTCACACTTATTTATAGGTTCAACTGTAGGTCAATACAGTGTAAATACTGATACCATAATGCCTATATGTGGATCTTTAGTTAATTGTGGTGGCATAGTGTTTTTTGGACCAACTGAATGACTAATGTAGAAACCTTAGCTCTAAAATATCTGTGCTCATTATTTGGTGAATAAAAATCACTACTACTACTCCTTTTTACTTTGCCTGCTCTAACTGGTTATTGCTTGTTCTCGCCCCACAGGTCCATCTGCTGTTAGTTTAGACTTTTCTTTGCCAGGGGTGGAGCACGTATACGGTATCCCAGAACACGCAGACACCCTCCGGCTGAAAACAACAGAGTGAGTGGAACTCCATTTTGTTGGTACATGTCTGGTTGTTAGCATGGTCTACACTGCACTGGATCAAGCCTGAATGTTTGTGTGTTCCAGTAATGGAGACCCATATCGGCTCTATAACCTGGATGTGTTCCAGTATGAGCTGTATAATCCTATGGCACTGTACGGGGCTGTCCCAGTTATGTTAGCCCACAATGCCCAGCGGACCACAGGCATCTTCTGGCTCAATGCTGCTGAAACCTGGGTTGACATCAGCTCCAACACAGCTGGAAAGGTATATCTTTTCCGCTAGAGACACTTTTTCAAACAACCAGGGTCCTTTTTCAGGAGTGAAGGAACTTCACCTGCATTTTGACTGCAGGCACCTAATTCCTCTTGTTTCATGGGTCATAGTTTGGTTAATAGGGCCATGACGACTATCTGCTGTGTTATATCACAGTCCTTTATTCACCTGCTTTGTCCCCAGACGGTGTTTGGTAAAATGCTGGATTATGTTCAGGGATCCAGTGAGACGCCACAGACAGATGTGCGTTGGATCTCTGAAAGTGGCATCATTGATGTCTTCATTATGCTTGGACCAACACCCAAAGATGTCTTCTCCCAGTATGCCTCCCTTACAGGTAGGAAGATGGATAACTTGCCATTTATGTGAACACTCAATGTCTTCTTTTCAACCTTTTCCAAGTAGCACTTTTCCTTTCATACATGCCCTTAATACTAAAGTTGATGTAAATTAGTGTAAAAAACAAGTAAAGATCATGGAACTGCTTTGGTTTGGTGTCTGGCTTGTTAGATTTGACTCTTGTTAATGTAGAAAATAAAATATTGTTTTATATGATCTTTTTGTGGACAAAGAGGTAATAGTTATTACTGCTTAAAGCTAATTCATCTATGGCAACATAAAAATATTTACAAATATGTCTGTCTCAAATAGATCATCTGGATTTCAAGAGATTACTCATGAGAAGCTAATCTTAGAAACAGTTAGATGCATTTTACAATCATATCAACTACTTAACTCTCTAATGAAGAGACACCATGCATTCATTGATTAATTTAAACATTGCTCTTCCAAATCACGTTTCTAAATAATTATGACCAGAATTGAATTTGCTAAGAACTCTGGCGGTTAAGGCATTTAACAGACATTGATTCAGATTTTTAACAAATCAGTTATTTCATTTATTAGTTTGTGCAAAGTTTGGTATGTTTTCCTGCCTGAAACCAGTATTGTCTGTGTAGCCGAATAGAATATCAGCTTTTGACTGACCTCCCTGTCTCACTATCTTTCCCTTTGTCATCATACATTTTCCTCGTGCTGTCCTTCAGGCACCCAGTCCTTCCCTCCCTTGACTTCCCTGGGCTACCACCAGTGCCGCTGGAACTATAATGATCAGGAGGACGTGCAGTCGGTGGATGCAGGCTTTGATGAGCATGACATACCCTATGACTTCATCTGGCTTGATATCGAGCACACAGATGGGAAGCGCTACTTCACCTGGGATCCGCACAAGTTTGCGACACCAAAGGAAATGCTGCAGGGTCTCATGGACAAGAAACGCAAGGTACAGATGATAAATAATCCAGTATTACTGTACCCACAGACAATGTTAGTATGCACAAACTCCTGTTTTTTTTCTGGACAGAAATTTTTTCACATTTTAAAGAATTTCTGCTCTATATTTTATTAATTTTTTTTTAATAGATGGTGGCCATTGTGGACCCTCATATCAAAGTAGACAGCAACTACAAGATCCATAATGAAATCCGCTCTCGAGGTTTCTATATCAAGAATAAGGATGGTGGAGACTATGAGGGCTGGTGCTGGCCTGGTAAGACCGATAGCTCTACATCAGTCACAAGGCAATGTATAGAAAATGCCTTTACCTTATGGACTGGATCTTCACTGCAAATTCATAGTGACATGTTTGTCTTTGTGCGGAGATCCTGATCATTATAATTAATATTTCTAACGCATTGCTTTCCTTTCTTCCTCTTCCTCCTGGGGATTGATGACGTCCTTTAGGTAGCGCTGGCTATCCAGACTTCACCCGTGCTGACATGAGGGCCTGGTGGGCAAGCATGTTCGCCTACGATCAGTATGAGGTGAGTTTTGAAGACGCTTCTGAGATGAGGTACAGAAGATTTAGCCTTTTAGCTGTTTCTCTATGTGCCAGCTTTGCTTAAGAAAATACAATGATTAAAGAACATACTCGCTGTTAAGCAGGTCACTAAATCATTTTGTATTTGTTTAATGGTGGTAGAAGATGTGGTATCTGCATTTTTAAAGCCCCAGATTTCTGCTTTTGGCCACTGAGTGAATTTTTAGGAGTCTGAGAGAAATTTTTTTTGTTTGTAATTTCTGCACCCAGGTTTACCTAATCTGTCCATGGATTTAAAACAGCACTCCATAATATGCTTAGTCTGGCCTCAATTTACATGCACAATTTCTGTCCACTCTCCAGGGCTCCATGGAGAACCTGTACACCTGGAACGACATGAATGAGCCATCAGTTTTTAACGGGCCAGAGGTCACAATGCACAAGGATGCAATGCATGGAGCCTGGGAGCATCGTGACGTGCACAACCTCTATGGCTTCTATGTGGTGAGTGCACAAATTTCATCTGTGACTTTAAGTGGAAAAAATGATCCTTTCTTTTAAATATTTCCCTAAATTCTGCATCGTGTATACTTTGCATTTCATCCTCTTCATGTTTTACAGTCTTGTTGAGTATTTATCCATGAAAATAACTACTGTCCCTGTGAGCCATCGTTGTTGATTCATGGGGGGGCTGTAGAACTTGATTTCAACAAATGTAAAAATTTAGAAAATACTTAGAAAAAAATGTTGGTACCACACAGAAACCCAGTTAAATGCAGCGTTATACACAAATCAGTTTCTTAGCAAAATAAAATGCTCTGTATCCATTAAACAACTCTGGACAGGGGAAAATATACTACTGTACTTTTCCTTGAAGTTCTGCCACCATTTTCCAGCAGTAGGAATGAAATGTGGGACATTTGGATTTTAAAATTGTCTCAATGATATGATTGTACAATGTTCACGAACTACTCTTCAAGAGACTCTATGTTCTAAAAGTCAGATGATGTGGGTCAAAATACCCACTCTGCTCCACTGATTATCATTTGTACAACCTGCAGCAAATGGCCACAGCGGAGGGTCTTATTCAGAGGTCAGGAGGAGTTGAGAGACCGTTTGTCCTGACCAGAGCCTTTTTTGCTGGGTCACAGCGCTACGGTGAGCCCTTCAGTGCTTTAACTTTTCATTCTAAACACAACCACATTTTACTTTACTCGAGTCCAAGGGACACATTAATGTAGACTTGGAATCACACGTTCAGTGTTTCATTTTTGCTGTTTACATTCACATATATTTGTCTCCATTGGTGTTAGCCAGATCAAATTAAACTTTGAGTTTTGTTTGAGATTTGTTTAAGGTTGTAAATGTGAAGGGTCCAACAGTCTTACTCTGTGCTGAGGTAAAAGAGATGTACATCCTAGATGTTTGCACACTACAAAATAATGTGTGCTGAGTGTCCATAATGACCTCCACTATTCTGGCAGATCATTGCTAATTTATCTTGGGAAAGGGGTCATTCAATGAGGGGTTCTTATGACAATACACTGAATTTTTTACTAGTTCTTTAAAAACATTAGATTGAAGCTTACTATTAAAAATAAATTACTTTATTACCAAGAATTGGTTACTGTCTTCATGGAGGCTGCCGTAATGCAGGATTTTGAGTGTTAAATGTGTGTGTTTTTGTGTCTGCAGGTGCTGTGTGGACAGGAGACAATGCTGCTGAGTGGGACCATCTGAAGATCTCTATCCCCATGTGTTTAAGCCTGGGCCTGGTTGGAATCTCTTTCTGTGGTGGTGAGTATTATCAAGTTTCTTGTCTGCTGCAACTCTGGCAGTTTTTCCCTCTGACCAGTTAAATGGCCAACTTAAGGAAAAAAATATTAAGAAAACCTCTAAAAAGAGGACTATGTTGCTGCTCTTCAGAGCTTGCCTTTAACTGTATCAAAATTGTTAATAGACACATCATCCTTTATAAAATGTCCAAAATGCTAAAAAAAAAAAAAAAAAAAGTGTGACTGACAGTAAAACTGTTAATGTATAAATTTATGTGTTAAAATCAGTTTTCTGAATTAATTTGACTTTGGTACAGATCTCCCCAGAGTGTTAGTTTGTTATCATGGAAACAATCATCAGCTGCATGAGGTGTTACCATGGTGACAGAACCAGTTCACCTCTTCATCTAGCTTCAGTTATATTTAAGTTACGGTTGCTTTATGTCTCATGTACTCTTCAGATTATGAAACTTGTATTCATGATCAGATCAGTTGTTTTATTAGACTGCACCTGCATTTAATACAGTTGATTTTTATTTTTTTTTATTCCCCTTCAGTTCCTACTTTAATCTCTAAGAAGAGAGGATCTCAAGAGACTGTTGTCTGTTTCTAGACAGTTTAAATTCTGAGCAGCCCAGGCCTAAACTAACATTTACCTCTTCCATCTCATAGCTGATGTCGGTGGCTTCTTCAAGTCACCGAGCACCGAGCTGCTAGTGCGTTGGTACCAGACGGGGGCGTATCAGCCGTTCTTCAGGGCCCACGCCCACCTGGACACACCCCGCCGCGAGCCTTGGCTGTTTGGTCCAGAGAACGCGGCGCTGATCCGTGAAGCAGTGCGCCAGCGCTACACCCTCTTGCCCTACTGGTACCAGCAATTCTACCTGGCACACCGCACTGGACAGCCCGTCATGAGGTGAGGACAGGGCAGGCAAGATGTCTGTCTATGTCTCTTTCATATTAAATAGCCTGTAGCAGAAAATCATCAACAAAATGCTGTATTTTTAGTTCAATCCATCAAATCTACACATTAGTTCTTGCTTGGTTTATGTGTCTGTCTAGGGGTTATTTTACTCTGGCTGTCTCAAGAGGCCTCACACAACCAAGCTACTTCTGTCAATAATGAAGCCTTAGCCAGTAAATCTCAAAGAAAATATTTTCTCATGTTTATGATTTATGAAAAAAAAACAACAACGATTTAAACCCTCTACTAACATAATTTGGAATAAAAATAGTGCGGCAAGCTGAGAAATTCATGCCTGTCTGCGAATAGACGCCTACAGAGCTCTCATCTTAATCAGTGACTAAACACATGATAATTACAAGCGTATTAATGGGAAAATGGAAAATTCAAAACATTTGTCGCCTAATATGAATTTTAGTTATGCATAATATTCCAGTATACAAAATAAATTGAGTATTTATTTCAGTATTATGCATTATGTAATACCAATAACTAAAGTACTGCATCATGTCATGATGGCTGACATAATGAACATACTGTACATTCCTTTATCTTACTCTGCTCTGCTCACATGTGCATTTCTGTTGCAGACCACTTTGGGTGGAGTATCCTCAGGATCCTGCTACTTTCGCTCTGGATGATGAGTTCTTGATCGGTGAGACACAAAACATCTAAACTCAAATGTATTCCTCTACTTAGACTTGAAAAAACAAAACATCAAAGTTGCCTCCAATTAGTGATCAAATCAAATGGAGAATCTGTCAGTGCACACAAATAACTGTGTACTGTTGTCATTGTCGTTGTGATTATAATGGTACAAAAGATCCAGAATTGAAACTTTAAATCAATGATGACCATAAGGCAGACATGGTTCAAAACAGATGTGATCTCCACTGATGTTATGTAACTTTGCTGCAGGGAGGGATTTGTTGGTGCACCCAGTTACTGAGGAGGGAGCCAGAGGTGTCACCGCCTACCTGCCTGGTAAAGACGAGGTAAAGGGAGGAAACATGGTTGTTTAAACACATCTTGAAATTACTACATCTTACTGTATTTTGAAATAGGACATCATGTCAATAACAAGTCTACAGATGTCTTTGGTATTGCTCAGTACTTGTCTAAACCTTGTCCTGTGCACTTTTGTGTTTGCGTGTGTTTTCCTGTGTGTTTGTGTGTGTGTGTGTTCCTCAGGTCTGGTTTGATGTCCACACCTTCCAGAAGCACAATGGAGCGCAGAACCTTTACATCCCTGTCACCATGAGTTCTGTAAGAGGCCCACAAAGATGTACACAGTGCTGTCATACAGTACTGCGTCTATGTGAAATGATGTTAAATGATAATTTACACATAAGAAATTTCTACTTATCAAGGCCCTCCATATTCTTTTAATAGTTGGTGTTTCCCTTCATTTCTCTGATTTTTATTATGAAACCTTCTCTGTCCTTTTTACAGATCCCTGTTTTCCAGCGTGGTGGCTCCATTATTCCCAGGAAGCTTAGAGTTCGCAGGTCCTCCTCCTGCATGGAGCAAGATCCCTACACTCTATATGTGGCTCTTAACCCCCAGGTAACCTGAGTGAACACACTCTGCCTGCAGTTGCAAGACACAGCTGTCATCTTCTTCTTTTTTTGACATGCAGCGTGCCAAGTGGTAAATTGCACTCCTTGAAGTTTTGACCTTTTTGTCTGACAGAGAACCGCAGAGGGTGAGCTCTACATAGACGATGGCCACACATTCAATTATGACAAGAAGGAGTTCATCCACAGGAGGCTGTCCTTCAGCAACAATATCCTCTCTTCTGTGTGAGTGATGGGTATTCTCTCTCTCTCCGTTTCAATAAAAACACAAAGACAATTGAAGACTTAAAAGGTGCTGCTTCCTGTGATAACAGCAAAGAAAAATGGTAACAATTAGAACAGGGATGTGTTAAGCTCTACTTTGTGCATGGAACCTTTTAGTAATTTGTGTTATAGGTGTTTCATTATTTTATACTGTAATACCTGCCATATTCATGATGTCTCTGCTTGGTCCACAGTAACCTGGCTCCAGATGCCCAGTTTACTACCCTCTCCTGGATTGAACGTATTGTCATACTGGGGGCCAGTAAGCCCAGCAAGGTTACCCTTAAAGCTGCTGGTGAGTGCTATACATGGAATTTCTCTCAAATGCTCCTAGGTTGAGTCATTTAAGTTTACAGACTCGGCTAAGAAAAGGAATCTGATGAAATGCCTCTAGCAGTATCACAAGAGCGAGTTCAACAGGTTTTATACTATTTTAATTGTCTAATGGTCAAAAACACATTTCATTACAATGTAAGTGGGAACAATAGTCCCACTAATATTAAGTGGAATGCTATGTGGAATGATAGTTGGTAAATAGTTTTGAGATAGCTAAGGAAGCATGGAACTAAATCTTTTTTTTTTTTTTCATGTAGTCCCTTATGTAGACTGTATTGTTGTTGTTTTAAATGTTGCAAAAGAACAGGGGAAGTGATTCGGAGTGGCAAATGGAAAAAAAGCTGTTCACCTGCCAACAAGCCTTCTGCCAAAACATTTCCTCAAATTATAACAATGAAACTTTGCATGCACTTGAACTTCCCTAGAAGAAAAAAAAAAAATTATAATCTGGGTGGTGGTGGGGGGGGGGGGGGGTTGTAAACAGTTGTGTGGGTTTCACACTTTGAAACTGATCTTTTACTGGTATAATTTAGTGCAAAGCTTTTGAGCTTGGTTGCCATTTCCTGCAGGTGGCTGTGATTTAGTCAGTCAAATAGCGCACTCAGGATTATACAGAATTTATGATTCAATGTTTGTTTTTGTTTTTTTTTTAAAGATTATCTGTTTGGCTATGTGAGACCTGCTTTTTGGGAGGGAACTGTCTCCCCCAAACCATCTTGTTTCTCTAATAATGTGTCCTTTTCATTTTGCAGACGGTCAGGAGAGCAAGCTAGAGTTTGAGTTTGACACCTCCATGTCTGTGTTGACCCTCCGCAAACCCGGCATGAACTCGGGGGCAGACTGGACTGTGATGCTTCAGTAACTGCGGAGATGGCAGAGGGGGAGCAGGAGTAGAAAATGACTGACGTGGACTGAGCAGGAGGAGAGAGGAGGGAGGGTGCTGATACGCGAGACTAACTTAAGCCAGACAACAGGATACCCACCATGGAAAATAAGACAGACATGCACAACACATTAAATGCACACAGTTTTCAGTCCTACACACATACAGACACACATACACAAACAAACCCATGTAAACCTGTTAGTCATACGGAACCACATAATGTCTCTGCCATGTCCCTCTTGTGTTCAGTCACACTGTAATACCTAACAAAAAGGGTTACTACTAGATAGGTAATTATGTTTGTCACATCTTTCAGATAGTAACAACTTAGCAACTCAAATCACGTCGTTGTAATGAATCTTTGGGCTTATGAAAGAAAACATTCAGGCACTTGCTTTTTTTTTCTAATTGTTTGCTTAGTTTTCCATCCAGTCTGCCTCAGAAGAAAAATCCCTGTGGGGGGATTGTTTGCCATTTAAAGTGAAGGTTCATACTCAAAGCACATGCTCCACCTGCTGGTGACTGACTCCATCTGTTTGACTTCATTCTCCTCAAACCCCGCCCCCATTTTTTTTTAAGTCAGGCATGTCAATCAAGTCAGTTTGCTCAACCCTCTTTACTTGTTCCACATTTCTTATATTTTGGGAAGGCTTTCCGGCATCCTGCAGTTTCTTAATATTCCTGATTCCACCAAACAGAAAGAAATAATCATCTTTCTTACTAATCCTGACCAATTCGTTCTTGTTTAATCTCTCCCTGAAATCCTCAGTGATGAATTTGTGTGCATTGAAATGATTCATTATCACTTCTTCACTATAGAAGTGATCAGGTTGTTCAACTGCTGCAGAGAGTGGGGAGCTGTTCTATTGAACAAAAATGGCAGTGGGAATCACTGACAGTGTGGATCATCCTATTGATGTGCTTTCTTTGTTTTATTGAATTCTTTTTCCAGTGTTGTTTACTAGATTATTTTAATGCACTTGAGGAAGACTGAGAACTTAAAAGGTGTTTAGAATTTCATGTGTTACTAGACGTCGGGACATGCCATGATTTCCAGTGTTTCATTTGGATCTTAATGAACAGGTCAGAACTAATCTTTGAAAGGTATTTCACCAACAAATATCCATTTAAATCCTTCCTATTTACATAAAAATATATCATAAATCCACACTGAGCAGTCATAAATATTAAAATGATTCTCTGGAGGCTATGGTTTACGTCCCATCTAGTCAAATCATCAGAGCTTTTTAGGGGTTTCGTTCTGAGTTTGTCTCTGATTGTTTTTATGATCATAAATGTACATGTTGCAATTTTGTTGGTGATGGCTTGAGCTGGTGAAAATGGAAGTGAAGGATCAGCTGTCAGAGTTGTCAGATGTACTTTAAAAGATGAGACCAAGTGAAATAAAGTTGACCAAATGAAAAAAGTCCATGGTTTTGACTGAATTAACTGCAGTGTCCTTAACACACTACATTTACCAGTTTATAATTTGGTGAAATGTCAGTTTTTCTAAAATGTCAAGACTGAGGTGGAACTTTGTTTGCATCAGAAAAATGAAAACTTGCTTTAATATTAAGAATATTATCATTTTTATACAGTGCAACTGTGAAAGTCAAATAATCCACAAGAGCAGAGAACATAAAGCGGTGGTTTGTGAAATGGATTGATATAAAAAAAAAAAATCACCACTTCTTTGAAAATAAATAAATAAGATCTTTGTTTATTTTAAATCTGTATTAATGTCCAGTGGTTGTTCCTTTTTTAAAAGGATCTTTAAAGTAAAAATGGTAATGTGTAGAAATACTCTCAAAACTACTACTAAAAAAAAAAAAAAAGGTTATCAGATAAATGGAGTAAAAGTACAAAGTTCGAATTGTAGTGGATCAGAGGTACAGTAATAGAAAATGTAAATATTCAAATGAAGTACAAGTACCTCATGCTTCAACCCAACTAGTGGAGCAACCTCAGTAGGTTTACTTGGTCACCTTCCAGCTCCGGCTGTTCTATTCAATCAGAATATCAAGTCTTTAAAGAAATATCTGGACATTAAAGAGCCAAATCTCCACAGGTTTACGGTTAATATGGTTTGTTTTTTTTAAAAAGCGATGTGCAATCTTCTTCTTCTTCTTCTTCTTTTTTAATCCAAGTTACAGTTTTCTGGTCCTTAATCGCTTCTTCCCCTCAGCGGTTCTTGTCGCGCCTGGATGACGTAAGCGGGACGTTTCCCATCATGGCGGCAGAAGGCGGTGAGGAGCTGAGCGGCAACGGGGAGCTCGAAGAGTCTCCAGGTCGGCTCGATCCACGCGTTCCCGTTTTTTAACAATGCGCAGGGCCGCGTCGTTTCACGGATAATACCCGGGCTCTGGTTTCGCGTACGGGCGTTTTATAGCAAAAGGCTCCGGGCCGGAGCTGGGTTGAGGGCGAAGAGTGGGAAGCTAGGCTAGGCTAACGTGGTTCCAGCTGAAACAGTATTTCTGCTTCGGTTTATTACAAAATCGGAGGGACGACACTGCACCTCATGAACGATCGCGGTTAGGATGGCGACGAGGGAGGGTTGAGGGACGTGTGGTGGGATAAGCGTGCTCCGGCGTGCACCGCAGTGAGGGTGCAGAAATGACAACACGGCAGCATGATTTATTTAAAGGAAACTGATTTGTTCTCAGCCATGCACCGATGCGTGGGAAAAGCCGTGTTGTGTCGGAGACCGGTTTTCTGATCGGACGAGCTGACGGGTGTGTAAAAGCAGACGCTTATATCCTTGCTCAGCCCGGGTTTGTGCAGCGGACAACCATGATCAGAACGATTTTCGTAGTGTTGTAGTTAATTGTACTGCAGCAGTTTAAAGTCTATTAGTCGGTTTACCAAAAAATACTCGGTAACAGTTTTTATAATCGATTAATTGTTCCAGCAAAATATCAAACATTCCCTAAGCTGCTAAACTATTAACATTTTTGATAGTGTTGAAATCTTTAACAATTATATATTTTGATGTTGATAAACTGAATATCTATAGTTCTTGGAGTATTGGTTGGTCACAGTCATTTGAAGATGTCATCTTGTGACTGTTTGTGACTGTGAAAAACTCGTATTTTTCATTGTTTTCTGACATTTTAGAGACTACACAGTCAATCAAGAAAATAATCGAAAAATAATTGATAGTCGCCGCTATCAAACAAAAATGATCAAGCAAATGTTTTTTCAGCTTCTCATATGTAAAAATTTGCTTCTTTTCCTCGTTCTATATTATGTAAATTAAACCTAAATCTTTTGTAACAAAATAAAAAAACTGATCACATCACATTGGCCTCCTTGGAACTTCTCTCTTTTCCTGGCATTTCATAGCCTATATAATTGGCAGACTAATTGTTGATAATAGAAAGATTTATAAATAATGAAAATAACTGGGTTGCAGATCTGTGGTCTGTACTAAAAACCTCAACCAGGTGTGACACATTTCAAATTCATCATCAGGTAGCTCCAGGACAAGAGATGATTTCAGGTCACAGATTTATGATGAATGTCTGGCATTATGGGATAACATAGAATAGAGCTTAGAATAGAGATTTGTTAGTTATTAAGCTTTTGGTTTTCTCCCCTCAATAGCCATGGATGTGTCTGACGTTCCCGCACCGCTTCCAATTGAGATGGCTGAAATGTCAGAGGAGAACGGCAGCACCGCCATGGCCCCTGAGGCCCCTGCAGCCCCCGAAGCCCCCGAAGCCCCTGCAGCCCCTGCAGCTCCTGACCCTTCTTCCTTCTCCATGCCTCCAGCTGCAGAGGACGAGGAGGGGGAATTGCCTGCTGACTTTGAGCGTCTGTGGAAGGCTGCCCATGACAACCCTCAAGACTTCACTAGCTGGACCGACCTGCTGCAATACTGCGAGCAAGAGGTGTGTGGAGACAGAGGGGTACCAGTGGTGTTTAGATTTAAGGAAGAAAAAAAGAGCCTCAGGAAACCATGATATTGTCCCTCATTAATGATGCATTACCACCTTAAACTTTTGAAATATTGTCCACAGGCCACAAAGCATGTTTGGCCAGGAATCCTACTGTAGCCTTAAGAGTCAGTTGGATCTGAATTTTTCTCTCACCTATTCAGAGTCACATCACAGCCTCACGCAGGGCACTGGTGGCCTTCCTCGCTCGCTACCCGCTCTGCTATGGCTACTGGAAGAAATTTGCTGATCTGGAGCGCCGTGCAGGGTACAACAACAAAGCAGAGGAGGTAAAACAGAAGCCAGAGTTTACTCTCCTGCATAACTTCTACCACTCACCATTATGAAAAATTTAAGAAGTGTTTCTCACTGGTTTTTAATCAGCTCTTCTCTAATGGTTGTGGTGTGTTGTGTTAGGTGTGTGTTGAGGGTCTCAAGGCGATCCCTCTCAGTGTAGATCTTTGGATTCACTACATCAATCTGTTGCTGGGAACACTGGACATGAACCTGCCTGAGTCACCAAAGCGGATTCGCAGGTAGACAAACACTCTCATATTGACATACATGATTAAGACTCACTTTTGAGATTTTTAACTTTTTAAAGGACCAGAATGATTTCACCTGGATTTTCATTCCTTATAAATCCAAGTTGGTGTTTTTTGCTGCAAGAACGCTGTTTGTTCACCACAGTTTACTGTAAATTAGGTCCTTGAGTGCTGAGCAAGAGTCGAGTTAGCATATGGCTCTTAAAATGGAAGAGGAAAAATAAGAGGGTAAATGCAAATAAAGTGTCCCTTTGTTTAATTTTTAGTGCATTTGCTGTTTTTTTCCAAGGATAACTTTGCTGGAGTTGATAGCAGATAAACTACACAATTAACTCCAGTATGCTTCCCTTAGTTAACTTTCTGCAATACATCTCCAAATTTGTTTGAGCTTTCCTTAATCTTAAAAAAAAAGGTTATTTTCGTGTTTTAATGGTTTTCCAATCTATATCCTCAGTGTGTTTGAGGATGCGGTTGTGGCAGCAGGTCTGGACTTCCACTCAGACCGGCTTTGGGATCTGTATGTTGAGTGGGAAAAGGAGCAGGGCAACATGAGGAACGCCGGGGCCGTCCTGGACAGAGCCCTCAAAGTCCCCACCCAGCTCTACAACACACACTATGACAAGTAAGACAGCACATATACAGGCCGAGTAATACCCAGTCAGATTTTTTTTTCTTTAAATTTTGTGAAGTACTGATTTAGATATACTATCAGTATATGTATATGTATATGTATTATACTGTTATTCTCCTTAAATTTTGAGACATGAAAGTCATGATCTGAGGTCTCCGTATTTCACCACTGAATATGTTCTCAGTAGTTTCTCGTTTATTTTTTAGGGGAATATTAAAACAGCATAATACTGTATTGTTTTGGAAATTCATCTTTCACTCGAGCACAAACTCCTCATTCTTTCTCCCTTTCTCAGTAATTTCTTCTGTTACGAATCTCATTTTGTATCATGCTCTGCCCTCTGTCAGGTTCAAAGAGCACCTGAACAACCATGCGCCCAAAGAGGTGCTCTCCCTGGAGGAGTACGAGGAGCTAAGAACGTTGTGCCGTCAGAGCCAGAAGGCAGAGCGCGCTGAACAAGCCCAGGAGGAGGAGGAGGAGAGGCCGCCGGGAGAGGAAGAGCCTGCCACACCCGAGGGTACAGACACAGTGAGTAACATCTGACTAGTCTTCATTCAGTCATGAGAGGACTTTAGTTTGTTTAAATGTATATACTATAGATTAAAGGGATGTCCCAATGGGTGATTATTTTGATCATTTTCACTCTCCATTAGGAGGATCTGATGCAGAAGATTAGGGAACAAGTGCTGGTTCACAGGGACAAAGTTTACCAGGACAACGAGGGGGAAGTCCGCAAGAGATGGCACTTTGAAGACGCTGTGAGTTGTTTGGGTTTTTTTCCCCTTCCACTTTCTTCTTTTTCCTATGCATCCCAGTTAGTTTAATATATCTTTGTTGTATCTTCTTTTGAAAATCCTCCCTGTCTTAGCCATTCACTGTTTTTTTAAATTTTTTTTGGAAACTTGAAACCAAGGTATGACATGAAAATAATTTTCCAGCCACTTTGTTCTTAATCTAGGTCTGGCTGACATTTGAAATTTTTGGTAAAATGGTGTCTATAAACAGACATGTACATGAGCTTTGGCAAAATTAAACAGTCTGAGATCAGAAAAATCATTATTTAAATCACAAACTCTATGATCAAAGAATAGATACATTAGAGCATCCATAATGCCAACCATTCAGTACGTGACACATTCTGTGCGACAGACAAGTTTTGGTAGATTTCAGAAAAACACTGAGGTTCACTGTCCAGATGTATTTGAGACCAAAACCCATTTTCTGAATGTGGCTACTATTGTGCTCAAGATAAAATCTTTCCAAAACCCAGTGATAGTTTATGTCACTGGTTTATGTGTAATGCTTTTGCTTCTTAATTTGTCAACACTATAAAGTTAAGTTTTACAGTAAAATAATTGACTGTAAATATCATGTGCTTTTTTTGGGTTTATAGTCTGATCTGATTTCCTCTCTGTTTCTCTCTTCATCGTACAGATCAAGCGGCCCTACTTCCACGTCAAGTCACTCGACCGTCTCCAGCTGCGAGCCTGGCACTCCTACCTGGACTGGGAGATCGCTCAGCTGAACCCAGACACCAAAGACCCCGACCAAGGTGACTACAATCATGAAGATGCTATCTGTCATTTTTTTTCTCTCTGGTTTCATTAAATTGTGTCAACATCTGCAGTTTTGACAACATTGTCTCTCATTAGATCCAAACCAGGCGGCCACAGAGGGGTCAGAGGTCACAGCTCAACCACATGAAGTGTCAGAAAATGCTGCGCTTACTCAGGACGACCACAGGGTTCGCATCCTCTTTGAACGTTGCCTGATCGCCTGCGCTCTGTATGAGGAGTTCTGGACCAGGGTAAGAAAAACTGTTACTGTTTATGTGTATGATTGTGTGTATGATGTATGATCTCTGATTAACCTGTGCATGTGTGCATCGTTCAGTACATTCAGTACCTGGAGGTGCAGAGTGTGGAGGAGGCCCGAGCTGTTTACAAACGAGCCTGTGAGATCCACCTGGCGTATAAACCCAACATCCACATGCAGTGGGCCACCTTCGAGGAGAGGCACGGTACGACAACACACTAACACACAAACACAGCGGTCTGACTTAAAGTAACATTGCGATTTAATCAGTGAAATACATGTAAACAGATTCAGTGAAAAGACAGGGAGATGTAATAAGACAAGTTCTGTGATTGTGTGTAGTTTCACCAAAGGATATTACAGGGACTAGTAGTTATTTCACATCAAGTCAGTATGTGTTTGTCATTGCATTAGATTAATACAAAACAGGTAAAACAAACACTTTTTGAATATTACCTACTACTACTACATAGAATTAAATTATCATGGTAAACGTGGAACTCAGCTGTTAATTTCTTAGTCTTTGCTTTAAGTTTTTATATTAACTTGTTAAACTATTTCAGTTGAATAAAAGCTGTATGTGACAGGTTTTCAGTTATTTGATTTGGTTGTAAAGACTGACCTTTAACTAAACTAATATCATTTAATTTTAATTATAATAGTTGTTGACATTGTCAGTTTGGTGTTGATTGAACTATATGGTATTTTTTTAGGTCGCATCCTGCAATGATGGTGTTTTATTGGAATGAAATATATTTAAAGGTGTTTCTAATATTTATCCTTCTTTTCTTAATTTAAAAGATTGAAACTGCTCATTATAAAGCAGCCACACACAAAGAACATCACAAAGCCTCAAAACCTACTATAGAACAAAACCAAGACATCATAGTCCTTTGGTGAACAGATTTAGATGTTTGTATTCCACATTTATAGCCACCACACACACGATAATTCCTTAATCTTCTCCCTCAGGTGATCTAACTGAAGCTCGGCGAGTGCTGGAGGCATTGGAGAGAAACCTGCCAGGATTGGCGGTGGTCCGTCTCCGCAGGGCCGCTCTGGAGAGACGAGCGGGCCATCTGGAGCAATCGGAGGCCTTGCTGCGGGAGGCAGTGGCGGAATCCAGAGAGAAGCCCATGTTACACGCCTTCTACTCCATCAAGCTGGCTCGTCTGCTGCTGAAACTGGGCAAGAACCCCAGCAGAGCTCGGAGAGTTTTACAGGAGGCGCTGGAGATTAGTCCGGTGAGTTAACACACAACCGCAAGGAACACCCACAAATATTGTGGCAGAATATTTTAATCTCAGGCTTTTGATTCATGTCCTCTCAATGCTTAATTCTAGAAAAAACTTTAAAAGTTAAAAAATGTGACAGTAATTTTGCCGAAAAAAATCTATTTTACATTATACAGTTCACCTACCAGCCCCTCAAATGTATATTTTTTTGATTTGTGACATCTTAAGATTATACACCAAGCTCTCTTTCCATATTGTCCATAAACGGCATTAAGTTTGCAGGAGCCTTGTATAATTATGGTGCAACCTCCTGAGTTTTTTTTTTAACAGTCTGACTGAGTGATAGTGTCTTTAATAACTAAAAATGCAAGTTGGCAATCGGTACATTTGATGTAAAATGATGCGTTGTGACGAGTACCACACTTGTACCTTAAGAAGTAAAAAGCCAAAACTTAGCACTGATGATACATAGTAACTCTTGCTTTTAATTGCCCCTCACCCCACAGGATAATGATAAGCTGCACTTGAACCTGTTGGAACTGGAAGTTTCAGGAGACCCTTGGGCCTCAGCTGAGGCAGTGCAGGAGTGTGTGACGCGAGCCCTGGCAGCCCCTCTGGCCCCAAACACTAAGATCCTCTTTTCACAGAGAGGCATGCAGTTTGCAGAGGACTACAGCAACTCGATCCAGAGGTCGGAGTTCAACATAAGTCTTATGATTAGCAAATATTTAAAAACCCAATTGGTCATATAAACCCTGACGGTACCTAACAAACCATTCATCATTTTTGACATTAATGTTGTTCTCTGTTTTCCTTATACTCAGCGTGCTGTCTGTATATGAAGGGCACCAGAAACTGTTGAAGGAGCTTGGTGGCACAAAAAGAGGAGCAGAGAACGGGTGAGAGGGGAAGGAACAACTAACTCAAAGATAAATTAATGAAGTCAGGAGAAATTTTATTTGGAATTGCAACTGGCAGTGTTTAAAATAAAATAGTATGTGTTTGAGTGTCATTAATATTATTAGCATTTGGTTTGAATAAATTGTCACTTTGGGCTGGTTTCACGTTGTCACACTGTCCAGATTTGTTCCACAAGTGAAGCAAAGCAAAAGCTGTTTTATTTATATATAACCAATATATTACAGGTGAACTTGCTTGAAAGTCAAATCAGTCTTTTACCAACTCAGATTCAATGAAATGCTTTCAAATTCTAATCCATGAAATGGTTTATATTCCAGGAATTTGTACCAAGATTTTAACTTAACAGTTCTTCAAAAACACAACATAACTGCAGTTCCTACATCTACATTTTTAAATAACCTGCTGGATTCGTTAAATGTATAAAATACAGTTTTCCAAATTGAATATTGTGGGTAGCATAATACATCTTTATATATTAATGTGCTCTTCTTTTTTTGCAGAATAGCACATGTTAAAGGCAGTTTAGGGTATCAACTGAAGGAGAAAAAAACCACTACATCCTCAAATCAGACTTTCTTTTAACAAGCAAACTAATCTGTCAAAAAAATGTGAGATGAATGTTTCTTTTGCAGGTTACCTCAGAGTTTGGGCATTTCTTTTATAGAAATGGTTAATGGCACTGATAGTACAGCTGAAGTTAAGTAGTTTGGTGGGATTGTTGAAAACTGGCCAAAGCCATGGCTTGTTGTTGATGCCATGTTTGATCTGCAGGGATGAGGATTCAGAGAAACTGAGCAAAGGTGAGGATGGCTCTGCTGTCGGCTCGCAAGTTCCACCCACCATGCCGCATGTACCCATCACAACGCCCCCTCCTCCTATGATGGGTGCTGACATGAGCGCACAGGCCGGCTATGGTGGATACAGTAGCTGGTACCAGGTTAGAATGAGATTTTTAAAGGACATGAAAGTTTTTAAAAATAAAAGATGGTTATTGGGATGGAAATCGGTAAATGTGCCAATGTGTCTGAATTACCCAAAGAAAAACTGGGGTTAGGGTAGGTGTAGTATTAAAAAGTACAATTTGAGATGTTCTCTGTACCTTAATTTTCCATGTGTTGTATTTCTTTCCAGCAACCGCAGTACGGCAGCTACGGTTACCAGAACACCTGGAACTACAATCAGGGCTACTATCCTCCCAGCTAAACAGAGCAACATTAATTGTGGCACCAGAAGACAACAGGGAGCAGTTTGGCCCAGGATGACATCTCAGCTGAACAGCAAATAAAAAAGCACCCAATCCTGCAGGTCTAGTCCTGCTAAAATAAATCCCAGCATCCTTTCCTCTCCGTCCTTCCTCTGAGTTACCTCACTGTCCTGGATTTGTGAAAATAGGAGGTTGGAGTTGAGCTCCCTCGACTTGTCGTGTCATGTCAGTCTTGAGTCTGAGGGACAGGTGGGAAGATGATGAAAGGAAACAATGACCGTCATTGTCAGTGCAACGGTGTCTCTGCATTTTAATCAGAACTATTTTTGTATTTGTTTGCAAGCCAACCCCTTTGCTTGTGTTTTAAAGTCATCCAGTTTATCCACAACTTTACAGGTGATTTTTGATTGACATTTTGTACCATTCCACACAATAGGCTAATTGTTGTTTTTTCTAATGTATATAAAGGTGTTTTATAGTGTGTCACAACAGATCTTTGTTGTGTGTCTTTGTCACCATGATCCTCATTAACTGTGAGACTAAAGCTTTGGGCTTATGTGTCAGTGCAGTGTTTTGTTTTTTTAAGTTGAAAATTGAATTGCTTCTAGTCTCGTTTTAGCAGGAATACAACTGAAGACAATCTCATTTGTTAATTCTAAAGTTTTACTTTGATAGGTGTATATAAGTGGGGAGAGCACTCAGATTTTAATTTTTCTTTTTATTAAATCATTACCAACAGTCCACCTATGCTTGCTCAGTGTTATATGAAGAAAACAAGCACTAGCCCTCCTCATCTGTGAATTTGACTTCTGCTCCTGGCAGGCGGAACCCAACAGAACTTAAGGACATTTGATAAAAGGGTAGAGTTACCATCTATTATTTTGCCCATTAATTTGATAACCAGACTTTTAAAAGTATCTTGTCATTGATTATGTCCGGCCCTCATAATGTTGAATTTGGCCACAGCAGGCAGCTTTTTTCTTTTCTGAACAAGCTCAGAAAGTCCACTTCCCTACCTGCTTGGCACCAAACAGCAGACAAAATTTTCGCAACAAGCTGGTAAACATATGGGGGAATTTAGCAGCTAAAGAGCCAGATATTCCCCTCAGGAGTTGGTGGAGATCTAAAATGAGGCTAAAAAAATAACAAATATTACAATTTATCAGGTGGTCATAAACTCAACTCCAAAGGAATAATGTTGCTCCTTTATTGCTGAATGTATAGATAAGTAACTGTTTGCTAAAAAGTTATATCATCTTTGAAAGTGATGTCATTGATTTTTTTGCAACTTGTTTCTGCTGCTCCCAAATGGACACAAAAAAATGCAGTTATTGCAGGTTTTAGAGTAAAACTACAGCCTCTGAAAGCTGATTCTAGAAACCAGTAGGCCTTTTCTTTTTCACAGTAGACTGTTAGGAGATGTGCAGGTATTTTTAATAACATTAACGATGGCTCAATTCTATCAAACTGTTCTATTAAGTCCTGACAGAGAGCCAGCTTGAATGATACCAGGACCCTGAACCGACGCAGCTGAATGGAATTCAGCCAAAGCTGATTTTATCATTTTCATCTGTGCTTTTGCATGTTAAAATCTTGCATGCCATGGGGTTTTAGCTCACTAGATGTTTGTTTAAAAATCCAGTGGGCAAGCATAAGTAATGTACTGTAGAATTTGTTACTCTGGGGCTTATTTCGGTTTTAAACAGTCCAATAAAATGCCTGAAACTGTCATGTAATTTTGAGAGAAGTATGACGGGATTTCAGTTTAACGCTCTGTCAGTCTCCCCAAATCTCCCCTTTGAAATCAATCCTCTGAATTTGGTATAAACCTAATGAGAATTTTTCTGTCAAAAATACAATACATCATCAGACTTATTTTAAAGAGGGTTGCATAAGTGATTTTTAGACAATCCAGTCCACCATCATAGTTCTCCAAGTCAGCTTTATTGTAAGTAGATTCTTGGTGATTATGTAGACATAATATATTTATGTCAATATATTTTATCTTATAAAAAAAAAAACTGGCAAAGTAGAATGTCACAAAATCAGGAAGATTGTTGGGATTATATTTTAAGGACCTTTCAATACCAATCAAGTAGGTCTTGTGTGGTGCTTTGCTGTGTAAGGATCAGGTTAAATGTTTTGCTGAAACCATGAGCAGTGCTCCTTGAAGCAGTATCAGTCAGAAGCCAGCTATCTTCGCTTTGATCTTGATCGGTAAAATGTCATTGTCAAGCATATTACACAAACCAGCAAAATCAGGCCAAAAAGACAAGGGGCTGCCTTCAGTTAGTCTTGGGGGAAAACAAATAATTTTCCCTTATAACACAGCCTTCAGCTCCATCTCTGCTGTGGTTAAGTTAGCTGGCTTATTGAGTGATACTAAAAATGTGGCGACTCATTTCCTTTATCAGTCTGTTTCTGGTGGTGATGTAGTAGAAGTGGTGAGGTAGGCTCACAGAGCAGATCCTCCTGATCTCACTTTTTGGTAACAACCAGCACAGCTGAAGGCACCAAACCTAAAAAAGAGTTGTGAAAAAGGTCAAATACAATCTGTAGAAGTCTTGAGTAAAGCAAACCTGCGTGATGTAAACAGTCTTTTAGTTCCCACAGAAATTAGATGCATCACTGGCCCAGATTCATTCCAGGGACATTTAGGTTTACATGGTACATGTCTTAGCATCTTGGCCATAGTTTCTTTTCCAAACTGCATATACAGTATATCTGGATGGGATCCAATCAAAATGCCTTGTGCGTGCATTACACCTTGCTTTAACATATTTAGATAAAGATCACATGTTAAAACAAGCTTTAAATGGGGCACATTTCAAACTGGAGATCAATTCACAAGAAAGACAATGCAACCACAATACAAGGCCAGAAAGCCCAGACCTACGCCACGGCTAACTGCTACTCACCCAGCTCTTTCAGAGGCTTCTCCATGTCCAATTCGGTGTAGATGTGACGGGGGTATGGCGACAGCAGCGTGAAGTCCTGACCCTCAGGTGTGTTGCCGTTCATCTGCACGTAGACACGCACTGCTGCCAGCGGTTCCTGAGCCTTGAAGACTGTCGTGATGGTCGAACCGTCCAGCAGACGTACCTTGGAAGAGCGGAGGGAAGTCAAAAAAGTCAGGGAGCAGCGAGTGGAGGAAGAGGAGAGAAGAAGTGGGCAATGTATGAGCCATATTTTCACCATCTTTAACTTTTAACAACATTGCAAAAAAAAGTTTTTTTTCATTAAATTAAAAAAATTGCATTGATGTCAGTTTGTCTCAAAATGAAAAATATGTTATAAATGTCCCAAATGTCTGTGCTGTTTTAGAAGGGACAAACTTAATTCTGTCTGACCTATTGATTCCACTTGTTAGACAGAAAACAAAAGATGCAAAACAAGTATGACTGAAGGCTGTACCTGTATCCTGGACTCATCATACTCCTTCTTGGTGGGTGGAGGACCCTGACCAGTGGGGGACGAGGGGCTGGGTTGGGCAGGTTGGGACGATGCAGCCATGCTTGCTCCTCCCCCTCCAAACTAGACAAGAAAAAAAAGAAAAACAACAATCATCTAGTTGATTGATTTCTTCAGAAGTCGTAATAGAAAGAAATGGGAGGTGAACAAGACAAAGGAGAAAATGATGTACGCCAATGACAGGGGTACCTTTTGTGCTCTCTCCTCTCTGTCCCGTGCTATCTTCTCTTTAACCCTTTGCCTGACAGGCATAAAGACAAGCAAAACAATAACATTAGGATTATAATTCAAAGGATTTGCAACCTATGGCAGTTTGGTGAGGATGCCTGTTCATCCTTATCTCTGGGTTTCTTATCTGGTGCAGTTCCATGAGATTCCCATCTGAATTTTTCCTGATTATAGTATTTCTACTGTTATCTAAGTTTATTTCAAGATTAAGTAGGATGGCATTCAACTAAGCACTGTGGGTTTATTTTATTTTCCATGTCCTGCTGTGATTTGCAAGCCTGATTCCAGAAATCTGCATATCTGCCCATATCTTTGATTTTCTGCAGCAATTTATGAGTAGTAATGAAGAGTAATGAACAATGATGTGGAAATATAAAAACATTTCAGTCCGATTATCAGGCTATTGTTCTTTACCTTCTTTTGAAAAACTTTTTATTTGATCTCCCCGGAATACAATCCAGAGGGCAGCTATGAGCATATTTTTAAAAGAGTGCAAAAATCATTGGATCATTCAGGTACTTGATTGTTCTGTTACAGCTTAAAAGGGATAAACTGATTTATGTCACCGTGCACAGGGTCAGTAACGATTACCTGAATGTACTTTTCTTTTATCAGAGATGTGTTTTAATAAAGACTAGACCTTGCCAATTTGTCCTCCATTTTCTCTCTCCTGCGCTGATCAGCTAGCTTCTTCATATCATCCTCCTGCAGCTTTTGACGGATCTGCTGCAGCTCTTGGCCCTGCCTCCTCCGCTGCTTCTCCCTTTCCACCTCTTCTGCCCGTTCTCGCTCTCTTCTCTCCGCTTGCTTCAAGCGCATCAGCTCCTCTAGCCTGAAAAAGAGACACACAATGACACAGTTATTAGCTTAATGACAGTGAGGTTTGGGCTTCTTCATTTTTTGCTTGTTCGGTATTTCTGACAAAGAGTATCTCCATCTCATTCTTAACTCCTAGACACAAATCAACAGTCTCAGGCTATATTTGTTAGATGAATGTAATAACTAAGACATTCAATCTGTATCAGTAAGAGCTGCTTTGTGTGCACTCTGACCTCTTCACTTGCTCACGTTTTTCCTCTTCTGTCATTGGCTGCTTCGCATTCTCGTCATTCTCATCATATACACCTGTCTCTGAAGTCAAAAGAAAAGGACATGAGAAAAAACAGAAAGAAAAAGAAACAGAGGAAAAGAGACAGAGCTAAATCCGTGTGCTACCGATATATTTTATGGTTTTATTGTTAACCACAGCCCAAAGCAACAGTCACATGCTGACAGAACAGGCCTAACTTACCTACATACTTAACACCACAAAGTTTAAAAACCTCAATGTGAAAACCCAGTGAGAGAGGAAGGGACAGAGAAGCTAGCCAGCTGATATCATACTATGTTCAGTGTAAATTTAGCAGTGACTGCCACTTCTATTTTTTATTAAAGCTAATTTTGATATTAGGATTTGGTTATGGATTGAAATAACACATTAAGAAACAAGTGACTGACAAATACAAATTTATATTGTCTCATGGTATGTGTTATTGTATTGCTTATCCTGCATGACTTTCATAGTAGTTTATAGGTTCCATCAAACCATCAGGGGAACCCCCTGCCCCCAAAAAGCAAAACACACAGTGACCTTCAGCGGTGTTGGCTAGTGTCAGCTGTTCTGTGCTGGACTGGCTCTGTGCTTCTTCTCCCGGGATGTTTCCTACAGGCGGCACATAGGGCTCATCAATGTCAGGGTCGTTCTCGTGTTCCATTAACCTGAGGAAAGCGCATCACAGAGGAAAGGCAAGTGCTGAGCTGCTGTGTTTAAAAGAATCCGACAAGTAGGCTTCGCAAGTCGGACATGGAAGAGGTGAGCTGGACTGTGGTACTGAGGACTATGTTAACCTGGGCAGTTCCTGAATCTATCTGACTCACCAGTCCGTGGCTTGTTCTATTCCCTGGTTTCCTGTGTTGGCCACTGCCTTCTCACTGAAAACGCCAACAGAGTAGGAAAAACAGGGATTAGTGCAATGTCACACAGTTTTACTTTCACCGGTCTCTTATCTAGAAGCCATATCAACCCAGCATCAGTTGTTGGATGTGGTGTTACTCACGCTCTGTTTCTGTCAAAGCCCATCTCCAGCAGGGTCTCTAGTGTTGTTAGCTCTGCCATTTTGACCTGAAACAGATTGTATACATGACAGTACGTTAACGAGAAATTCACTACTTTCGTTTTGCCATATTGTCACACTATCATTTTAGTCACAGTCATACGTGCTTTAGCACAATTAATTTATTACCCAAAGTCAATACAACAGCTCATGACTTCTCTTTGGCTCAGTCCTATGTAAGCTAAGGAGCTACATTACCATTGTAGTGAGAATATAGCACTATGTGAACAAATATTACCTATTCCTTGACTAGCAGCCTGACAAAACACTTGTTTACCTGTTCCCTAGTTGCAGCTATTCAATATCAACACTAACGCTATGCTGAGAGCTAAAATTAGCATTAATGTGGCTAACGTTCAAATTCCGAAAGCTAGCTAGGGAAGCCTCGCTGGCTAGCACGATTAAAAACGATCATGAACTCTCATAAACTATCCACCACTTTATCTGTTAATGATTGTTTGTTTATTATACGTTAAGGAACGAGGAAGTGTTATTTTATTTCTCATACGGGCGATGGCGGCTATTATTCTCGTGAAGATATTGTTAGTTAGCTACTCACACATCAGCCAACACCGCTCCAGCACTACGCGAACCCACATGGGTCAAAAAGAACAGCACGAGAATAGCGAGTTTTTCCACTCCCTCTACCCCTTGAAGTTCCTCAAGTTATTTATTAAAGGGCCTAATTAAAGGACCTATAATACATCAATGGTGCTAAAAAAAACATTGTCAAGTTATGAAGGCAGTATCTATAACGTATCTATGATGCATCTGAGACCCACCATGCACTAAAATGAATGAAACTTGATAAGATGTTCTGGGGGAAATCTGTGTTTGTTGAGCTTACGCTGCTGAAATCTTCCACAAAAATCAAGAAGGATTTCATTCATCTGTTTAAAGAATTGAGCACGTAAAGTACAGTATTTGTCTCTGAAATTATGTCGAGGAAAAATATAAAGCACCATAAAATCAAAGTACTCAGGTGAAGTAAAATTACCTTTAAATTATTATACAAGTACTGCACTTGAGTAGATAAACTTAGTTACTTCCCTCCCCTGTAATTCATAGTGTTTCCGTATTCTCTGTTTTAACAGAGATATTATTTAGTCCACTACTGTGTCTTATAAACCAGCGCGGCCAAAGTTCATTATCAGACCAGACTGAACTGAATGAAACCCTTTCAGTTTCTTGTGTTTTTTTTGGAAATGAAACGGCAGCGGCAGGAAGCACTCACAGACCGAGTGAAGAGGCCTAAGAGTAAGGTGGCTGATTTGAAGAGGTCTGAGACTGGATGGTGTCTCTTATTGGGTGCTCTCCATCTTGTATGATTGTATCCCGTCCTCATGCGTGTGTGTGGGTGGTCAAACAGAATGCAATTTGAGGAGTTTTATGGGCTGGTTGAGTCTGTTACATATTTACAGTAAGTGTAATGATTAATTTTTTTCCTCCCCCCCACACAGTCTTAAGCAGCCCTCATCCTCAAGTCCACCATTACGCAGGGACAGAACGGCATCTCCGTCTGCTCACTTCTGTCTTACTTCATTTCTCTTTTAAAAGTTTTCCTGATAAGTTTTTTTTTCTCCTTTTTACCATGAATTTGTTTGGCTTGCTTTTCCTTACACTATCATTTTCTTTTTTCCCCCCCAAATCTTTCCCTTTTCTCTCAGTTTTAGCGACTGAAATGAGCCTCATGTGCAGTATTTACTCGGTGAGTATGAACTTTTTTTATATACATTTCAATGTGGCTGAAATGAAGTAAAATTTAGTACTCAAAGACTCTGTTGCACTTCATATATATATATATATATATATATATATATATATATATATATATATATATATATATATATATATATATGTATATATATGACAGTTCTAGCTTTCATTTAAACAAAGATAATGAGTTTTGTATTGATTAAATATTTACTGCACACCCACTCTGCCAGCAAACTGAACAATTATTCTCTGGGGTTGCATTCATTTTTTTTTGGATCAGTAGAATCTTAAGATCCCCACAGATCACCCTTTGAACAATTTTGACACCTCATTTGAAATTAACTGAATGGCTATAAAGAGAAACACAAAATGTCTCTTGAGGAAAGGTAAGAAATTACTGAAAACTAAGTTAAGTTCCAAGTTCTTTCTGATGGAGATATTGGTTGCCAGGGTGACAAACATGGGTTCTTTCTGTAAATTAGATTGTTGGATGACTGAACTTCATTTGCCCTGCTGTGGATGGAGCTAAAATCAACTTTCCATATTTAATTTTGGTAACAGAGAGGGTCTTCCTTCTAAAAATCATTGCACTTGTTATATCTGTCCATAAACCATAATAGATGTTGACGAGGGTGAATCTCAAGATTGATTGAAATATAATTCCTGTTCAGGAAATTAAAAGTAATCTCTGTAGATTTTGACTCTGAAGCCAAACTATTACTGTGAAAATGATAAGTTTGAATATGTCTAAAGGTATTGATTCAATCCTGCAGCATAAAAGTCTTGTTTAAAATATGACACTTCTTCTCAAACTCATTTTCCTGGGCACAGCAATGACCAGATCAGATTCTCTTTCCAGATTTCATATTAAGGTTACTTGATCATAAACACATTCATTTTAGTTTGAATAAGGATGTTAATGATAGAGCACCTCTAAATGCACTTTCAGTGGAATTATCTGTTAAATAAATGAGCAAAGTCAAAGGAGACAATAGGGGTGAAGGTCTCTTTAGTCTGCCCTCAAAATGTTTTATGGCTCTGTTTTTTAGAGACGGAGAGGGTTAAGGGTCAAAGCTCAATCAGGATAAGTTAAGAGAGATTCTGAGAAACTAAGGACGTGAGGTGTACACAAGCAACTGAGGCATGCTCCTGTTATTGCTTGTTTCCAAAGCCTTATCAATGCCTATATGTAAAAGATTAATTTACATGGACTAAAGAGCAAATTCATTTGCTGGGATGGCACTCCCTCCTGACTCCTTGTACAGTTTCACTGAGTGAATGACCCTGGTTTTATTGAAGTCATAAGAATTAAAATCTAACCTTAGAAGCAGTAAAAACCAAGATCTGGAGACACAAGGATGTGGTGGATGATGTATTATTAACCATTTATTAGATATGCATGGCATTATCACATGAGGACCCATATAAAATCTGCAGAATCTGAATTCATGTAGTCAGCAGGGCCAGACCCAAAGAGGGCAGCATTATTCCATATGTGGGAATCTTAACTAGGTTAAGTATGTGGTCTTATGAAATAATGATCTCCAAACCATTGTTAGGATCTGCCAGTTTAGGAGTATAGTATCAATAATCCTATAATCCTGGCCTCTGCTGGGGACCTGAAATATTCACATACCATATAACCCACACACATAAGTCAGAAGAGTAAATTTTATGTGCATTTTAGTTGTCAAATGAACATAATCATATTAAGAATAAGGATAATCACAATTGAACATCACGAATACTTCAAAGCGCTTGAAGTAACCTTGGTCTCTTTGTGTCACTGAATGGTAGATGTCAGCAGAAAACTGCAAAACTCCTCCTGGGGTGGAACAAATACTATTACCCTCTCATGGCCTACAAGTGCAGTCAGCTGTGTTGGTTCTGCGGGTCTCACCAGCTGTAACAGCATCTCCATATGGAAAATCTCTGGCTTCCAGTGGAGCTGCTGTTATCTGTGGAGGGACACCTCTACTCATCAAAAACAGTGCAGGGACTCTGTAACTTACAGTAGACTCATGTGACTTTAAAAAGCTAATGTGCCCTGTATATGAACTCCTTCTATTAGTTTTTTTTTCTATTTCGTTTCATTTTTAATGCTTATTTCTGTGCAGGATGCTCTTTGTGATACAATAAACCTAATGTAATGTAAATCCTGATTAAGTGTCTGTTTCTTTATCATAATGTTTTTAAAGAGGAAACACAAGATGATGTTTAAGGAGACCTCCTTATCATTACGTTTCCTGTGTATGTGAGTGTCTGTGTCTGTGTGTGTGTTTGTATGTATATGAGTATGTGTGCGTGTGTGTTATTTGTGTGTATGCAATTTGATATAGCAATCTGAAATTAAAACCAAAATCAAAACTACACGTGGCTATAAAGGCAAAATTTCTAGTTAATTGTAATAGGTGACTGGGAGTTTCCCTTACATTAATGAATGAGTAAATGAATATTTTTGTTCAAGTGTGATACATCCAAAGGGGCCCAACTCACATTAGCTTACAAGATTTTCAATTTCAGCATTACAAATCTGAATGAATACTAATTTGTCAATAATGAGTCAGTTCAAGTGCTTCATCATACTGATGTCCACGAACAAAAGAACTGAGGCAGAAATTTCCAAAGAAACTGAAAGGGAAAAATGTTAAAAATGCTCATCACCCACTCTAAGTAATACAAAGTATTAATTATATGACATAAAAACAAAACCAAGAATAAAGGTAGGCGTCATTGTACCACTATCTGTGTGGAGGTAAATGCAAGCATTGGAAATAAAAACCAAAACCATATATGAATATGAAAGCAACCGTTTTTTTGTTAATGGTAAAAACTTACAGTGAGTTTTACTGACATGACTCTATGAATTTATTCTGCCAATCTCAGTGAAACAAAAGAACATATCAGATTCAGACTATAAACCGTTCTAAGAAACAAAAGTTGAGATTCAAACAGAAAGTGCAACAAGACAGAAAGAAAAAATAATGAAGGAATAAATATATGCTTTCAGTTTGCTAGAGGGTTACAAGACAAAAAAAAACAAAAACAATTGTACTGTATCCATAGGCTGTATGTCAAGACACAATATCAGATATAACTTAACAAACTAGATTGGCCATGTTTTCATATGAAAAATGGCATTTTGAAAGACAGGAGTAAACTAATCTCTTCATTTTCAACACAGAAAAATTTTTTTTGGTGATAGAATGCTTGATTTGAAATTAGCAATCCAGCATTAATTATAGTTCAATAATAAAAGGTCAATTAAATGGCCTCATTCCGTTGATGCCCACTAAACAAACCTAAAAGATCACAATCAGATTCTGAACTTTTTTCTGTGGCTCAAAACAGAAACTCCAAAACTGAAAAAAAAATGGAAAAACTTCCATCAATACCTCTTTAAAATGGGGAATGTTTCAAAGAAAAAAGAAAGAAAACGCTGCTAAACTAGAGTTTGCATCATAAACATTCACCGTTTTATCGCCGCACGTCGGAGACGCATCGGCGACGCTCTTATTGTGAAACGCGCCGGTTACAACTTCCGGTATCCCGCGCACCGCCCTACTTCCGCGTTGGGGTTTCACCGACTGACAGCCGGCAGCTAACGGAGTTAGCCCACCGCTAACGGGACGTCGTAGCAGTCATCGCACCCGAAGCGTCGCGGCGCCGGCTCCTAACTCGCCACCTACCGCTAGATATTTAACTTAGGAGCGCGGCTCGGCGTCCTAGGCCGGTAAACGTCAGCCCCGGGGAGGGGGTGTGGGGGAGTCCGTGAATGACGGGCCGAGCGTGTGGCTAGCTAGCGTAGAGGAGGGTGGGGACAACCGACCGGGGGGGGGGGGAGAAAAAACAAAAAAACTTCCAAGACCTCGCCCAGCCGTCGCTTCACTCCGGCAGGCAGCTACTCTCCTGACGGCACCGCCAAAAACCACACGGCTCTCCGAGGGCTAGGGCGAAAAGAAAAAGAAGAAAGGGGGGGAGAAGAAAAAAATATATTATCGGTAATCATGTTCAGGAAAAACTTGAAGAAGGACCCCGAGCTGTTCCAGAACGTGTCGGAGGGGCTGCGGCGGCTCTACCGGACCAAGCTGTTCCCGCTGGAGGACACGTATCGGTTCCACGACTTCCACTCCCCCGCGCTGGAGGATGCCGACTTCGACAACAAGCCCATGGTGCTGCTGGTGGGTCAGTACTCCACCGGGAAGACCACTTTCATCCGGCACCTCATGGAGCAGGACTTCCCCGGTATGCGGATTGGCCCCGAGCCGACGACGGACTCTTTCATCGCGGTGATGCACGGCGAGCAGGACGGCGTGATACCGGGGAACGCTCTGGTCGTCGACCCCAAGAAGCCCTTTCGCAAACTCAACGCCTTTGGAAACGCGTTTCTCAACAGGTAAAGAAAGTCTCCCACCCCCCCCCCCCCCTCCTCAGACCACACCGAGGAGCTTAGACCGAGCAATGTGAAAAATGTGAGCCACTAGGATTATAGGGAACTGACAGGAGTTATTTGTTAATATGTGAATGAAAAACACGCCATGTCGGTGTCACGCTTTTCTCTTTGGATCCCACAGCTGTGAGTTAGAAAAGGGTCACGACAGCGCATCGCTCATGGTTTAAATGCCCCCACTTACACGTACCACACACTTTTTTCAAGGTAGGGTCGCTCTGTGCTGTTGCATAATCCTCAAGGCAGAGCCAAGACTATGTGAGAGTTTTCCCTTTTCATCATCCTGAGAGAATGCGGATGTTTAGTGTCATTAGTTAGGTGGAGGAGCCCTGTATGTGTATGGAAAGGCGAAAAGACAGGAAGGCGCTTTCCACCACCTTATCCCATTCACAAGAAGCCCTCTCCCTTTCACTCCAAGCCGAGTCCTGCCGGTTAACATGGTGCAGTGCCCTTCTTCGTGCACTCCTTCCTATCCTGAAAGGCACCTGGCGGAGTCACTTGTGACGGACACTTTTGTCCAAGTGTCACAGTGTGGCCCGTACGAACATGCAGTTGGGATGTTGCTAGGCAGCAAGCTGACCTTGTCCTGTCCTCGGATGTCGGTGCTATAAGTCTTGTACCCGCTAGTCGTATAAGTGTTGCCACATCAGTAGAAAGCGAGAGGCCAACTCCCTTGTTTCCATACCTGTGAGTTTGTCATGTGTAATCTTATCACAGAGGGTTAAAGGTTTTGGAGTGGCAGTCTATCATCTTGCAGTATGGTTAATTTGAATCAGCAGATGTTTTATAGAGGTTACACCTAGGTTACAGTGACGAGGCATTCGGCTCGTTGAAGTCTTATCAATATCTGATGAGCTAGAGAATCTGAGGACACTTCCCAAAGTTTTAAGAATAGCTCAATGTGACACCTAGCTCCGTTATTCTACACAAAGTCAGAGGTAGAATTTTCCTCTTGGCAAAAGCTCTGATGACTCAGAAATATTCCTCAGGTGGGGCTTTTCCCCAGTTACTGTAAGAAAGCAGTGGCAAAGATTTGGAAATAGTGGAAAATAACAGTTTAAAAACAGAAGAGAAAGTGAAACAGACAAATGGAAAAGGAGGAATGAAAGGCTTTTGTTTTACTTAGTATATGAAATGAGTTCCTCATCAGACTTAGTGTACAAGGTGAGATCGAGGTGATTAAGGCGCTATGACTCAGAGCCAGATGCTTAGTGAAAGCTAACACATCTGTTGTGTGTGTGTGTGTGTGTGTATATATATATATATATATATATATATATATATATTTGTGAATATATTTGTGATGATACCAGATGGCTAACATGTGATTGTTGAAGGTGTCACTTCCTATGGCAGATGTAGCGTGTATATCTCCTTCTCTTCTTGGTAGCTAATGTAGTGTCATTCTATACAGGTTTAGCCAGGAAAAAAGATGGTCAAATAATACACAAGCAACTGACAAACTCCTGGACCGTCATGATATTAATCTGTCATTAGCTCATTGTTATGAGGTGGGTCATATAGCCGTGTGCTGTATTAGTACAAACACTCTTGGTGACATTTCCCCAGTATGGCCTGTTTCCCATTATCCATTGTAATCCTTTCACTCAGTGTAATGCTTACTTTTTTTCTGCATGAGAGCAAATCTCTTCCCACCACCTGCAATCAAACTCAGAAAAGTGAAGTAATAATCTAAGATAACAATTTAAAAGTGTGGGTGTGTGTGTGTGAGGGGTGTTATACTTCACAGGCCATGATTCACTGCTCTGTAGTTTATTACTGACTTGAGGGGAAACCAGATAAGATTGTGTATAAACACAGACTATTGTCCATGACAGCATCATTTGTCAAACTGCTGGATGCAGTTCTGTGGTATCATGGGACTTGTGGTTCCTTTTGAATTCAGTCTGCATCTTTGTCTCAAGAGGCATATTCAGACTTTAGTGGTCATGCATTGGCTTAGTGGGATACTCACATGATCATACACAACAGAATATGTGTGCATGGCACTGGCAGGTGCATGACCTGTTTGAACAGCTCTGTGAATGTGTGGTCCTAATGCGTAATTAATCAGTAGTGGTGGCGTGTAGCGTGGAGCATGCCCACAGCTGACTGAATTTTTGTCAAGTACAAGATCCAGACAGACATTTGGAACTGGGCGGTTTTTGGCTCAGACTTGGCCAATTTTCCACTCGTGAGGCCAAAAGTATGTGGATTGGCCCACAGCTGTTAGTTGGTTAAATGTATTTTTACTCAGATAGGGGGTACCAAGAGTACCTGTTTTGGGGTGGAGGAGACTGCAATGGCACCTCCACTGTGTAGTTCTTTAACTATAGTCATTTAACCTGCAGATTAGCCCTTAACTATGAGGCTCAGGAAGGACTTACCTTCAGTATAACCACTTATTTATGAAGAGAGTAAACAGAAATCAGTCATGGGATTCTCACATCACGTTTGCTGTCGGACAAAAGATAATGGCTGTTGTACTAGATACAACTAGCTTGCCAATTTTTACAATTCTACCTTTATTTGTATCTTGTAGAGGCCTGGTTTCGGATTGCCTCCCGCCTCTTGTGCAGTGTTTTTGTACCAAATTTTTCCGTAAAAGTAACTTGATTGTGCTCTTCCACCACCAAACCTATGTATTTTTTTTCTTTTTAACCCTTTTCCCTTTTAGTTCAAATGCCACTGCAGTCAGAGGGCCCCAGTGTGTTTGTGCTCCCTCTGTAAGCCATTAGTCAGTAAAACCAGAGTCAGCAAAGTTTAAGTTCCGCACTGCCCCACCGTCCCACCGCCCCACCCCCACCGTCCCACCCCCCACAGTCTGTCCTCTCCGGCTCACAGCCTGTTATTCCAGGACACTGACTCTGCACTTTGCTGAGATAGGGGCTGACATATTCATGGTCTTTCAGTGCATACAAATAAATACAATATCCAAACAAATGTACATATTATATATATTATATATGCATGTATATATGGTATACATATATATATACGCACACATACATACATACATACATACATACATACATACATACATACATACATACGTGTGTGTGTGTGTGTGTGTGTGTGTGTAAAAAAAAAAAATACAAATATATAGATATATATGTATACGCGCACACACACACACACACACATATATATATATATATATATATAGATATATATAGATATATATAGATATATAGATATAGATATATCTATATCTATATGTATGTATGTTGATATATATGTTGATATATAGATATAGATCGATTAGTCACACACACAGGCACTCAAGCAACAGAATTTTAGAGGGAGCAAATATCTGGAAAACTGACACAATTGTAACCTCCCTGTCCACATCCCAAGTGCTAGCAACAGCCTCACCGTTTCCTCTTCTCTATGGGAAGCGGAGGTTACGATGTGGGGGAAGGTCATAGATCAGGAGGTGAGTCAGGAGAGGAAGGCCTTGCATTATAAACTGGAACCAGACTTCCAGTATCGCTGGACAGGTCCGAGTTTGAAAATTAAGCCAGATCTGTGGCCTCTCAGAAAGGACGGGTTTCTCACAATCTCAAGATGAAATCAAACAGCCAGAGACTCGGATATTTTCAAGCTCTTGGGCCCCCGTGCCGGGTAGCGTCCTGCTGTTTCTAAGAATTCCAGCTCAAGTTCATCTGAGCATTTTTTCCTACTGTGTGAAAAATGTTAGGATAGATAAATGGAAAAGCTGAGCCAAAATTCCAACTGGATATCATACGCCATGGGCTATGAGAGAGAGGGGAAAAAACTGCATGTTTGTTATCTTTGGCAGTCACTACGTATTGTATCATAATACCATACATCTGATCTCCACGCAAGACCTCTCATATTTTTTTGACTTGTTCATTGTCCTTTGATTTTTTTCCTTTTCTCCCCCCTGTATGTATTCTGAAACCTCTGTTAGGGTCTTGGTGCAGTTCAGCAGGAATGTAAGAGCACGGTTCCCTCAGTCTTATGACTTGTTGCTTCTGAGCTCATGTTGTGAGTATCGCTTCAGATTGACTCAAAGGGCAGCTGAGCGAGAAGTAGTACTCTGAGCTGTCTTTTAACAATCCCCTTCTTTGTCCTCAGTGGGACACCGTGGGTTTATGCAAAACCACTCATCCTCCCCCGTGCTTTATAGTGTATATAGCTGTTTGTGTTTGTGTGCATATAAGTGTCTTTGCTTGATTTTTGTTGGAGGTTGAAAATCTCCCCCCTTTAAAGTTTAAAACCCCAGTGTCCCAGCTTAAAGGAGACCATTGTATAGTGAAATATTTTGCATTGGAATTATCTCAAGCCTACAATTCATAAAGTATTATAATATATAAAGTATTTTCCCAGCATTTTCCTAACACTGTTACATCAATGGAGGCCTCATACAGCTAATCCATCCCCCACAGTTAGGAAAATACAACTATATCATCATGTATTTTTCTGTTTCCTTAGTTAAAAAAAAATGGACTAGGTGCAAGCCAGAGTTACAACTCAGGATTAGTTTAATTCATGTTTCAATCTATAAAACATCCAAAGGAGAAAAAGATTCATCGTAATTTCTCATGTTGATATCTTCAGTTAGATTATTTTGTGCAACCAAAGGTTCAGAAGCCAAAGCTATTCAGTTCACTATGTATGACAAGAAAAAGCAACAAATCTTCACATTTGAGAAACTAAAACCTTATACATTTAATATTTTTAAATGAAAGGACTTCTGAAATAGTGTAGTAGCATCACCCTTAACCCATATCTTTCCTCTACCTCCTGTGCTATTTGCTTTTTGCTAAGCTTTTCCTGGAAGGGTATTCCACCAATGTCAGTCCCCCTGAGCTAGGAGGTTGTTATTGAAAAGCTCCAGAATAATGTCTGTTTAATACCAAGCTTATGTAGAAACACTCAAAACAACTGGTTTACCTACACTCTCTCCCTATGCCCCACTCTCTCAATCCTCTCTTTCTTTTCTCCCCTCTATGCCCTGTACCGTTCCCTCTCTAATCCCTGTATTTTGTTGACAGGTTCATGTGTGCCCAGATGCCAAATCCTGTCCTGGAGAGCATCAGTATCATTGATACTCCTGGAATCCTGTCCGGGGAGAAGCAGAGGATAAGCAGAGGTCTGCCTCACACGCATACACCCACACTTTACCCACTCTCTCTGTCTCCTGCTCTCTCTAGTAGTACTACCGTTTAACAGAGCCGCACCCTCTTAGCTCAGTATTGCCAAAATACAGTAATCAGCAGGCCTTGCACACACACTCACAGACACACACACACACGCAATATAAACGCACAGGAAGCTCATATAGAAGAAGAAAACGTGCATAAAGTATCTAAATCCACATCAACTCCCTGAGTTTCTCTGGTATTTTTTTGGCATGTGCCCTACAAGGTCAACTCCAGTCTCACTCATAGTGCCTCCAAACCCATATATAGCTCTTAAGGCCCTTGGGTCAGAGCCTAACCAAACAGGTCATGTAAACCTGATGGAGGCCTTCACAGCTTGACAGTTGCAAGAGATTGCAGAGCACTTTGAAGTCCATTTCCTGTCTCTATACCTGTGGTTTTCTAGGGCACCATCCTCTTTCACATCCTTCCGTCTTTTTTGTTTAATTTCTTTCTTTTTTCAGATAGCCTGGCACTTAGGTTTATATCAAAAAAGGCTGAATTAACACCATTAATTGAAAAAACATCCTCTACATTGCTATTTTCTGTCATTTCATGCACCTTCTCTGTTCTTCCTGTGTTGTATCATTTATCACTTTATATTGAAGTCATTTCCCTGTGTTGTGTGAAAATAAATAGGTTCATATTTTTATCCATTTCTCCATGTGTTACAACAGTGCATTGACCTTCAGGGTGACCTCAGGATTGCCAAATACTCAGTTTCTCTTTTACTTTTGATGATCTTACAGAACACAACCAGAAGATAATTGTGCATCTCAACATAGGTTCTGCTTTTCTACTTCTTTTCAGCCCCTTTAAGAGGAAGCACGCTTACATGCGGTAAAGTTTTTGTGTACTCTAGGGAAAGGAAATGGAGTAAAATGGCAAACATAGCAGAGAGTTTCCCAAGACTGCCCAACTACTACTACTACCACCACCACCACTGTCTGTGGTGTGCAGATGGCAGACACACATTCAGTCCATCTTTGTTATTGGGTCTGATTTACCACAGGACAGTAAAAGGAAAAGAAAATATTAAGAAGTAGAGCTTAAATGACAGTCAGTAAACAGAAAATTAATCTGCAATGATTTTGATAATTGATCATTTTTCTTTGGTTTTAGCTTTTCTATATGAGGATTTGCTGCTTTTTTTGATTTTATTTCAATATTAATTGAGTTTAGGACTTTCAGATGAATAAAGCAAGCAATTTGAAGACATTTGTTTGGGATTTAGGAAATATTGTTGGGCATTTTTCACTGTTTTCTGGCATTTTTCTGAAGCAAATGATTTAATAGGGTAAATAATTGTCAGATTAACAGAAAAAAAGGCAGTAGGGGACAAAATAAGTGCACAATGGTTGTTATAGAGATTGAAAAGGCCAAACAAGTTACTGCAAACACAGAAACATAAATTAGTGGCAAGAAACCAAAGGAATTGTGTGCATGTGTGTACAGTATGGATAAAAAGACTGGCACATGTCGAGGTGACCCTGTCCAAAGAGAGCAGGAGCAGATGAAATCTGAAGCCCCATACCTCACACAGTTTTGTTTCCATACATACACACTCATACATTCTTACTCTTGAAGACACACATATATTTATTCCCTGTCTCAAGCGTACACACACTCTCACACACATACGCTATCCTCTGCTCTGTTTCTGTATAAACACAGTTACAATACAGTACTCAACAGCCAAAGTGTACAGACTGTGTTATATATAAACAGGACTGATCAGGTTGTGCAGCTGAGGTGTGACGGGCATGTGTGTATTTCAGTTCTCAGCATACTGGCAGATACTAGGCTTATACCAGGCTACAGGAAGTTGTAGCAGCTATTATTTCCATTATTGCTGTAATCTGCTAACAAGAGCTGTGTGTGACTTGTCAAATATCATAGCCAAATATATCTCTATTTTTTTATGTAGAGCGGCAGGATACATAGTTTTCAGATGGCATGGTAATCAGTGACAGAACTTGGATGCGTTTCCTCAGGTTAAAAGACCAGTTTGACATAAAAAACTTTAAGTGATACTATAGGTTTACTACGAGTCTAGAGTGAAACTAAGTTGTCCATTCTTGAACACTCATCTTTAAACTATTTTGCAACTGCTAGGAGTCCTTCCCATCATCACTTCTGATGACATGACTAGTAACATGTTAAGTGCCTTTCAACAAGACTAGCAGATGGGAAACAAAAAGAGATTTCTCAGAAGTTGTCCGGTTGTGATTTTAGGGCGTGTTATGTACCAAACTATTTTTTTCACAGCTGCAACTATTAGTCAGTTAAGCATTTGAAAGAAAACAAATTTGCAATTTCTATACTATAAGATGAAATGGGAGAATTTGTTGCTTTTCATTGTCTTACTTTCTGTAAAATGATTATCTTCAGGTTGTGGACCTTTGTCAAGGTGAAAAAACCCAAGAAAAAGTCATCAGCTTGGGCTCTGAGAATTTTTGACAGATGTTTTTCTTTTTTTTTTTTCTTTTCCAGATGAAACAGTTTATCAAGAAAATAATTATGGGATTAATTGATAAGAATACCTGAAGCCCTAAATTGTTATAAAATTTTGGCTTTTGTATAGATTAAACAAACAAGATAAAATGTGATCATTAGTGAGTTTATTGCTGATAGGTTGACTTTGTTATTTTTAGCCAGAGCCTGACTTACTGTTTGCAATCTTTGTGCTAAGCTAACTGACCAGCTATGACTCTCAGCAAGAAAGCAAATAAGCTAGTGAACTTTTCCTATATTTATCCAGAAGATATGAAGGAAAATGTGTTTTCTGATATGAATGTATTTTAGATTGTACAACAAAAAGTAACCATAGCCCGTTTACTTTTCTGATCTTTGTCATCAATTAGTACTTGATTTTGAGGTCTGTCCAAATTTGGGATGAGTGTCTGGGCGTGTCACAATGTGTCTATGATTATGTAGAGACACATCAGTTGTTGCTGCTATGTGACATAAGTAAGTCTAAGCTTGAGCAGCTGTCTTTTCTGTCTGATTCCCTGACACATGAGTTAAAAACAGACTTTAAGAGAGCATGAGCAAATGTCCTCAGCTCAGACCCATGGGGATCTCAGACTTAAAATATTCCCGTTTTATCCCTCTCCACCCACCCATCATAAGCACAGTCACACACTCCTTTTTGCCTTGGGAGTTTTCCGTCCCCAACATCCATCTCTTATTACATTTCTGTTGATTTCTTACTTTCACTTTTAATCAACCCCCAGTCTTTGCATTTCTCATCCTCTCTTTCTTTTTTAACTCCTCTCTCCGTCTCCTTCTGTGTCTGTCTATACCCCTGTCTCATTTCATCTCTCTGTCTGTATGTATTGATTGTATCCCTCAACTTCTCTTTAGTATTCACATGTTCACATGACATAGACATAAGACAGCTATATTGGAATGCATGTGCAGCAGATCTCGTGCTGCTTGCGCAGCAGCCAAGATGAACTTTTAAAAGCATCTGCATCCTTTTCTGATCAGATGACACACAGACTCAAATCAGACCCATAATTCTCTATTCTTCACTTCCTGCACAGCTCCTTGAGGCAAATGAAAGCTCAGGAAAAAGCCCTGTTTTATGTAATTTGAGTTGCCCCCCTTGTTTCTGAAATAACTAAAGGAAGTGTGCAGTACAGTAAGTTTCTATGTCCAGTCAGTGATAAAATTGTGTTTATAGCTTAAAAAGGTTCAGGGTCATCACTTTGTGGTGTTATTGTCATTACTGACTCAGCATAGCATTTATCTTAACACTTGTATTTGCTGTCTGTCAAAAACATTTGTTCTCTTGCTTCCTTTTCTATTTTTCATCACTGGAAAGCATGTTTGTTAACAAGGCACATTAAAAAAAAAAACCCAAAAAAACCCTGTACCCAATAGAGGTCAATTCATTCCCGATGCTAATACATGCCGTAGATGTACAAATCAGATTGTCCAACTGGGTTTGAGGTTCAAATGATGCTTACTTCCATTTGCCTCTCTTCTCCTGCCTCAGTAAAGCTAGTTAATCTTTAACCAAAGTAAAAAGGCTTGCCTCTTGAAAGCCCTTATCTAAACATTATTGAATCAACATGACTTGGAATATGAGCATAGATTCCACAATTAAACCTTCTCCAACACAAAAAATTATTGACTGATTGGAGCCAATGAGCTCTTTGTCATGTTGAACTCTGTATTTCTCCACACAGACTGGTTCTAGGCTTAGTACTGAGCTAAAGGAATGTGAGAGATGAGTGTGGAATCACAAAATAACAATCCCTTGTCACTTAGTAGACAGAGTAAAGGGATGTAAACAAATACAAAACATTATCTAGAATTTTGCAGTTCTATTTGTCATACCCTTTAGTTAATTTCTTTTCTGTACTGCTCACTGATGTTAAGCATCTCTCAGCAGTTTTAGTTTTTTCATTGTACCTAAACATCACTCAAGGAAAAAGTATAATATGTGACATGATTCTGGTTGTATGGATGGAAATGGATATTATACTGAATTTATCAAGACAAGTAAACACGGAAGCAGTTTTGAGTTAACATTCACTGGAGAACAGGAAAAGTTAGAAATAAAGGTCTGGTTTCCCTCTGCCACCTGGTCCTATTTAAGGATTTACAGTATGTTGTGCCAGCTAAAATTATACATATAGATATGAGGATTATAAACAGCAGTGAAAATTGGTGAACACAGTAAATGAAGCAGTGTTGTCTATCTCTTAAACCTTACAGTGTAAGCCCTGCCCACTCCCTGCATAAATCTAAATACAGATATTTTTGTGAAATAAACAGATAGGAGCTTTGCATCACTGCAACCTCTGTATTTAGGAATGTCTCTATTGTGAAACTGTTGTTTCCAGCCTAAATACATTCAAGCCTCATGTTATTCTGACCTTGTCTGAGTAACTTCAGCATAGGCACAATCCTTGAATCAACTGTAAACAAAGCCAGTAACCAGGCAATAGTGGATGACATTGGAAGGCACTAAACTGTATGAAAAGATCCCATCTTTTAACAGCCCGTCTTCTCTACTCATCTCTCTCTCAGGTTACGACTTTGCTGCAGTGCTTGAGTGGTTTGCCGAGCGTGTCGATCGCATCATCCTCCTGTTCGATGCTCACAAGCTGGACATCTCTGACGAGTTCTCCGAGGTGATCCGCGCCCTCAAGAATCATGAGGACAAGATGCGCGTTGTGCTGAACAAGGCAGACCAGATCAGCACTCAGCAGCTGATGAGGGTCTATGGAGCACTCATGTGGTCTCTGGGCAAAATCATCAACACACCTGAGGTAAAAAGCATTTCTTTTCACACGTGTGCTTTATTGCAACAATAAATATTTATTTAAATTGAAAAGGTTTGACCCCATTCGGATCGAAATGACTGTTTTATTTCCCACACTGAATGCTGGAAATTACCTTCTTCAGCTGGTAATAATCAGCTGTTAGGCATACTGGGAGTGGTCACAGTCTGTTAATGTTTTTAGGGAAAATGCAGCCATCCTAGGCAGGTTGGAACAGAGGTCACATGATTTTTTTCCCCCCCAAGGAACAGAGTAACCGAATAGCAATATATTTTACAATCAAACTAGGCATTGTTCTTAGTTTGTCATTGTAAGTCGTAAGAAAAAAGCTCTTAAATGTTTGAATTTAATGAGAGTGAAAGGCAGTTTTAATACCTTTTACCTGTGTCCTACCTGATATAATGTGAACTGACTGGTCTTGTGATTTATCCCTGACTGTTTAGTTAATATTTGATCCAGGACCATATTCATAAACTAATCCCAGAGAAACCTTTGGATCACATAGACAATTATTCATTGACTTTGAGGATGTGTTGTATTGTGAAGTCTCTTTACATGATGTATAATGCAATGCACATGCATTTTTCAACAGTTTCAAAACTACAGTCCTATATTTTGTTCTCATGTATCCTGTTTGTGTTTTTTGGGTATATTTTGTTCCTGCTTACACATTTAAGCCGGATTCCAGTGTCATGTATTTGACCTGTTTAAGAATTAAGAATTTCCTCTAATGTGGGTGTGGGCAGTAAAGTTTACCCAGAGGGACAGTGAAGTTCAATGAAGATGAATTTGTGCAAAATGTATTCCAGGTTGTGCGTGTGTACATCGGGTCATTCTGGGCCCAGCCCCTGTTGGTCCCAGACAACAGGAAGTTGTTTGAGGCAGAGGAGCAGGACCTGTTCTTGGACATCCAGTCGTTGCCACGTAACGCAGCACTACGCAAACTCAACGACCTCATCAAACGTGCACGTCTCGCCAAGGTTAGTATTAATGAGATTAAGAGTCTACAGCCATGCTTTGCAGCTTTGTGAGGTACAGTGGTGCTTTGAGCTAAAGGCTATCATCAGCATGAAAAGATGCTCACAGTGACAGTGTTAACATGCTGATAGTTTATAGGTATGCTGTTTGACATGTTCACCATCTAAATTTAGTATGTACCTAGAACCATGCTGCTTGCGTGACTGAAAACGATCTGATTAAAAAAAAGCTGCATCAATGCATCTTATTTTCACTTTCCTTTTGCTACTACCTCCTTTCCACCAGCCTCACGAGAAGAGGAAAGTCCTGTTTTCTGCAAATTTGGTAGTTTGTAGTCTCTAACTAACCACAGTTAACTCCAGTAACCTTGTAACACTTACAGGAAGAGAAAAGGGATTATTTGTTGTTTACGTTACCAGATTGTATTTTTACTTAGGGGATCCCCAACCTTAAAAATCCCCGCCAGCCTCCAGACATGTTTGAAGACACGTGAAAATACTCTGCTGGAAATTATAATGTCTGACATGGTTTACAATAAAAAGTTCAATCAAGTAGTTCAAAATAAAAGTAATAACGGTTGTTGTTGTTTTTTTATTTTTTTTTAATTTATTTATTTTTATGGTGACCAGGTGCAGGCCTACATTATCAGCTCTCTGAAAAAGGAGATGCCCAGTGTGTTTGGAAAAGATTCCAAGAAGAAGGAGCTTATAGCCAATCTGGGAGAGATTTACCATAAGATCGAGAAGGAGCACCAGATCTCACCTGGAGACTTCCCCAACCTCGCCAAGATGCAGGTGAGATAAGGATAAAGACGTACAGTGTGGACAGTGATGTACTATTCAGAGATACTGATCTGATGAAATAACAACTTTGAATCTATTTGTAGTGTGTTATATAAAGTGTTCGGTTCAGAGTAGAATGACCTTCGAACCTTTACTCTCTTCACATTTTTGCCCTTCTTTCCTGCCCTTGCTCTCCAAGATGGGCCAGGACGGGGATGAGATTTATTTTTCCTGGTTTGTCAGGAAATCCTGCTTCTTGTATGCTGCTCCCATTGGTAGCCATTGAAGACTAATCTATTTCTATCACCAATTCCTGTTTACTCTTAACCCCCCATCCCTTCAGGAGCTGCTGAATGGCCAGGACTTCTCAAAGTTTGCAGCACTGAAGCCCAAGCTGCTGGAGGCCGTGGAAGACATGCTTGCCAATGATATCGCCCGTCTCATGGCCATGGTGCGCCAGGAAGAGGCCGCCATGCCTAGCCAGTCTGTAAAGGGTGGAGCCTTTGAGGGAACCATGAGCGGTCCCTTCGGTCATGGCTATGGAGAGGGTGCCAGTGAAGGTATCGATGAGTTGGAGTGGGTGGTGGGTCGCGACAAGCCTACATACGATGAGATCTTCTACACCCTCTCTCCCATCAATGGCAAAGTGTCTGGTGCTGCAGCCAAGAAGGAGATGCTGAAGTCCAAGCTGCCCAATACAGTGCTGGGAAAGATCTGGAAGCTGGCAGACGTGGATAAAGATGGCCTCCTCGATGATGAAGAGTTTGCCCTCGCCAACCACCTCATCAAGGTGAAGCTGGAGGGCCACGAGCTGCCGCCCACGCTGCCTGATCACTTGGTGCCCCCGTCCAAACGTGGGACAGTCCTGCAGGATTAGAGAGGGGTGCAGCAGCCTGGAGGTGTCAGCGCGCTGCGTCATGTTGAGGACTCTCCAGACAAAAAAGTCCGACCACAAGCAGGAAGGGCATCATCCTCCATCAAGCTGCGAGTCTCCAGGCTTCCTGACCCACCGTGAGGAGGTATTGCTGTGATCTTTTACACCAGAGAGAGACTGGCGGGTTCCTGGGGGGGGTCTTTGTGCATTAGGGAGTAATGTTCAGCTATCTATTAGAAAATAAACTGAGGGTTGGGGAGGGGGGGGGGTTGATTCACCACCTGATGAAAGGACACTACTGGATCATGAACTGATGGGTAGTCAGAGGTTGCATGATGGGGCTGAACATGGATTTGTGCCTCCCGTGTAAAAGATGTCTTATAAGCATACAGTCCATATTATTATATGTTCATCCAAAGAAATATAGTTTTTTTTCCATTTGGAGAGAGAAAGAAAGGAAATAAATCAAAACAGCTGTTAGAATTGTTTTATCTATATTTTTGTATTTCCTGACTGTTAACGTTGACTCTTTCCAAATGCTTCCCTTTTTATTATTTTGCCAGATAAATAAAAAGGATTACTGTACCATTCAACTTGGGGTTATGTGGAGTTTATTGAGTATTTCTGTGATACATAACATTGAATTGATTTTATGTGATGTTGAAAGCCTTAAAAGAGCCACTAAAATTAATTTAGGGGAAAACTTACTAAAATAAATTATATGAACCTGAGTTGGCTTATAGTTTTGTGCTTTTAATTTGTAGTAATGTGTCATTGAGGGTCATACCAAGGACTGTGTCACCCAGAGGTCACTCGGACCCTGAATTTTATTTTGAAATCCCCTCATTTTGAGAGTTTTAATATGGTCTGCTGCCCTCTGTAGGCCATAAAGACCTGAATCAGATGCCTCAGGAGGGCATATAAGGCCATTTACCCACAAAACAAGTCCTGTCTGACTGCATATTTCTGAAGGCAAATTGAAAACAGTGGTGTAGGCTGACACTTGTCGCATTCTGTGGAGCACTTTAGGGGACACATGGAGACAATTTAAAAAGATAAAAATTCAATCCAGGTTCAGGGAGGCGAGCACAAATCATAAGCAGACAGACAGGAAGCTCTCACATGTGAAAGTCTTATATAAGTCTGAGTATAGATGACGTTGGCTAGTTATAACTAATTGTATATCCACCTTGTAAACCTTATAACCAGAACAAGTCTGAATCTGCTTTCGGGTCTGTTTGTATAATTCAAATAGGATTTAATAATAATCACCTCAATGATTTATAATTAATTTAAAGAAATTATATGATGCTTTTTTTCCCATGTGTACCATGTTTTTAATGGAAACCGCAACCAGGTGACCATTGAGCATACAGAGATGTTTTTATGTGAGTGATCACACATTTCTACATTTCCACATCTGTCATCCTCAATTTGGAAACATCAGGTGCCTGTTTGGAATTTGTGTAACCACTGAATCACAGCTGAGAGCAACGGTTCGTCCTCGAAAACCCAATTTGTCATTTCGATTTCATGTGGCAAACATGAATCATGTGCTTCTCCTGCAGGACGCTACTGAGTATTCTGCTCACTGACTCACTAGATTATCAGTCAACGTCAGATATGCATCATCTCCACCAGCTGTTACCACAGCAGTAGATTTCACATTTGATAAATATCAGAAGCGCTCTCTTGTGTCTCAAAAAGTTATTACATGTATTACGTTTGATTATAAACTCATATTGGGGCCGGGTCTAACGCCATGTATCGTCGTGTCCTGTGTCCACTGCTGTAAGTACAGTACAGGGTTACTGCTCACTGTGAATGTTGTGACTCGCAGTGCATCAATGAGGAAGGGCCCCATATGTTCCTTATATTTAATTTAAACCAGCTTACATTTTTTATCTGTGTTGCTGATAATTGACGGTTCCCAACCTTTTTTTGTTTTGACAAAAAAAAAAAAAAAGTCAGGTCTATGTGCAACACCTCCTCACAGATCTACACTAACCCAAGAGATTTGAGCAGTTCAACCAAATAGTGAATTCTCTTCTTAGTTCGTCTGGTTAGAAGGATTTTTTTAGGCCTGAAGAGTTGAGGATATTCATCATTTTACAAATGAAGTGAGGCATCACGAAAAAAAACTAAAGAAAAATCTATTTTATTTTGTGTAAAATCTGTGGTCGTGACCCGCCCACAGGGTGGGAACTAATGACCCAGAACATTAACCATAGAGGCAAGGAAACATGTAAATGTAGAAAATATATGTGTGATAACTTTGATAAAATATGAAGAGAATGCTGTAATTAAGGATGATGTGAAAGTGATCAAAAAAGTGAGCAACAAATATACCATAAAAATGAATAGAAAACAAATTCTGAGTAAGGTGAAATTCTTTTAGACTAGTACTGAGGGTCAATGAGATCAAACCCCGGTTTTTAATATGACTGCTATTGTGCAGATGTATGAAGATTTTCAGTTCAAATACTGACCTCTGCATTTTCTTCCTTTCTTTGCTATTTATAAAATCTTGTGGAAGTAAAAGTATTTCATGTTAAGACTGTTGTGAAAACCGGGGCACAGAAAACATAAATTACTGTAATAAGAAGAACTAAGCACTGAAATTAACTTCCCTCTGTGGTCGAAACAGATAATTTTGGGTTCGCCTTATTCGGGTGATGATAATTTGTTGACAGAAAGCTGCTGGAATGGCCACAGTGGTGTGAAGTGAGACGTGGTATGACTGTATGTCCCTGGGTTTCTGTGCTCTGTGTTTAGATAGCTGTCATCATCCTCCACTGTATATCTCTCCTTTACATTGTTTCCTTTTTCCTGTCTTCCTTTGTTAGCACGTCACTATCTTAACCATATCTCTTTTTCCCCGCTTCCTTCCTTTTTTTCCACTGTTTATGGAGAGCAGCTTCTCCCTATTTTGCTTCTTCTGTTACTTTGTTTTTCCATCTGTATTCCCGTCACTCCCGTGAATCTTTCTTTCCACCCCCTCTCTCAAATGTTTTAGGTCACATTTGTCCCTTCGATGTCTAAAAATAGCCCCCGGCCCCCAGCCCTCTGACACACTGGCCCTGCAGGTAGTTTACTGTGTCAGGTTTATATACATTCAAACAGTCATGCGGAGGGAGTGCCCCTTCTCAGATGCATGTGAGGAATGAGGCACCTGTATGTGTGAGCACAAAACATATGAGTATTCTCATCTTTGAAACTTAACATTATAGCACAAAATCTCCCATAAAAACATGCAAGTAAACATCGCACAAAATCAATCAATTAAAAGCATAAGAATTTGTTTATTTTTTCGGAATACTGAAAGGGAAGACGAAGATGAAGAGGTAATCAGAGAAAAGAGAAGAATGAGGAAAAAGATAAGTGCTGAGAAGGAGTCTGATCACCAGCAAGACACGGACTCTGTCTTTGTAGAGTGGGCGGTGGTTGTCGTTATACTAGACTGGTTTTACCAGGCACTGGCTGCATAGTTCTGTGAACACTGGTTTGTTTGCACTGAAGCTCAACGTTTTTGAGGTTATTGAAGGAAAAATATATAAAAATGTTTGACCTGTCAAGTCATGAAACAGGAAAATTGAAAGAAAATCAAAATTTTAATATTTGAATTTGAGGATGACTGCAGTGCTCAGAGTCTATTGTATCTTCTTGATTGTTTCTTTAATTTAAAAAAAAGTCTGTATTGACTTCTACTTTTTCTCCTAATATCTCTTAACAGAAATCATTAAATTAGGCCATCAAATAATCAATATGTCGAGAAGAGCATCTTCATCAGTGTGAGTTTTTTTCCACATATGTCGGATTTTGGTTTGTTGAGACACCAATGTAATAAAAAGAAGGACGGAGTGATAAGCTGTGTTTAAATATCCATAAGGGTTCATGAGGTAGTCTGAGATGCAGGTGGTGCTTATAAAAAATGGACAAAACAGTTTCTTTTGGCTCAGTTTGTCCTTTTTGTCCAGTTTGGTTGTGTGGTGTCACCACCATTGGTCAAGGTTCAGTTCATTTTATCTGTTTCCGGCTCAGCAGGGCCGCCCGGCTGCTGGTTGAGGTGCTCCGAACATCTCCTGTGAGGCGTAGGTGATGTAGAGAAAACCATCGGTGTCGCTGTAGAGAGAATAAACCTCCCCCATGCTGGAGGACATGCAGGTAATGCTCTTCTCTGCCACCAGGAGGAACAGAGCCTGGGTAGCGTCCAAGGCAATCTTATTCCTGAGAGGGAGAAAGAGGAAAAGGTGGGTAAATGAAGGAAACAAACAGAAATTTATTAGGACACAAGGGGGAGAGAGAATGAGAGAGGCAGAGGTGTGGACAAGCTAAGACAGAACAATAGTGAATCTGACAGCGTGGGGGAAAAAAAGTAAAGTTTGGAGGGTTGTATTAAGAAGTAAAGGGGCCAGGAAAATCAGATACAAACTGGTAAAGTAACCATTAGTAAAGCCTGACAGTGTCATGGATCATTCACCTGAGCAGGCAGAGGAATTGACCGAAGGTGAGCTCGAAGGGAACGAGGAATTTTGTTTTGTCCAACAGTGGGAGAGTCTTTTCACGGATGTAACGTTCGACTATCACCTGGACACGAAAACACATCTGAGATCAGCTGACGGTGCAGCTGCATCCGGCAAAAATAAAATTCATTCAAATTGTAAAATAACAAATTCAAACCAACTCACAGGCAACTTGTTGGGGAACTTGGACCGAATGCTGCAGACTTCATCTTTCCTTGTTTCTAAAGGGAAATATTTATACAAATTTCACCCTTATAAAACAAGCATCCATATATCATAAGGCCAGTCAGAATCAACTGAAAATGTGACTCACCGAGGCATTTCCTCTGCTTGAAGGGCATCATCTCCATGGATTTCTCAAAAGGAGCCATGATTGCTGTGGCTTGGGGGTGATTTGCAGAGACCAGTGGTGACAGGAGGCTGGTGACAGGAGGCGTGTGCCGCTGGCGGCGCCGGCGTGGCGGTCTTGCCCGGGCTGACGGTGAAGTCCCCTCGGGTGGAAGTATGCAAACCCCACTGAGAAGCTGTGAGCAGTGATGTTTTATGGGAGGCAGAGATGGGAGGAGTCGAAATGTGACACCGACAAACAAAGACACACTCCTGTTCTGGTGGGCAGCTTGTGGATGCAGGGATGCATCAGTGTGTGTGTGTGTGTTTGTGTGTGTGTTTGTGTGTGTGTGTGTTTGTCTGTCCTGCCCTCCTCCTCACTAATTCAGATTCACATTCACACGTACTGGTTATCTCAAAGGGTATTCTTACACATACTTGTGATATTGGTGCTGCTGTCACGTACACATTCACACAGAGGAGCACAAGCATGCAGCTGGAGGTGTAATGAGGGCAGCCCACCATGCAAAGAGCAAGAACAACACATGACATTAATGATTCAGACAAACAGGGACTTCAGAGGAACCTTCACTCTCTAGACATAGTGGGTGCTGTGTTTATAATAAGATTTGATAGTTGGAAATTCAAGAAACACACACATTTTGTTAATTCCCGACATTTGACCCTGTTGTCTGAATGCCTGACATTATCAACTTCCCTGTGCTTCTCGAATGTGCAGTATCTCCAAAATGTAGCAAATGGGATGTAAACATCTTTCCTTTAGTATTCTGTGCAGTGTTTTGTTTTCCCGATTCATCTACCATTATTCTCCCACTCCCTATTTGTGCATTTACTGCATTTAAATAGAAAAAAGGCATTTGCATGTTACGGACTTGAAGCCAGATAAGTACAGGGCAAATTCCACCTGCTGGTGAGGAACATGTGAGACCACTGAAAGTTCCACAACACGTTCAAAAGGGACCTTGAAGGGAGACTAATTTGTCAGGTTAGAGGGTTTTGTATGAAATAATAATAAAGCAATCTGATACAACATTCCTGTAATAAATCCAATTTTCCTGAGGGTCATAATGTTTAGCGTTTGTAGAAACTGTTTTAGAGAAGTGTTGGCTCAACTTAAGATCATTCCAGTGGCTATAGTGTGTGGTGCAATTGAACTATATAATGTTTAACTTTAATATGTACTTGTTTTCTGCTCCTTATCGGCGTCCTACACATTCATAGTTTGAGGTCCACCAGCCATTAGAGGCATAGCAGGGAAGAGAAGCCATGTTGAGGGTGAATATCACCCTCTGCTGGTTGAAAGTTTGCCCCAAACTATGCTGTACCTGTCAAAGCTGAGATACAGAATTACAGCATCAATTATATATTTTTTTCATGTAGCTAGTTCTCGATAAAAAATGAAACTGCCCCAAGAAGCAGAGACCAACTAGCCTACCTACTCTTCTAATAACATAAACCAAACATCTACTGCCAATGTAAGATAATATAATAAAGGTCTTAAACTACATTTTGACACAGATTCCCTGTAGAAGACGACAGTGTCGTCTTAGGTAGCTAATAAGGACACTGTGTTTGTGCTGCAAACAGGCCTTATTTCACAGCAGATATTTGGTGTCAGTAATGACAACAACAGTGGCTCCCAGTAAGTCATGGCGGTGCCACAAAGAGCCGGCATGCACAACACCAGGACCCTGAAACTGGAGCAGCTAAATGGGATTCGGTCATTGGCTTTTGTGGGCCCTGAGGGACTAGAAGCTCGGGGTAGTTGCTTTGTCCGGTTGGAAATCCAACCTCTTTAATGAGGATTGTATGACCTTCACCTACAAAATATAATGTACATTATATAATCTAAAATTTAAGATTATATATTAAATCCTGTATAATATCCCTTAGACACATGTTCTTATAAACCCACAACTGTTGATCAAAATATATTACGATGAGGTCACTTTATAAACTCAATTAACAGTGTAAAAAATATTCTGTAAAAATAATCTTCTGTTAAAAATCATATATTCAAAATACCCCCTAAAGTGTGTATCATTAGTTAAGGTGGACGTCCTCATCGCGCAGAGTGCATCCTGTCAATGTTCATTAAAAAACATAATAATAACTTCGATTTGTCACATCGATGCATTAAATTATGTACAGTCTTTTGTTGTTGTGCTTGGAGCAGGTTCCAACTACTTCACCACGCTGTTCGGCAGCCGGATCAATGATCGTGCGTCCTGCAGAATAATCGATAGGACACATACGAAGTAGATGTTTTCACTCAGGCCGCCTCATCGGGGCGCTTTCCCCCTGACGTCTCCCCCCGGCCTGTCGGTCAACGGGCCCGTGGGGGTTTATGATCCTCGTTACCCTCCTCATCACCGCGGGGAGCTCGGTCCTAAACGACGCGACTCCCGGCGCGGGCCCGGCCCGGTTTACGCCGGACGCGAGGCCCGACGAGCCGCAGGGATTAAGAAAACCCGAACACCTGCTCGGGTCGGGCGGAGCCGCGGACTTGTAACGTAAATGGGGCTGTTGAATAAATAGTGTTTTAAAAAAGTAACACATGGTTTCCTCTGAAATCTGAGCAGAGGTTCGAGGCAACGTGGGATAAATGGCAGAAAGGAGAAAAAGCGCCAGGCTGGGTGACATTCCTCCACTGACCGTGGGGACACGGGGAGAGTTTGTCCTCTGGCGTCGTTGACGGGAATAAAGAGGAGGCAGAGATTATTTGTCCTTCCTCTTCCTCTCTCTCTCTCTCTCTCTCTCTCTCTCTTTATCTCTTTATCTTTTCTTTTCTTTTCTTTTTTTTCCTCCGTGCGTCCATTCGAAAAACTTCCCCGGCCAATCTCCGCGCTGGTCCGGCGCGCTGGCTCCTCCTTCTCCGCGTCCCGCTCCCGCATGTAACGCCGTCGCCCTCCGTCCGTCTGTTGCATTGTCTGGTGGCTGAATTGCGGGTTTGAGGTGGAGAAGCGGGGGGGGAGGATGCGACGCGCACCTAGCCCCGGAACCGTGACAACTCCTCCGGCCCCGGAAGGCTCGTAAGTGACACGGGGAGAAGGGGGACGATGTCGACAGGAAACCGAGCCCCCGGCGGATACGAGGCGGGGACCGCGGGTCTGCGCTCCGTCGGGCTACGGGTGGAGTCGTCGGTTCGAGTCTTGCGCCGGTCGGCGGGGGCCGCCTGAAGCCGTGGGCTGCGCGGCACCTTCCAGGTGGCGAGGCTGGTGTGTTTCCCCTCGACGCCGCGTTAATCCGGGCGTCTAACCATGTCGCTATCACTCGTGCCGACCCGTGCCGATCTACCCGGAGCGGGACCCTAAGCCCGTTCGTTCCCCTCGTCCTAATCGCACGGTGATTCAGCGGGAGTCGTCGGTGCCACCACGACCACGACCACCACCACCACCACTACTACTACTACTACTACCCACCCACAACCACCCACCCACCCTCTCCCGTCCCCCCCCCCTGCCGGCGCCCACGACGGGGATGGCCGGACGCCGAGGCTGCGTGAACTCGCTCTGGTCGGGCACCGAGCGCGTCCGCATCGGCGAGAGACTCAGGGCGACGCTGGCCGGGGTGCTGGAGCTGGAGCTGCTCAGGTGCAAACACCTGGAGATGGTGGACGCCGCGCTGGGGGACCGAGCGTCCGCCGCCGACGAGGCGCCACGGGGGGAGGAAGAGGAGGAAGAGGAGGAGGAGGAGGCGGCGGCGGCGGCGAGAGGAGACCACGAGGGCGCCGCTTCGGACGCCGAGCGCGGCTCTGCGACATCCCGCAGGCAACAGGTCAGTCAGTGCGTCTGTCGGCTCATGGCCCCGGATCTCTACACGGCGAGATCATTAAATATGGATGCGGGGACGGCGGTGATCTGCCAACAAGCCGGTTCCTCCGCGGCTCGGTGGCACAGATCGTATCGCTGCCCGGCGGCACATGGCCGCGCCGGGGGGGGGGGGGCTGAATACCCGATCGACTGAGATGGTGCCAGAGACCATCCCGGCGTGCAGCCCACGCTTTACTCACAGTGGCAATGTGCGACCGTCACATGGAGCAAATGTCATTGAGGTCAGGGGACCAGGAACGGCTCCTGCCTGGTTGGCCCGGTGCCCTGCCTCAAGGTTATAAAGGAGGATGTGGTGGAACACGGGCGCTAGAATCATGTGTTGGTATTAATACACAAACCTGCAAACAGACACTGCTGTATTGTTTGGCTCTGTCCCGAAAGCTCATCAGCTGCAAAGGTTACTCTGGCACTCAATTTGCATTCAGATCACCCTGATCACGATGTCAAGGTAGGCTCCGTTACTGCCCTGTAATCTTTTGTGGAGCTAAAAGTGCAGTTTTGATCTCGGTTCGCAAAATCCTAAATGCTCCAATGGAGTATGAGCCACTGAGAAATGGTTGGGATGGGTGATCTCAGGCTTATCTTTAAACACACCCACCCAGAAAAAAAAAAGAAACCCTATTTCCAAACCCTGTCCTGAAACGGATATGCAAGTCTTTTTGATGAGAATGTGGGTTGAAATGTAATACAGGAGGAAGGGATGTGAATATGTCCCATCCCGAGGCCTGGACACTCAGGCTGTAGTTGGCGTTGTCCATTATCTGTGAAAATGAGCTAAAAATGAATGCGAGAAGACAACAGGATGTAAAATATACTGAAAAAGAGAGGATCAGCGGGACTTCTCAAGTTTAAACTTCTTGAATATGAGGGTTTACAGCTTTTCCTTGTCTTGTGTGACAGAAAACTGAACATCTTTTAGGTTTTGGATCGTTTGTCCAACAAAACGAGACATCTGATGGTATCACTTTGGGCTTGTGAAAATTGTGATGGTGACTTTTAATGTATCTTAAAATTTGTAGTACAAACAATCAATGCATTGTTAGTTGGAACCCTAGGTATTACCACGGCCTGTTTTCTCTTATCATGGGGCACCAATTTAAAAAACAAAAAAACACTTTCACCTTTCCACGACAAAGCAAGAAAATGAACCTCTTCATTGGTGAGATTGCTCATTAGGACTAGACACTTAAAGGGGATGCACAGCATTGCACAGATCATTCATGTGGGTATGTGTCACTGCAATACCAGTCTGTTGTGGATTATGTCTGAATCATTTCCATATTTGAACAGCCAGTGACACGACAGGTTTGTGTAGTATTGAGTGAGTGTTTCACCAACTGTTTTGAACATTGTTTAATTGTTTAAGAAATTTTTCAAGCAAAACTACCAGACGGTCCCCAGGTACAGTTTCTCGGTTGTGAGGATTTTTCAGCTTTTCTTTGGCTTTTGAAGTAGTAAACTGAATATATTTTGGTTCTTGAGTGTTGGATAGACATGACAAGCAACTGGAAGACATCACCTTGTATGAAATTATCTCTCTTCCCAGCACTAAAATTGCTCTTTAAGACCAAGACATCATCAGAATATGATGACACAGTGACGTGCGGTATATTCAGAAACGGACATTATTTTTCCTTTGTACCTAGCAGATTCATTGCATTGCACATATTGTGGAGTGCAGTGATGTGCGTGTTTCGACTAAATCGGTCTCTCGTGGATTATCTCTGGATCATTTCCAGATTTGATAAAAACCACTGAAGCCTTGTGTTCAAGATCTGCTGGTGTTGGGAGTGTTTCACCTCAAATGTTACAGTAAATGGGTCATCGTAGGCTACATAAAAACATTTTATTGTCGTTGACAGAGAGCAATGCGTGTTTTACCGCAGTCACTTTGCACTTTGCAGGGAGAGTTATTACACTGTGAATCTGTGCTCTTGTTATCAATGAGTGATATGAGTGAGAAGCCTGCAGCACAATAATACATGTTCTCTCTAACCCATCTAACCCAAACCATAGCTGCGGTCATCTTTGCAGAACAGTGTATTTATCTTGTGAAAAAATATAGGAAATAGTATATGTATGACTCATAAAGGAAGTAGGACTCATAATGTGTGTTCCTAACTGCAGACATCTCTTCTGTTAGCTGCCCCATGCACGCATGCAAGCGCACACGCACACGCACACGCACACACACACTCGCACACCCACGCCCACCCTACCCGACCCCTGTGGTTCTGAGATATTCTGTGGAGCAACTGAGCAGCACTGCTTATTCTCACCTCTGAAGGGAGCTGCCAGGGTAGCAGAGCAGGCTGGGAGTCTGCCCTCTGCCCAGCCTGGCCTACGCCAACACACAGACACAACATTTGCATAAATAGGGAAACAAAATGTTGTTCTTGTTGTTGCAAAGGCGACCACGTCTAGTTTGTTCTCAGCAGCGACTGGAGAGAGAACAAGGATGAGACAATGGGTGGTTACCTACTGTTTATTTACTACCATAAATGTGGAAAAGTAAAGTTTTTGTCCACAAATACATTCTAATCATTTTATCTTTAAAAACACTGGTTGTGTTGCTTTGAAAAATATAACTGTTTTGTGAGCCGAGGATTAGGTGACTCATAATATGCTCTACTTTTAACAACGGCTTTTTATTTTTTTTGGAATGAAATGTGATTCATCCTTTCTTTCTGTCTCTCTCCGCTATTTGAGAGAGAGAGAGAGATTGAGATAGATAGCAGAAGTAAGCACTGTGCAAATCCATGGTTGACAGGTCGGGATTATGGCTGTTTGGTGTCATCTGTGATGGAAAAATGCAGTTTAAAACGACTCCCTTCATCTTTGCAAACATGTGATGAGTTCCACCATTTCTGAGGCATGCAGGTTTTTGAAAAAAGTCAAACCTGTTGAAAAATGATGCTTCTTCAATATTTTTTGTGGAAAGAAAACACATTTAATTTAGATATGTTTTAATAGCATAAATAATTACATTTTGCAGTCTGTTGGGTTTTTTTTATAAATAGAACAAGCTATGACTTAAAAATCAAAGTATTCCTTATATATTGTATATAATAGAAGAAAACTTGAGTTCTCAGTGTGTAACATTCACTTTTATATAGCTCCTCTTGCCATCAGAATGGGTGTCAAAGGCCAAGCTGCTGACATTGTCATTGTTACCATTTAGTCCTCAAAAATAAAATTCTTCTCACTAAAGAAAACCCACAGAGGACACAAGTGGAAGAGTTTCCCATAATTCAAGTGCCTCTTAACAGTATAGTAAAGTGAATATCTTTTATAGTATGTGTCTCTGCTCCATCTGCATTGCCATGTGTGCTCTTAATGATGGCAGCCTGTCTTGAAATAAGGTTTAGTACTGGAAAGCATCATCTTACATGGAGAGCCATTACCCTGACTTGTGGAGCGAGACAGCTTTTGTCTCTGGTTCCTGCCTTCCTTCTGCGCTCACGGTAAAAAGAGAAAGAAGCCTGGAAATGTTGATGTAACTGGAAAGATCCACCTGAAGTGTCAGTAAAGCCGGAGTGCCTCATTCCATGGCGGTGAAGCCAAAGATGCACGTCGTGGGCCATCTTTAAATTTCAATTGCACATTAATAATGCAGGGAACAGTAAATCCTACACTGTGTGGAACAAGCAAATACTTCTCACCAAACACTTGCTCAGTCCCACAATGTTTTACCAAATTTTTCTGCCTCAACATGGCAACCGCTGCAGTTTGTCTCGTTATAATGACATAATGCCCTTAGTAAGAGGATGTGTGTTGCTTGTGCCGCTGCACTCACTCTTGCATTACTGTCCCATCGACCCATACATTTTCTACACATTGTTATAGAATGGGTGTGCTGCTCTCTCACATGATGGAAATATCATATTACAGAGCTCAGAGCAGACCCCCACCTACTTGTCTATCAACCGCCTATGATTTGATCATGCACTGGTCTCTGTGTATTATACCCTGTAATGTGCAACGCATTGTGACGTGGAAGGACAGTATGGAGAAGTAGAGTTTAGTGTAAGAAAAAAGCATTGAAGGAGCCTTTTTCAGATATTTACACATTCAAGGGACTTTTTAAAGGGTTAATTTGTATCTTTAAATTGACATAACAAATGGAACGAAGGGGGGAAAAAACTTAAGTTAAGGCCTGTACAAGTGCAGAGTGATAAACTTGCTTTTTTTTTTTTATGGCAGTGGGAAGAGAATGCAAAAAGTGGGATTTTGCAGCAGAACAGACGAGGACATACGTGCGATCAAAAGGCCCAACAGTAGTGGATTGTGTGTTCACGCTGGGGATGAGTTAAATATTTCGCCAGGCTTGTTGTGCTGTTGTGGGTCTGTGTGGGAGGAGAAGCAAGCGAGAGTTAGAGTGAGCAGCTGTAGCTATGGTGAGAAGGGGGCGGCTGGCTCGAAGGATATTACAGAAGTGGGGGGGGGGGTATTTGTCAAGAGGAGTGTGGGGGAGGTGGGGGTCCTTCAAGATGCCCTTCTCTTCACCCGGCAACCGCTCAACCCTCCCTCCCCACCTCACCCTTCCTCCCTGCCTTCACCACCTTCACTCAATCAGTGATTCAATCAGTGACTCATACTCTGATTTCTCAGTCTCTCTTTTTCTTTTTCTTTTTTCTTTTTTTGTCTCTCGCTTGTTCTGGTCTCCCAGTCGGCGACTTCTCACTTTAGATTTACTGCTGAAAAAAGGAAAAGAGACAGGGGACAGGAATGAGTCGAAGCTCCCTAATCCTTCAATACTAAGATAAGCTTAAGACAGGTCAGAGCCTAAAACTCTTTCTCCCGCTTCTTTGCCTTCCTGCCCCCCTTCTCTTCCCTTCTGCCGCTCCGGCTGCTCTTTGTTACGTCATCTGTCTTCTCCCATTATCTCCTGAATCCCCCCCCCGCCCCCGTCTCCCCAGCAGTGAGTCACAACCTGTATTGTTTCCTCAGTAACAAGAGGATTGATCAGTGCCAGTCACAGTGTTTCTGTTGTCTGGGCTCTATCAGTCTAATGCGGGGGCTCTTGGCTGCTGTCCTTGAGGGGCGGGTTAGGGGGTTTGGAGGATAATCGGAGGAGGGGAGTTACCCCACCAGGCTTTTACAAATCTTGGAAATTGACGCCCTTCACAAACCTGACAGGGTGATTACTATTCCTATTATTGTGCGTGGGGGGGGGTCCATTCCTGGTTGTTCTTGTAAGTGTTGGGTGACATCATGGGTGTGTGTCTGTGTCTAGCAAATGATATGGACACACAACGCTGCACATGGATCTAAATGTGTGTCTGCAGTTCCAAGGACTTGCGTGTTTTAAAGTTGTGGCCTTGTCAGTGGTGGAAAGTACGTACGTTTACCTAAGCACGGTGCTTAAGTACAGTTTTGAGCTTTTTTACTTTTGAGGTTTTCCATTTATTGCTACTTGCTGCCTCTACACCATTACTTTTCATGGGGAAATGCTTTTTTCACGCCACTACTTTTATTTGACAACAATAGCAGCTATTTACATTTCAGATTAAAATTTTACTTGAAATGTGATAAACTTGAAAAATACCAAAAAAGTCAGTCACAGTGGAAATTCCTTTGCAGAACAAGTGCTTTTTACTTTTGAGACATTAAGTACATTTAATACATAATATTTCAGTACCTAAGGTTTTTGAATAAAGGAAATTTACTTGTATTTTATACTCGTATTATTTATACTTTACATTGTTTTATTGGGACTTTTTCATACATAAAGGATCTGATTACTTCTTCCAACACAGCTATACATGCAAATATAGTATATATTTTACTTTTGCAGGGCTATAAATCAAAATGACCATATCAAATTTTAGTAGAATCATAATATGAGCTTTCATTTCATTGTTCTTCACATTTGTTGTCCAAAAGAACAATTTGAGCAAGACGTAGTTATTAGAATCAGTTATTCAAGTTTCATGTTTACACATGTGAAGAGTCTGGGCTCATGTAATGTCGAACAGTGGAGCATAGTTTATTGTTTTTGAAGATTTCAAGTATTTTCTATGTGTTGACTGTCAAGATTAATTTACCACCAAGTTTGGCTAAAATTCTCCTCAGAACATCCTGTTTCTTGGTGCTTCTGAGCTTTCCGATGCATCTTGTGGACTTCCTCAGAGGATGGAGATAGTTTTGTTTATCACGTGACTGAAGTATGGAATTTAAGTAATATGAAAACCGGTGGTTAAACAAAGATGTTCCTAGTCAAATATTTTGATGGCTTTTACATGTGATTTTTGCATACTATTATGATAGTCATTTCAAACATTTTGCCTGGCCCTACATCCAGAGATATTCAGTACATTAATACAGTACTAACTGGCCCAGTGATGTGTCCATGCTTTCACCCTTTGAAAACAGGCTTGTAACAGCTTCACAGGATAGATACAGAATGAGGCAGCACTCATTTAGGGCTGGATGATTATTCATTATTCTTTTATTCAAAGTGCAATCATATTTTAATGATATGATCATGTTATGTAATCCTTGTAAAAATCTATTGTCTATATGATTAAAACTAAATGATAACGAAAGAATACTGAATTAATGGTCTACATGTGTGACTGGTTTTGTCTTATTATAATGCAAAATGATAAGATGGATAATGAAAACACCTGACTTTCTAAAGAGATTAAATAAAGAGATAGGAAACACTGGTATAAGTGGAGCCACCTACACGTTCATTATGACGTTCATGTATGAAGTGGACATCTGGTTTAGCGAAGAAGGCCTGTGCTGCGTGTCAGAGTGTGATTGTCATTAAACCCACTGGGTGCAAAAATTAGGTAATCATCAAGGTAATTTTGTAACTAATATTTTCTAACAGCTTAAATATTGTCTCTCCATGGTTGTAAACACTGCATGATTATAATTTCTCTTTCATAATTGAGTCTGGTCTTTTATGTTTGTTTTAAAGACATGATGTATTAACATATAGTCATAGTCACTGGATCTAGATATTTTGGTCAAAGATACTGTAATATATGTTTTTGTCAGTATAGCCCAGCCATAACTTTTTTTTTTTTTTTTATTTCAGGCTCCCTCTCCGTTACATACAATGGTATTGCCCGGTCAGAGCAGCCCAGAGGACTTTGGCAGTAATTCAGGGGATGGGACGGTCCATTCCTCATCTGCAAGGGGGAGTAATTCACGCTGGTCTACTTTGTCCTGGGACGCTTCGTCTGACCTGCTCTCTCCCCCAACGCCAGACCCCAGTGGTATGGTCCACCTGGACAGTGACTCCAGACCTAGTTCAGGTAAAAATGTTTGCTCAGTGGTCAGTAGACACTCACTGCATTGACTTGTATGATGACTAACGGTTTTGTCACCTTGTTAAAACTAGAACTCAGCCTTGTGTAAGAGAAGTCCTATTAAACATTAGCCATACTCGTTTTACTTTTGTTTACCTGGGCTCCTTGTGACATAGTACTGATGCATTCAGTTTCTTTCTTGCAGTCCATTTTTCAGCCCTTGTAAAACCCTTATCCAGTTTCATTGTAACTCTGGCCCTTGTGCCTCTACACCCAACTCAGACATATCTCTCTCAGCTATGCACTTGTACATACCTTCTTGTTTCACTATTCTTTACTTTATTGTAGAGGCTACCTGAAAACTTAGCATGTGAGCCAACTTCATACCTCAAACCTTGAAATGTGTTATTTCAGAATGTTTAGGTTTGAAATTGTTTTCATAGGTTAAATTGTTATTTCTTACATATCATTACACTCAGATTTTTGTAGCTACCTACATGTTACTTATTAGTCAGTGGATCCAGTACTTTGATGCCTTTCTCCTGAAGTTTCCATCAGAGAAGTTTGAGTTTCTGTAGGGGATGTCTTATCTTTGTTTACCAGGTTTTTACTGACCTGACAAACTACTCATTACTTTTTATAAATGTCCAAACTAAACACTGTTGGTACTGAAATTAGTCCTCAGGAAAGACAAAGTACATAAAAAAGAAAATTAAAAAGCTATACGTTAAATATACAACACATAGTAGAAACATTGATGACATCCTTGACATGATTTTTTTTTCGAATGATTTCTTTTAAATTAAAATTAACATAAGAAATGACACACAGCAATACCATAAAACAGGGGCTCGCGTGAACAGTCCACAAAGAAAAATAAGTGGATGAGAAAAAAAAAGTAGAAATGAGGCCAAGGAATAAGTACAACCCCTAATTTTGAGATGTATTAATAGTATATTAAAAAGAATTAATACTAATTCAAACAAAAATAATGGTCAGTATACTACACAACAACGAGAGATATCAAGACTCTAAGTGTTATTGTAGGTATCTATAGTAGGATTAAAGAGAGAATTGCTGGATGTTGTCTCTTTTTAATACAGAATTTATTTTCCTCTTTTTATTTCAAGGTTTCTACTCGGTGAGCGGGAGCTCTCTGTCGGACTCTTGCTACTCTGTGTCCAGTGATGCTGCTCAGGGAGGACCAGCACCACTGGCCAGACCTCTGAAGCTGTGGGAGCAGGTTCCTCAGTCTACTGACAACACTGTTATCCTGTGGCCAGAAGGTGCAGTGCAGCAGCAGCAGCAGCAACAGCAACAGCAACAACAACAACAACAACAACAACAACAACATCAAAAGCAACAGCAAAAGCAACAGCAGCAGCAACAGCCTGTACTGCGGAAAAGCCAGGAAGATGCTGAACCAACAGAAGGGACCCAAGGTTCAGGTGAGCAGGTGCAGGTTATGGAATATGTAAATCCTTCCAAGTAAATGCAAACTTTCAATGGACAGTGGAAGCTGGTTCAGAAAGGACGACTGGAGGCAGTTCAAAGCAGATTTTTTTGCTCTGTTCTAACGGTAAACGTCAGTGAAAGAGTTGGGAATGTAAATATTTAGGGAATAAAATTTAAAATAAAACCATGGTATTACATCTTCTTTCCTTGTCTCTTACAGTACCAAGCATCCTTGAAGAAACTGGTCTGAACTTTCTTTCTGACCTCTATTCAGAACTCGGTGACTCCATGATTGTTTCCCTCCTCGCACTTCTTGATCCCACCTCTTCTTCCTCAAGCTCCTCTCTCCATCCGAAACCCCAGCTGGACACCCGCTACTGTATTGACCTGGTGTCCCGTCGGACCAAAGAGGTTTACCCCTACCCTAGCCCACTGCATGCCGTCGCCCTCCAGAGCCCCCTCTTCACCTCCCACAGCCAGGAGCAATCGGCCTCTCAAAACTCTGAAGGAGCCCAACACGATGAGCCAGTAGAGTCCAACACCGACCCATCTCTGCCTCTTCAGCCCCGGCAGCTCTCCACCCTGGCCTCCTTCACCCAGCTGGAACAGTACATCTCTCGCCTGGCTCGTCAGTACCACAGTCGGGTAACCTCCTCCACCAATGATCTCAGTTCAGCTGCCACCACTGGTTCAGTCACGCAAAGAGGCCTTTCCATTCCTGGCAAAAGTCATGGTTCGACCCAGTCTCTTTCTGCCTTTGAGAGCTGCAGTACACCCTCCACTACACCAGGAGGCAGCATCACTCCATGTAAGTCACTGCTGGGAAACTCAGCCAGAGTCAGCCTCAGCACTACTGGAAAAAAGCCTACTAGGAACTCAATCAACCTGGGCAACCTTCCTTCAGCAACTGGAGAGGACTTGAACATAAATCTGCATCTCAATCTTAACTTGAACCTGGCCCCTGGTTTAAATTCTAGCCGGGGGCTTGTGGAGAATCCCAAAAATGGTAGTTGCGGAGCTTTGAGGAGTGACTTTACCATGGCTCCTACTTCATCCACGTCATCGCTCTCATCTGCAACACCAACTCCAGCACTTAGAGCTCGCCCTCGCATTTCCACTTGTCCGAGCAGCCTGAGCCACCGCAGTTCCCTGGAGGTCACTTCAGGGTCTGGACTCAGCTCTGGAATTGGGTCCTCAGCTTTCTGTCGTTCTTTAGACTTGGGCAGTGCGGTTCCACCTGAGGCTGGACCATCTGTGTTTGGTACAAATCCTGGATCAGCTCCTGGGTCTCAGCGTAGCAGCATGATCCAAGAGTCCAGCTCTAGTCCCAAGTTAAGTGAAGACTCCCCCATGGTGGGAGAGATTTCCCGCCTGTCCGGCCTGTCCAGGGCTGTTGTGGTCGGCCTGATGGAACAAGGTGTAGAGCTGGATATTGACTGCTTCCGAGCAGATGCTGCAGCCGAGGTGAGGGGTCACAGTAAAACCCACCAGACACCTCAGATGGATCAGTCACATGAAAATACCAGACTGGCTGACCTGAATCCCCAGAGACCAATACAGCTCTCCCTCAGTGTCACCCATTCTCCTCAGTCTCAGTCCAGTCTAACCCCTCCTCTCTCTCACTCCTGCAGCCCAATACATCCTCACCAGTCCATCCATATTCCCTCCCCCCACTACTCTTCACACTGCCACTACCAGCAAACCCCTTCTCCATCTGACCTTCCCTCTTCTACGGCCTCCTCCCCTGCCTTGCGCTCCACTCCCAGAGGTCGTTCCTTTCCCCGACCTCTCCAGCCCACCCCCCTAGGTGCCACCCCTCTCACAGTTTTCCGTCGGGACACACCCTTCCAGTGTTCTCTTCCCCGCACCAATACCAGGAACTCACCTCTGGAGCATGGTGGCATCCATTCAAGAGGTGGATCACTTCGGCAGAGTGGTGGAGGAAGCGGAGTTAGTAGTGGTTGGCAGAGGGCAGAGGGGGAAGGACTTTACAGAGGAAAGCATACCTCCCATACCTTGATCAGGGCAGCCACAGTGAGCAGCTATGCCAACAGAGAGGACTACAGTTCTGTTTGGAATGAGGACGAGCAAAAGGAGCGAACAGCTGTCCAGGCAGTAAGAAAGACCTCCAACAAACTCTGGAGGGGCTTTGAGGGACGCCTCCGTGGCAAAGAGTCAGAGAACGAAAGGCAAGAGATGGACAGGGCTGAGTACAGCTATGGATCTAGGAGGAACAGCATTGGAAGCTGGAGGAGGGAGCACCGCAGGGATAAGGCTTCATCCAGCAGTAATGACAAGAGGCCGAAAGTAGATAACTCCCCCATCTACTCGAAGAAGAGGGGGAAAGAGGATGGGGAGAGATGCAGCTCCAGCGTCAGGCTTTCCAGAAGGGCACTGTTCAGGAGCGAGTCCCAGGGTTTCCTGGTTCCTTGTAACCACAGTGACGAGCCCACAAAGAGGGCACACTGGGTCTCCTCATTAGATGTTGGGCACGGGGACATGGGCATCAGGAAAGATGAGGGGGTTAGACTGCTTAGAGCAAAGGAGGAGGACAAACGCTTGTCCTCCACTGCCAGCCTCTTTAACCTCTCTCGCTCTCAGAGCCTAGAGGGCAGCTGCCACTCCCTTTCCCCCCTCTCCTCCCCTTCTTTTTCTCCATCCCCTCCACCACGGATGCCCCTCCAGCGGTCTCGATCATTGAGGGACTTGGGGAGAAGAATGTTTGGCTCCATGAGGTCTCTGAGTCTCAAAAGGAAGCCATTCAAGAAGTGACATTTGTATAATTAATGATCATTAAAGTAGATGATTCCTCCACGTGTTACATTCAAGATAGTGATGGTTATGGTATTATATTTCATGTAAAAGGAAGTGCCATCATTGGCCATAAAATATCTGCCAGTGATTTCATCCACTGCTAACATGTTGGAAGTTCCTCTCAGGCACATAGAACGCTGTAAAACTTGCTATAAAATTTTTTTTTTGGCTAACAACATTCATTCCAGTGAGGTTTTTGTAATTTTTTTATTGACATAGCCACTTTTTATAGTCCCCGAAAATCTACAAAATCTGTCAAATTTCTTCAAAGGTTCTACAGCATAATCAGAGAATTTTGTAGCCAAACGATTGCACTGTCTGTCCTACCCTTCATATAGGGCTGAAGAACCTCTTTTATATGCTGCAAAGAACTACAAACCTTTTAAAAAAAACTTCATTAGTCTGGGTTTTAGTGGAGTTTTTCATAATGTGGATGCTGTTTAAAAGGATTTGACATCAACAGGAAAAATATTCTGGAATCCTTTTGTGGCTTAAATGTAGCCTAATTTAAAAAAGATTTGATATGAACTCGTAATATGGCTATATGCAGCTTCATTACATATTGGTTGAATTCCCCTGTAACCATGAATATGAATGTGTATGTGTACACTCCCGTTCTGCATGCTACTGTGACTTGTTCAGTGGTTATAGCTATTGTGAGAATGTAATATTTCTCTTTGTTAATGGGCAATTTTGCCTCAGAAGTACAATCATATTGGCCAGACAATGACCAAAACCAAGCAAATACTCTTTAACTTGATATTGTGCTCAGGATTTTCAGATAAATATTGAATGACTAAAATACTGATTTTATTTAAGACAAAATGTGGCTTCTCATGGCTTATGATTAATAAAAGAAGCTAACTAAAACTTGTACTGTGCCTTGAAATACCTACATTATACAGTGTTTGTTAGAAAGATGTCTGAGCTTGGACACTATTTATAAAAAAATATTTTACTTGAAAACTCACATGATCAACATTCACATCACTGACCCGACAACTGCAATCATGAAGGCATAATCAGTACTTCGAGTAGTGCATAAGGAGTCTCTCAGTTTTGTGAAATATCCAAACTCTTGCTCTTTTGGGCTAAAAACCAGCTCTGTTTCCATGTTGCTAGGAAACTAACATTACTATGCCCTTTCTATTTTCAGCAGCAACATTCTTACTCTCCTACTCACTCTGTTCCAGTATTGTATATTCTATCCTTATATTTTTTAGCTCAGCTCATAAACGTCTAAAAGAGACACCATGACATTAGTGCTTCGGGGTGTGTGATTATTCTTCAGTTGGGTGTGATCAGCTGAACACAGTCTCAGGTGTTTTTGGCAGGGCGAGCTGGACGGGCTAAACTCCCTCCCCAGCTTTGTTGGTTTGGTTAATTCCTTCTCCAGAGTTGCTCTTTAGGCCTGAGGAAAACATGCCTCGATACATGGCCTTCTCTTTTTGTAACTGCCGATTCAGTTTCTCCTCCGCCCTCTGAAGGTGCCTCCTCACATTAGCATCTGCAACAGAAAAATCAAGAAGTTTTGTTTTTGAAAGTCATACTTAAATACATGTAGGAGAAGGCTCAGAGACAATATGCAGAATTATGCTAAATGTATGGATTTGATTTGTCCAATTATTTCAGTCCTTTTGTACATATACTTGTACTTGAAAAAATTAAGAGAAAATTAATGAATGAAATTAGTGAATGAAATTAATGAGTGTGATAAATTGGTCCGTGAAATAAAAAGAAGTTAATTTGTTCTTTGTCAGCTCTGAATTTGAAGAGCGTTGAATGTCTTATTGGAAAGATCTTTAATATGGACATTTTAAGTTGTATCTCATTTGATTAATTGGGGACCAGTGATGACTTTGAAAAGTGATAACTTTAGAGGTGATAGGCAGAATTTGTTTCTTTGTACAGAGCCAGGCTAGCTGTTCCCCCTGTTTCCAGTTTTTATGCTAAGCTAACTGGCTCTAGCTCTATATGAATGGACACTTAGGAGACAGGTAAGGATTTTTCTCATCTAACTCTTTGCAAGAAAGCAAATAACCATATTTCCAAAAATTTCAAAATATTTCTTAAAAAGGTAATTAGGATATCACACTCCATTATTTGATGGATGATATTTCAAAAATAAAGCATGATAATTTTAAGGGTAATTTGCTATATTAAGTGGTATTAAATATGAAACACCATCGGGGGCTTTACTGAGAGTCTGTTCATATTAATTGTACTGCAGTCAGGTTTCACAAATTACCAGTGGAGACTAAGTACTCATCTGAGAAAAATATCCTTCTAAAATGGTTTGTTGAAACCTAACAGGCTGTCTACACTGTACAAATTTTACTGTACATCTGTTGTAAAAGGTATGCTTCCAATATGATCAACACAGCTGTCTATACAGGCCAAGGAGTGGCTTCCATGTCTCAAGTCTATTTTCCTCTAAAGCCCTGTTCATACCTGGTGCACTATGTGCAAATAAACACGTCCATCATTTCCAAAATAAGAGGAAATCAAACCAATATAGATTGGGACCATTTGTTGGCATGTTCCAGTGATGCACTTGTTTTTTATTTTTATATATATATATATATATATATATATATATATATATATATATATATATATAAAATTTTAGATGTCGCAGACAAAGCCAGCTTTTGTGATTTGTACAACTTGTCTGTTTCAGACATCAGTTGAGTAGGCGGTCTTTAAATGTGACTCGGGACACATTCACTTACACACTGCTAAAAGAATGTGACCATGTGCAGCCTGATCGCCTCCGAATGTAGTCTGAGCAAAGGGATCTCAATGCGTCGTCAATTCCAAGTAAAAACGGGGCCTCAGTGACTCATTGCTGCACTGATTTTGTATTGCACTTTAAGCTCTGCCAAAACACTTCTGTTGCACAATAGTACTGTAGCTGTATGCGTCCTTTGTAGACACTCTCAGGCAACTGAAGCTGCTGATAAGCTGCTTTTGCTTCATGGCCAGTAAGAGAAGTACAGAAATATCTAAATGACTATTCATTCATAAAGACCATGAACCAGGCCTGCTGTGGATGATGTACTGGTAATTTTCTCACCATTGGGTTGCTCTCTGCAGGCCTGAATGAGATACTGTTTGGAAGTCTGCGCATCTCCCATCTCCAGAGTGGCTACTCCTGCCCTGTACAATGCCTTGACATCGCCTGGTCGCCACTGTAGCACCTGCAAGCTGTACTCTCGCACACGGGCATAGTCAACACTCTCTCTCTGCAGCAAACAAGCTGAAAGAAATAGATACGGTATGTAGATATGTATTATATAATGCCATACATTCTGTATTTAGCTACCAATTTCTGTTGTAAGGCAATAACTGAAAAAGTTGCCTTATGAAGGGACAATGTCCTAGGGATCTGTTGGTAGGGCATGCGCATTAGGAAATGATTATGCTGTGCACTCTACAGAAAACTAGTGACTGAAAAATCTACTTAACAGATAATCAGAATAGTTTTATGAAAAGCTAATATTTGAATCATTTTTTAAACAGAAAATGAGATATGTTTAAGTCAATTAATAGTATTTCAACTTGAGCTAGATATTCTAGAGCTCTTTCCAGTTTGCAGGGTTGTGATGTTTTATCTACCAGCCAGGTTGTTGTAGCAGTCCACTTGTGTGTTTCTCAGTGATGCCTCCTGTTCAGGTGTGAGAGCAGGCCTCTCAGGACCAAACCCTTTGACACAATTCATCACGTCAGAGTCGAGGCCTCGGAGGATCAGCAGAGCGCGGTGATAGCGACCTATGGCCGAGCGAATGTTCTTCTCCCTGTAGAAAGCGTTTCCTTCCATTTTCATTTGGGCTGCGTCCTCGAGTAGAGACCATACCGGCTTTGGAGAAGTCTGTCTGTGTCCAAAAACACCTGGTTCTGCTGCCACCGCCCCCTGCACATCTGGACTCTCCTCCCCTCCTGCAGCCTCCATTTCTGTAGCGCTGCTCATTAGCTGGTAAGATGAGAAATTTAAATGAATGGGTTATTAAGCCATTGCAGAGCTTTACCTACACACACAGACATTTTAAGTTCCTGATGTACATTTAGTGCTGCAATCACCTAAAATACAAATCTTATACCAGTACCACCTCTGTTAATTTCCTATTAACAAAGATCACTTCAATGCTTCTGATGGCAGTTTCCACTTTCCAGATCATGTGCTATCCTGTAGGATTTGTCATTATAAAACTAATATGAATAACCGCCCAAAACAACAATATAATAAAAATCTGCACAAGCCCAAAAATATTGTTTGTGCACCTTCACTTGTAAACTCGTGTATAGTAGCCGCCTCACATATAATGAGTGTTATCAATCCCCTTGCACCGTCGGCAGTTAGCTCAGTCCATTAGGCTGAGGACGGTGGATGGCGGCTAAATATCCATTAGCAGCATTTAGACGGACTAGAAGCGACGCTCCGAAACAGCAGCCCCGGCTACAGCTAACCCGGGCTAACCCGGGCTAACGGGGCTAACGCGCTGTCTTCACTCCCCCGCTCACGCCAGGCAACTTTCGTTCGGTTCAACTTCGTTGTCGACACACTTTAAACGGTTTGGCAGATTAAAACGCGCTGGGCGAAGTGTCGTGTGTCGCCTCACCTCGAAAAGCTACCAGGAAGTTAATCGACCGACAGCTGACTGTTACTTCTGCCTGTGGACAACCATCCTACTGCTCTTCTTCTTCTTCTTCTTCTTCTTCTTCTTCTTCTTCTTCTTCTGCTTCTTCTTCTTCGTTTTCTGCTTCTTCTTCTTCGTTTTCTTCTTCTTCTGCTTCTTCTTCTGCTGCTTCTTCTTCGTTTTCTTCTTCGTTTTCTTCTTCTTCTTCTTCTTCTTCTGCTTCTTCTTCTTCGTTTTCTTCTTCTTCGTTTTCTTCTTCTTCGTTTTTTCCCCCTTTAACGACATCTAAAACGGCGCACTACTGCCATCATGTGGAGTTTGTCGGCTCCTACAGCGTCCACTGTGTCCGATCGTCCGCATCAGTCCTGTTTTTCCTTTCCGCCTTGTCCCTCATCTTCACCCTCCTGCTCCTCAGTCTTCCTCCTTTTGGGCCCTGATCTGGTCATTTCTTCCTTCATGTCCTTTCCCTCTGCCACACTTAACCAGTACGTGCCCGACAGATAACTGTGTTTTATCCTTAACCCACTCATCGCTGGCTCCTCTTTTCTACTTCTCACTGTTCTTTCCTCCAGATTTTGAGGCTAATACTTGTGTCTGTTTTCTTTTTTAACAGCTTGTTTGGTTAGTTTGTCCAATCTTTCATTACCTGTAAATGCTGCGACCCAGATGAATATGACCTCTGTATTCTTGTGTTTATTGAAGTTATTTCATAAAGTCAGTCCTGATGGTCACTGGCCATATCTGACATGTATATGTGTATAAACTCGGGCAATTTGAGGTCTCACCTCTATAGCTGGAAACTACAACCTTAGCCCTTGTGTTTCCCGTCACTGGATCTCCTGATCCGTCTATAAAAAGCAGCACAGTCTTTATTCTTAGATCAATCTTACCCATAACCAGATCTGCACTTTCATTTCTTGCCTTGTTTCGAGTAATTTCTACCAGAGAGATTTAATTTCTAGCATCCGCAAAGGGATTATAGGTCCTATTACAGTCTCTTGTTACTCTTATTGTTTCATCTCCTGTTTGATCTTATTAGATACTGCTTCATTAAAATTTATATACAGTATTTAAATAATGCATATAAATCTTAATGCTTCAGAAACATAGGAGACATCTTTCATCTATTAGTTTAACTTTTAAAATCTAATGTTTTTGCATTGTCGTAGATTGTAGATTTTTTTTCAAGGAGGGAGAAGGAGAAGATGTCATTTTAAGAATTTCCTACAGGTCAAAACCGTACCGGACACAAAATATAATTCCAAGGAGAGTGTTTCTAAATGTTTTACAACTCGTATGGAGGGGATTATTAAACACACCATACGTGAGAATGGTAAGACATATCAAGTGTGGTAACTTCCAACCACATGCCTACATATGGCTGTATACACTGTATACACCAACAATTCAGACCTAAATTCCAAACCACAAACTTAACTCCACTTTATTTTTATATGAACCACACAGGGAGCTTGGGATTGGATTTCTGTTGCTGGATTGGTGTTGAGAGTAATAAAACACACCTATAAGTATCTTCTATCAGTAACATATTCAAAGTCTTACAATTTATGCTGAAAGAAATATTGGTATGCAAGTGCGTAAATATTTGCAGTACCACTACTTCCATACTGCACATTAAAGGCCCAGGGCACAGATTATTTACCTCCCGGTCTATTTAAGCTTTTATTGATTTTTTCATAATTAAACAGAAAATGACAACCTTATTCCTGTACCGATAACAAAGGTCATCCGAACTCTGTTAACAAAAACCCAGGAAATTATATTTGAATTAATTACGCCGATATAATCACTACTAATTCAATAACATGTAAAAATGTTGCAAGTGATGAATTCTCCATAAAAAACATCTTCGCATTCTTCTAAATCATTTCTCTTTCAGTATTACATTAACACAGTCTCACTCTCAGCATCAGGTTTCTCCTCCTCGTCAGATTTGGGGGTGCCATCGCTCAGTAGCATTGGTTTCTGTTGTGGTTTGTGGGTTTTCACGTTGAACACATCCCACCTCTTGAAAATCAGTCCTTTGCCGAAGAGAAGTGAAGCCAGGTAGGAGAATAACAAAGTGGCAAAGAAGTTGGACAACATACAAATAGTCATAACGGGTGAGTCCTGGATGTACACGCCATCCTCAACAGTGCAGCCTGGAAAATGGAGAACAACTGGCAACCCTATTGAAGGCTCACCACTCAGCACTCTCAACAACACCCCAACTAGCAAGCCCATGGTGGAGCCGAAGCCATTGGAGATGTCGAAGAAGAGGATGCAGACAAGTTGAGGGAATATGATGGTGTAGGTTATGCTTGAGCCAAGGATCCAGATGATCATGACGCTCTTTTGCACGTAAGTAATCAAAGTGCCAGCTATGCCCACCAGCACCACAGTGACACGGATTATCCACTGGAGCTCCCTATCTGATGCCTGCAGAAGGGGAAAAAAATGGGAACTGAAACAGAAAAGAAATACTCAAAAGTCTAATCTTCCTATTCCTCATCCTTTTACCTTGGTCCTCAAAATGTTCTTATAGATGTTGGATGTGAAGATGGAGGCTGCGGACAATAAAGCTGAGTCTACTGATGACATCACGGCGGCGGCTATAGCTCCAGTAACAATAATGGCAATGTAGTTTGGGGTGACGTGCTGCAGAGCAATGGGCAGAACATGACTGGCCTCTCCTCGCTCGTATGGGGACAGGGAGCCATATGAGGTTGCGTTCCAGTCTGACACCAACACATAAAAACACCTAATCAGTCAACGTAGTTTCATACTTTCAAGTGTCGATTCCACTTTTTTGCTGTACCTGTTGATGCTGCTACTGCGCCAATCAGCATAGAAGGGATTGCAAGTATTAATGTGAATGGAGCTGTAAGTAGGCAGATGATCCTGGCGGAGGCTGATGAGGTAGCTGATAGCGTTCTCTGGTGGAATTCTTGAGATCCCAGGTTACCTAATGTCTTAGAGAAACAAACGCAGTTTCCATATTTACTTGTCATCACTCTGTACATCGGGGACCGCAATTGAAATAAGCATTAGACCTGCATAATCCTGACTATCTGTAGTATTTCCTTTTACATGAGACCAGAATTAGAGAATTTGTTTTTGCTACTGCATGGAACAAGACAAGGTCAAAACCTTACATATGGCTGGACCACCCTTTATCTATTTGCTTCTCTCATACTCTCTGTGCTCATATACAGTATTCTAATACAACTAAATTATCAATTAAGCTGTTCTCATTTACATGTTTTTTTTTTGTTTGCTGCTGCTCTGCGCTGGTAAAGTCCTGATTTTATAACTGCGACAACATTGACAAAATACCAACAAACATAAGTTAAAGACAAAGGCTGTGCTGTGCCTTTAGCCATATTTACTTCTAAAACGATCAGTCGGAGGGAAAGTTAGAAGCTCATTCATGTCTCTCTCAGCTGCCTGTAAACTGCCCCCATGACACAACAGAAACTTTTTGCGCAAATTTATTTTGAAAGAGCAGTGACACTGACTGACACTGACTATAGGGCTGGCCCTGCTGTTGCAGTCCGGCCAAAACAAAAACTTACACACAGTACACAGTGTCAGCAGCAGCAGACATTTATGCTGACATAACATACACACAATACACAATAAATTACAACAAATAACAGATCACAAGGGGTAAGTTTTCTTATGCATCCTCTGAATTGCCAGTTTCACAGCAGAGATTTTGGCTTGTTACAGTAGGAAAACCTCAATTTCTACTAATGACTTTTGGCTCTGTACTATTCATGTGTGACATTTTTTTAAGCCATGGCAGTTTGACAGAGATGTAGCATGAACAACATCAGGACCCTGAAACTGAAGCAGCTGGATGGAATTCAGCAATCAATGATTTCCCTTGTGCTTTTCCTACTGAGTGATATAACAGTGTTTGTGAACAAGGCATATTTACACAGCAAACAAATTGTATGACTTCATGTGTGGATAAACTAGGGAAATTTACAACATTACTGAATGCAGTCCTTACCATTGTTAAAAACTGATCAATCCATTTCCATACTCTTTCTTTTTCCACTGTACCAATCCATGGTGCCTGGTAGGTAAAGTTGAAAGCGGTCTTGGTTATATCAACTGAATGGGGGCTCGTCAAGACGAAGGGGACAGAGAACCACTGCAGAAATGAGACGGAAACACTGACATGAACTTTTTGAAGTGTACATATTCACTTGATAAAGTAAGGTAGTGTGACCTTCGTTCAATTGCAGACTCGGTAGGAGCTTGGAGGGATAAATGGAAGGAATCGTACACTTTTCATAAGATATAATAAGAGATAAGATGTTTTCTACCTAAAAGTTTATTTTTTCTTGGACCTAGTGCAAGTACTACCACTGTCAGGACAGGCCTTTAACAGGCCTTGATGTTTCAGGTCTTGCTAAATAGATTTCCTATGGTTTCGCAGTATGGCCCCTCAGAGTTTTTTCCTATGAAAGGTTTTCATATGTGAAAAAGAAACGCACCAAACTGAAGAATATGAGAATTATCTGTATGACGTCTGTGTAGGCTACAGAGTAGAGGCCTCCCAGCTGCGTGTACATGATGACTACTGATGAAGACATCCAAATGCAAACATCATAAGGCAAATCCAGGATCACATTCATAGTTGCACCTACAAAAGATTAAAAATTAGAATATCCCCCAATTCAGCTTAGCACAGTACCCACCATGCACATTAGATGTTGACACATTACTTGATCGCTTCTGTACGATATTCATAACTGAGTTTTGATATGCAAATTGACATGTAAAATACCTCAAACACAAAATCATTCACATAAGGCAACTTATCATTTACTTAAGTCAAAAACTCTTATGACTCTTGGGATGAACTGAGGTGATCAGGTTTGTTACAGCTGTTAGAGAGAGTTACAGCTGCCGAGTTATAATAAGTAAATATTGTTAGGAAGTAAAAAAAGGTGTTATTGCAAAAAAGTGACCATTGGAGAAAATTAACGTCAGTGTTACTTACCTAAACTGATAAGAGATCCTGTTACCCAGATTATATCAGATATTATCAGTACCACAGACAGAACTCCACTTATGAAGTTTCCATATTTCATCTGGAATGGATCCATCATTGTCACATATTTTCTGGCTCTCATCACCTTGGCAAAGAAAACTCCACCTTAAAAATTGAATTACACATAGGGAGATAGATTTATGTCCTTGCATGGGAGTGCAACTGCATATATCCCTGCATTATTTTTCTGTTCAAAAGAGTGTGTCACTGTTTTAGCACTGCAGTCCTACAACAATATCAGATTCATGATGGACTTTAAAAGAAAATGCTCAAAATCGATGCAGCAAAACAGGAGATAATTTTTTTTAATTCCATGCCTTCTTCTTCCTGGATGCCTATATCACTCACAATGCAACTTGCCCACAGACGGTTCAGTCAGAGATTGGGGGGGCGTTAGTCTACTAGTGGCTATAGTAGCCCCGAGCCTCAAGCTTACAGGAGGAGTGGGCTTTGGAGGTCTGGTAAACTCACGACTTTCTAACTCCACACCCCCAGATTTCTTTCGTTTTCAAACTTAGTCTTCTGCCCCAACCAACATTGACTAAAGTCATATCACTTGAGGCAATTTATCAGATTTTGCACAGCTTCCTATGGAGCCACAAAAGGCATTGTACAATTTTTCTCATATATGCAGTAGAACTCCCCAAGACCTGAAAAAAGTGATGTGTAAAATCAGTGGAGCTCCCATTCTATGTGTATTTGAAATGGCATCCTATGTAAATTAAAGTGTTTAATTATTCAGTGAAGTCCGGCAAGGATGTGGTTCAATCCTGTTTTACAAGACAGACCGGTCTGCTCAGTATTAGATATGCTATGTATTACAGACTGGAAAAAGAAAAACTCCACAACAAAAAAAAAACAAAACACTATTATAGTGAAGCATGAAAATTTGTCTTATCCAAAATGAAAGACGTGGATGCTGTTAATGAGTTGACAGCCCAGGTCAGTCCCAATGTTGGAGTATACACTGCCTCTGCCAGACCAACGATGAAGCCTCCTCCAATAAATGTAGCTGCAGGAAGCACACACGCACGCACATGCACGCACACGCACACACACACACACACACATGCATATATGTTAAACTCAGGATTTTGGGGGGGTTGCTGAGCTGACTGAGAACTGGAAGACACTATGTGTGCCCACCTATTCCAGCAAAATGACTGCACCGGACTCTAGGCTGCGCTGTGCTAAGTCACTAACTAAGTTAGCTGATGACACCATAATGACTCGTCGAACAAAAAAAATCATTCATTTGGTCTTTTATGAGAGAAGTGGATACTCTTTGAATAGGAGTCTATTGGAGCTGCCATCAGTGGTATTGCACTTTACAATACTTAATGAGACATTATAGACTGTAAAATCTATATGAATAAACTTGAACTCATATTACAGCACAATTTAAGGCTGAAAAAATGTGGCTAATTGTGACGATAGCTTTAATTCAAGAACAAAGCGAATCCAGATGTTCCCTACAAATCAGATGTTTCAGCTGTTTTGCCCCTGAACACTCACCTGCCATGGTGAAGACCCCCACCACTATGCTGATCCCTCTGTTTCCCAGCAGAGTAATCTCTTTCCAGTCAGCCTGGCTTTCTTTGTGCAACTGTCTGGACTTCCTGGAGGCCCAGATGCCGGTGCCCAGCACCATCAGGTAGAAGAGCACCATCACCACCAGTCTCAAAATGTTCAGGCTCATCATTCATTGAGTGACTGACTAAGAAGCCAACAGACTGTGGCTGCCTCAGCCTCTTTTAATATGATACCGTATCTTGAAAACCAGCTTGACCAGATTCTCATGAATTATAGGTCAACAGTGGTAACAGAGGAGAAATTTCTTTTTACCAAAAATAAAGTCAATTGCATTGTTTTTAAACTCTACAATGTATTAAAGAATGGAAGGTTTACTGGCAGATTAATTCTGTTATAGATTGCTTACATATTATATGTTTTATTACAGTATAATCAAGTTTTTTCATTCATTCATGCATTCAATGTAAATGAATTTGTAATGAATGGGAAACATTCAACAGGCAAACCTGTCAATCAAACTGTGGCATTACATGGTTTAATTACATTCAATTAGCATGTAAGAGAGTTACAGCTTTGGATCCATCTAAATGAAAGACTCTTTTTCCTGTGCTTTTAACTGATTGGTCTCTCTACTGCACAACTTACTACTGCTATCTTTGTCAGTTTGCATTTTATTTTCATATTATCTATTCTCAATATCTATTTTTGATGGATTTTATTTTGGCATTTATTGCTTGTTGTTTTTCTTAATCATGTCCTAATACTTTTCATTTCCCAAAGCACTTTGAATTTCATCTGTGTTTGAAATGTGCTGAATAAATAAACCTGCCTTACCTCACCTTTAATCTATATTAACCCTCCTGTTATGTTCATTTGTCAGGAACAGCATGATGTGCCTGGGTCAATGTGACCCGCAACATGAAAGGAAGGTTAAGGTTAACTAGAGTCCATTCATCCATTTTCTGCTGCTTATCAGAACCAAGCCACTCCTCAAAGGAAACTCATTTCGACCACTTTTTTCTGCAATCAGTTTCTTTCAGTCACTACCCAAAGCTCATAGTTGAGGGTTGGTTGGTAGAAGGACGTGCTGAAACTCTCCCCAGCCGTTTCACACTTGACTGCAAACCCCCACAATGCATGCTGAAGGTGACAGTCTGATGAAGACAAAAGAACCACGTCATCTTCAAAAAGCAGAGAGCCAATACTGAGGTCCCCAAACTGGACATTCTCCTCCCGCTGGCTGTGCCTTGAAATCCTGTCCATGAAGGTCACAAATGGGACTGGTGACAAGGGAGAACTCTGGGGGAGGCGAACGCCCATTGTGAAAGGTACAGGGACTGAGTCATAGGCCCTCTGGCATTTCTGACATTTGAGAAGCTGGCACAAGAAACGTTGAGCATATTTAGATGAAAATGATTATAGAATTTGTTGCTAATTAATTTCCTGTCAGTCAAGTTATCGATTCATTGACAAATCTAATTTAATCGATGACTCACGTACACTGTTGACACTCTTAATTTGTAGACTACAGCTGTTGAACAAATAACGGTGGGGTAAAAAGTACAATCTCTCCTCCTAAAATGTGGTGGGGTTAGAGTATAAAGTGGCATGAAAAGAATGTACTCAAGTAAAGCACCTCAAAAATTTGCTCTTCAGTACAGAACTGAGCAATTGTAGGTGCTTACATTTCATCACTGGGGGCAACAAAAAAAACATAGAAACTTTAAATCTCTTCTGTCATCTGAAAGATTCCTGTTTTCAGGGGCTCTCAGCTGACTTGATGATACATTTTTCTTCAAGCTTTTCAATTCAGTTATCGAACATGCAAAAAGAACAGCAGCGGGACAATCCTGAGAAGCAGAACTGGGAACAACTGTCTTTTACCTGACTACCTCTTCACAGCAACTCTGCAGGTCGTTGTGGCAGAGAGCCTTCAACGTGGTATCACCCTGTGAAAATGATGTGTTTATGACCACGGTTTACTAAAATACCCACAGGGTTAGAGGAGTTTAGGTCCCATGAGAGTTTAGGTCCCATGTTTGTAATGACAGCGGCTCTTGGCCCCTCTCGGTATTGTTATTGCTCCTGATGCATTACCTTTAGAAATAGCCTCGATCTGGGCAGGGAACTTTCTCAACGGCCTCGGAGATATCAACTACTGGCGACGAGCGCTCGTCCTCCCGGTCCCATGCTCGCCCCCAGCGACCCCCGCCACGCACCTGTCAGCACAGGCGAAGCGGGCCTGGTGAGAAGGAATGACGGTGAGCACAAGCCCCTTTTCTCATTTGATTTCATTTTACGTGGCATCTAAATAAATGCCATAAATGCCACATCCAGTCCTTGAATGCATTTATGAAAGCCAACTGGAAACTCAGCATATTTCAGGCTCTTTTCTCCAACTGCTGCAATTACTGCTTGAAGCTTTCACTACAACATTAATTCTTCCAGGTTTTCAGGTCTTTACTATAAGTTGATCATAAGACAAAGGTGAAAAGCCATCTTACTCTGGCTCCTACAGTGAGAAAGGGTTACTGCAGGGCTGTATTATTAAATACAGTAAAATAAGATGTCACTATAATCATGTTTTATTTGCAGAGTTGGGATAAATTGGTTTCCAACAAGTGCAGGCGCGTATAAAAATAGCACAATGAAACTTCAGGGAAATAACCCATTATTCTGGTGATTATTTAGCAGGCACTTTATGAGCTGACGTGCTCAGTGATAAACAACTAACTGCAGCTCAGTCACCCTGTCTGAGAAACAGCCACAGAGGGTCAAGCTGAAGTAGAGCCAGCTGTTGCATACTAGTTCGATACCATTCAGAAATTTATTTATATGCTTTGGGAGTTCACTATTCCCTGAAGCCCCAGTCAACATATTGATGTCTGACCAGTGGTAAAAACCTCAAACATGTTTAGTTTACTATCACTGAAAACAGAAACCAGTAAATATTCACATTTGTAAAGCTAGTTATAATGTTTTTTCTTTTTTCTTTTTGTTTGATTTCTGCTGGCCTGGGAAAATAATGACAGTGCAATGTATAAGGAAGAGCAACAGGGGCCCAAAAACACATTTTTTTCCTGGAACCCCTTAAAAGGTTTATCTTCATGAACTCTCTAACATTAGGTGATATATTGCCCTGCAAAACAATTTACTGCATTTTATATTTACATTACTGGTTATTGAAAATCTTAATCTGCAAAGTAGAATTAGTTTTCAATTGAATTTACAGGAGAAAAAAGTGTAGTATTTTCCTGCGAAATACAGTATCGATATAAAATAGCATAAATACTCAAATAACTCAAGGCTGTATATACTTTAATAAGTAAATGTACTTGGCTTAGTTACTTAATCATGTGTGCCCTAACAAAGCTAGAATATTCTAAGAAAACATTTGACAGCCAGCAAATTAAATTCAGTCAACAGCTGACTTCAGATGCCAATATAAATGAGGACAGAAGCCATTTGCTGGCCCTCAGTGTGGCAGGTTTTCAGTCAATGAGACGACTGAATGAACATCGCCCACCCCTGATGCAGGCCTACTTACCGGTCTATTCATTTGGTCGGCCATCGGTGTGGATGAAAATAGATTAAACCAGACCTTCCTTCCTCTCCTCCTCTACCTCACTGCCAATCCTAATCCCTGTTCAAATGACGGGGGAGTCCGGGAGCTCATCACTGGTATCCTACCTGATGTAGGGGGTGAAAGAAATTCCCTGTAAATTAACTGTAAGGTGAGCTAGGAGAAAAAAAGATGACAGTATTTGCAGTTTGGTTGTTTTCATCTGGCTAAAGGCTCCTCAGTTGATTTATTGACGTGGAGATATAACTCTTCACCTCTCCAAACCCAGAGATTTAAAATTAGCCAATGTGGATATTAAATGATAAATTATGCAAATGCAGGTTTCATATCTTGCCTAAGATATTTTATAGAACATAATTTTTGGTCATGGTTTGGAAAGCACTTGAAGATCAGCTGCTTTTTTTTTTTTTTTCTAGTTATGAAACTGGAAGCAAAGTTGACAGCCCAGTTGAGGCTAGTGTATTTACCCAGTCAGAGGCCTGCGATTATGTCTGGGGGAAAAGGCAGAACTGTACAGCAGCTGTTGTTCGGCCTATTTTAGTCGGCATCTGCGTCAAGCTAATTTTTCCATATGTTTTATCAGCTCAGAGATTTCAAACAATATACGTGTGTTAATTATCATTAAAAGCTGTCTTGGGTTTTAATATGCATTTGATTAACAGAAAATTACGAGAGAATAGTAAACTGTGCCTCTCTCTCTCTCTCTCTCTCTCTATATATATATATATATATATATATATATATATATATATATATATATATTCTGATAATTTGCAAAACCTTTCATACTTTGCACCAGCTGACAATTGTTTAAGTTCCAGCGTCTTTTCCTACAATAAAGAATATGGCACAAATATGCCCAATCTATCATAATATTAAAAAAGTGAAATACTTCGGGGCCCCTACTTTATCTGCCGCATTAAATATCGTTTGCATCGGGGAAGATCACGATCTTATCACGTCTGTAAAAAGGCCGCAGCGTGTGGCGCATTGTCCGTCAGCGCCGCGAAGCGGCAAAACGCGCACTTCACGCTTCCACCGCTGGAGGCAGCAACGGTCGCTAACGTCGCGGCGCAGGCGCGTTGGCGCTTCACACAACCGCAATAAGCAAACATGGCGGCGGCCGTCGACAGTGTTGTGAAAGTGTAAGTTTACCTTTAATTATCTTAAGAGCCACACGACCAGACGCGCTGGGGCGAACGTGTGACCGACCTAACGTCGTTTTTACTGCGAAAATGCGGAACGACGCGAACGCAGCGTCCTCCGAATCCGGATACAATAACTGTCCCAAGAGAATAACGTTATCCAGTGAGCCACGGTTAGCTTGTTAGCAGCGAGACAATATAAACGAGGCGAGCCCGCCGTGTGGCTTCGTTTTAACCGCCGCTCGCCGCCGACTTCGCGGACCCACGGGTGTTTTTTTCCGGGTGGTGCCGCACACACGTCGTCGCCCCCCCCCCACCCAGCGCCGCGGGTCGGGCGAGGGGAGAGAGAGAGTTGGATTCCCGGTTGAAGTGTCAGCCTCGGCGGGGGCGCTTTGTTGTGGCGAGAGACTCGCTAACGATCGACCCTTTTGTTCCGACGTCCGTCCGTCCGTCGCCACCGTCGGCGTTTAGGTGTAGGAACGAAAAGGCGCCGACGGTGAATGATGGAGAACGATCAGGCTGCTCCGAGACCGAAGACGAACGTAAACAGCGCTGTTTTTTTTTGAGAGAAAAGGCACTAGATCGTGCACTGAACTATAGATTTTAATTAACGTAAAGCCGAAGATGGCTGCCATACTATGATATTAAGAGACCGCAAATTGCTGGAGGTGAGGATGATGAAGTAAGATGTAGTATGCCAGCGAAGTATCGGTAGGTTTAAAGGTAAAACCACCTTCGGGGATCACGCTGCTCCTTTGTGGTCCACTTGTACGAAAACCAGTTAACGTGTCCTCAGTGTAGGAGCAGTTCAGATCACAGCGGCACAGTGTAGCTCTGCCAGCCCCACGACCATTCAAAAAAATGTGTTTTAGTCTGAAAAAGTAGTTTTATCGTGAATTTGTCCTTTTCTTTCTAACTGGTGTGCACAAACACGTTGATTGACTCCAACTGATAAATAGACCAGGCTTATATATCGTATATGAGAAGGTATATGAGAGGATTTATCTTTTCAGTAAAAATATTTCTAAATAAAATGAAGTTTTGCAATGACATTATTTGTTGATCAGAGAGAACTGAGAACATTTTTTTTTAACTGTAAGATGTTTCACTTAATATATGCCTGAAAGGGATTTTTGAGAGGGATTTATGTAATAATTTTACATGGTCTTATTCATGAAGGGGACTGTCTTAACGCGGTTGAGAGCTCCAGAAAAAGCCAGTGAGTGGCTAGTAGTCTGTCAAACTAATTTTCACAAGGTCAAAAATGAACATGGGCACTAAAATTTGGAGGGTTGTTATCTCTGTGCATGCGGTGTTTAGACCTGCAACGACTGGTCGATTAATGAATGAGTTGATTGACAGAAAAATAATAGTCGAATTTTCATAATCAGTTAACTGTTTTGGGTCATTTAAAAAATGTGTAAGTTCTCCAAATATTAAAATTTTCTGTTTTGTTATTTCTCTGTCAAATTAAAATCAATAAATTTGATTTTGGACTGTTTATGAGCCATAACTGACATACGAAGAGGTCGCTTTGGGAATCTACAGTGGACATTTCACAACTTTTTGGCGTATTACAGACCAAATGAATACTCAAGAAAAAGATATTAATTAATCATTTAGATAATTGTTGGTTGCAGCCCTTTTAATTTTTTATGATTTTTTTTAAAAAAAGCAACACAACATGTTAGAGGATAAAAATGTTGCCAAAAACTTGAGAACCACAAGTCCATGTTAGGGATAAAAGTATGGAAATATAGAGTGGGTTGCATAAAAGTAAGGATGCATTTAAATTTCAGAGATAGTTCATGCACACATAAAATTAATACCTCAACAGAGTTTGACTCACTGTTTGTCATTTTAAATTCGTTTCATTTGCCAATTTATCCTGCAGGGAATATTAGCAGTCTGTTCCGATCTGTGTTACTTGACCTGTCAGTGTCCAACTTCCACATTTCAGGCTGGGAGAGCAGTATTACAGAGATGCCATGGAGCAGTGTCATAGTTACAATGCTCGTCTGTGTGCTGAACGTAGCATCCTCATGCCTTTCCTGGACTCTCAGACTGGTGTAGCCCAGTCGAACTGTTACATCTGGATGGAGAAGAGACACCGGAGTGCAGGTACATAACTATTGCATAATGATTATCAATAAATTGACTTTCAGTTCAGGTAAATTATGATGACATTGTCAAATCGTGTCATCATTTTTGCAAAATTGCCAGAGATCACACCAAAACTCACTTACCCTTTTGGTTTTCCTAATTGTACTTCTGTACTTCTGTGTCCCATTAGGTGTAGCTCCAGGGCAGCTGTACACCTACCCAGCCCGTCGCTGGAGGAAGAAACGGCGTTCTCATCCCCCTGAGGACCCCCGGTTGGCTTTCCCTCCTCTTAAAGCAGGTATCACATTCGATGGCACAATATTGGTTGACTTCTTTCCTTCTGGTGGAACTTTACCAGTAAAATTTACTAACTATATTTAGTAAGTATCTGTTTATATTTAAGAATTGTGAGTAGAAACCTCCGTGTGTTAAGTAATTGGTTTTGCTTGTGTCTCTTTTTCTGTGTTCATGTCACGTCAATGCATGCATTACTGTTGTGCTTGGTGTGTGCAGCAGATTTGGAGCTGGGTCTGAAGCGTGACGCGTTGGGGACAGTAGATGGCAGCAGTCTGGAGGCCCTGTTGAAAGGGGAGCCCCTCGACAGGAGGAGTGGTGTGTCGGACCTCCGTGGCCCAGAGGATGACCCAGCTTCCGTGGAGCCTCCTGCCACGTCGACGGTCACTCAGACATCCTCTGGGCGTGTCCGCAAGGTCAGGCTCAAAGCTGGCTGGACACTTATTTTCTTTCCATGCAGCTGCCATCTAGGGCATAGCAGTTAATGCAAAATCATCAGTCACTTTAGGAGAATTTAAACTCAATAACCCAGTGCCTTTTTGTGTGATGAATTTATATACTACACCACATGATTCTGCATATGAACAGGTTTATGTTGTTTTATGATTGTCTGCTTTCATTTTACAGCAGTATTTTTCACCCAGAGTTTTAATTTCAGCCCTCTATCTATTCCACTCCAACATAATGTTACCCTTCATCTTAAACCTCCCTAATTTCTGCATTTTGAAATTAGTCCCAGTCAGAGGCAGGCTATAAAATCAGGAGGACTTACTACATTTAGTACAACGAGACCTAAAACAGACCCTCTCACTGCAGAGAGTCCTGGACCACGATGACTACTTGGATGACCTGGATGATGAAGACTTTGAGGACGAGACTCCTAAGAGACGAGGCAAGAGCAAGTCCAAGGTCTGTGCCGTGTCTTATTCTGCAGTCAGTCAGTCATACCACAGTCACAAGATTCAGTTTAGCACCCAAATTTCTAGTCTGTTCATATTTTATAGTTCAGAAGAAATGTGACAATTTTCTGCCTTCCTTGTTCTTATATGATAGTAAATTGAATAATTTTGGGGTATTGGGTAAGACATTTAATGATGTCTCTTTGTGCTGTAGAACATTAAGATGGTCATATTTCTGTTTTCTGATGTTTTATAGACCAAAGAGTTGTTAAAAAAAATGTATATACTGAAAATAATCAGTTGTTGTAGCCCTACTCTCAGTAAAGAGAAATTGTTACAGAAAAAATGTCAGCTGTTGAATGGGTTCTGCAGGGTCGCAGTGACAAGAACGGCAAGAAGAAAACTGAGGCTGCAGCTGCAGCGCTGGAAGAGAGGGACAAACCTTACGCCTGCGACAGTGAGTAGAAGCTTCCTTGTAAGGACACGTGTGTGTCATGCATGTCAGCAAGAGAGGCTTTTGCTTTTTCCCCCCTGAAAGACAAAAACAAGCCTTCTGCCATGCATGGTGTGATCTGAAAGACCTCATCTGGGGCTAAAGTTTGGTGACATAGCAATTGGAAAAATTTCCGAACGGGATGCATTTTTTTCTTTTTTGCTTTTTTGCTTTTTTCTTTTTTTCTTTTTTTCCTTTTTGCTTTTTTCCCCTCCCCCCCGAGATGCCGCTCAGTGTGTGCTCTGTAACTTACTGCTGGCCGTAGCTCATTGTGCAAATGCTCACCTCCGCCGTATGAGTGAAATAAGTGTGGAAATGTTTTTTGTTTTTTATTTTTTTTTAAAAACAGTTTTGGGGTGATGAACGGCACAGTTTAGCGGTTCCACCTTGGGCCTTCTTGGACGGTACTTAGCATTAGTCGCCATCACTATAACACTTTTTTATGACCGTGTGTGTGTGTGTCAGTCTGTGGAAAGCGCTACAAGAACCGTCCTGGCCTGAGCTACCACTATACACACTCACACCTGGCGGAGGAGGAGGGCGAGGACCGCGAGGAGATCGAGGCACCACCCACTCCTCGCCAGCCTGAGGAGCAGAAGAGTGAGTCACTCTCTAGTGCTGAGAGAGAGACAGAGAGAGAAGGGAAGGAGGTTTGGTTGCATGCCATGTAGCATGTGTGTGTTTGTTCAAGGGAAGTCTCTCTCTCATACTTTTTTAATTTTTTTTTTTTAATTTTTTTTTTTTTTTTTACCTCCGCTCTTTTCATTTTTTGATTTTCAAACTGATTTTGAATTCCAACTTGGAGATTAAACTCCATGTTCCTACCTGAAACATGCTTTCACAGTTGGGATTCCTGGCATTTTTTTCGGCATATCATCCATCCCTTTTTTTTTTATTATTATTTTTTAACCCCAACATATCCATCGCATTGCTGTTGTTGCACGCGACACCGTGTTAGCAAATACATACAAGTGCGTTTTGTCAGTTGTCAGTCATTCATTAGTTTGGATCATGATCAAATTCATCTTCGGTCAGGTACTGATAAATGATGGCGTTTATAGCAGACACGGCAGAAACAGGTTTGTACTTTGAATTTTAAACTATTTAATTTGTAAAATGTATGATAATACAATAATTTAGTGATTCTCCAGTTTGTTCATCTGGAAGAAGACCGAGGTATTTAACTTGCCTTCCATGATAAATTTTAAAGTGACAGTTCTAATGTGCACTGAGTAATTTCCTCACTCACTCTCCTGCTCAGCTACTAAGAAGGGTCCCAACGGGCTGGCGCTGCCTAATGATTACTGTGACTTCTGTCTGGGAGACTCCACCTTGAACCAGAAGACTGGCCAATCAGAAGAGCTGGTATCTTGCTCAGACTGTGGACGCTCAGGTATGAATTTGTTATGCCTATTTTCATTGTAATCGATAGATACTATTCAGCTGTAGCTAGCTGGCTTATTAATTAATTAACAAATTAATTGAGCAATAACCTCATTAGTTTGTTGAAAAGGCTGTCTTTGGATGACTATTTGATGTTTCCAGTGGATTTATTCTGAAATGAGAATCCTATAAATGGTTTCACTAATATACACTTGATGGCTACTTGATACTGTGCTTAAAGACAAAGGCAAAAGCTGCACAATTAACCAGTTTATGATCTGTGTAGAAGAAACAGCAATGTTTTTGTATCGCAGTGTAGAGGTAATCATAATGTTAAACTCGCTATTTTGTTCTGTTTTGCTGCTTAACTTACACACTTATTTGTCTTTTCACTTAAAATATAAGTGTCCACGTACAGCCGTTGCTCATGTGGATGCCATGCCCTCTTCTTCCCGCAGGCCACCCAACATGCCTGCAGTTCACACCTGTGATGATGGCAGCAGTGAAGACCTACCGCTGGCAGTGCATCGAGTGCAAGTGCTGCAACGTGTGCGGCACCTCAGAGAACGATGTGAGCCCTTTCCCAATATTCCCAGCAAAAATAGAACGTGAAATGTAATTGTGGAGTTAAAAAAAAAAAAAAAAAAGAAGAAAGAAAAACGAGACACACATACACATTTTATCCAAGTTTACCTGAAGGAAACAATGGACTGTTTACAGTTTCTACAGTTGCCAATGACACCAATTGATAAACAAGGCTCACGTGATTTTTGTGTTTGTCTTTTTTTGTTTTTTTTGTATGTGATTTTTAACATACAACCTAACACCTCGATGGCAGCTGTATTTTGAACTCCTGAATGGGAGTCCATGGTTCTTGACAGCCTTTGCCGTTGTCTGTCGGCCATTATCCATCTAAAATCAGCAACCACTGTGTAAGACGAATATACTTAGCGTTAAAAAAACATACAAGTCAAACATTAAGCAGAGCTGGCAACCTATGACAGCAGGTGGGTTAAAAGTGACGAGAAAAGGTCAAGGTCAACTTTAATCTCTTCTGGAGAAAGTGTCATTAGGGCCTCAACTTTAAAACATCAAAGTCATGGAAATGCAGATGACAGTATCTTGAACACCAATGACGCATGAATACAAACAGACGAAAAAACAAAAACAAACACAAAACATTAGCCCCAGTCTAATCAAAGATTGACTCTTTTTCCCCTGGATATTGGACTACGGCCACTCTACCTTCATAAAACTACACCCATGTCATCTTGCACTAAACAGATCACATAAACATTATTTAGATGAAAATGAAATGTCTACATTTTAGAATAAAATTACATTCTGAGTTTTTATGGTTTAACCTAAATCATCCAGTTGATCAGAGTTTTCAGACGATAGTTGGAGGTAAATTGTGATGAATTTTCTTCTCTTCTCCAATTAACTGAACTTGTTGATGATGTGGTTTTACAGGATCAGCTGCTGTTCTGTGATGACTGTGACCGTGGCTACCATATGTACTGTTTAACCCCCCCCATGACTGAACCCCCCGAGGGTAAGCTGACACTTTGCTTCAGATGTTAACAGACTCGAAGGAAATGTGCATGGTGCTATGTGTTATTTAAAAAAAAAAAAAAGAAAGTTTTTCCATTGTTTGCGAGTCAAACTCTTAAAAACTACTATAAAAGCAGGAAACATTATAATTTAATTTAATCATTTAATTCAATTGAAGGAGGGAGTTCCAAGCCAAGTTGTGATCATTTATAGTAAAACACTAATACTACACTAATACTAATAATAGTTATATGGAGAGAAACGCATACATCAAGTTAAGATTAAGTAGAGATTGTATTTTTACATCTTCTGGTTAATAGATACTGTTTAATATTCAGTAGACACAATCTTTACATACACACTAAATTAAATTCCTGGAAATCTTCTCTATCTTCAGTCAGACTTGCAACCAATGATTATTTAAAATATTGATTATACTGTCAACAATTTCTTTTTGAACGTTAAATCCATAAAATCTTAAAAATAGTGAAAATGCCTGTTACCTGGTCCCAGAATCCTCAATGATTTCTTCAGATGTCTGCTTTTGCCCAACCACCAACCAACGGTCGAGAACCTAAGAATATTTTATTTGCGATATCATAAAAAGGAAAAGAGCAGCAGATCCTCTCAGTTTAGAGGTAGAACTAGAGAATGTTCAGTGTTTTTGCTTTATAAACGATGTAAAGCTTAAATCTGAATTGAGTTATTATCGTTTAACATTTATTAGTTTCTTATGGCGTGAGTGAAATGTTGCAACAACATATATATGATGTCGCAGTGTGCAAAATTGTTTCCTAATGTTAAAGTTATGAAAGTAAATTTAGGTAGAACATCAGGGTTCAGGAGATGAGAGTTTTTAATGGTTGGACAGTCCAGTTACTTTCCCTATATTTAACACTCTGTTGTTTGCTATGCTAACAACAAACTACGATGTATATATTCTTTTCTGAACGGATCACAGTGATGGTCGATGTGTTCCTACACCCTCGGCTCCTGACTGCTGTCGCACTGTACTTGTGTGTTTTTCCAGGGAGCTGGAGCTGCCACCTGTGCCTGGCTCTGCTGAAGGACAAAGCCTCCATATACCAGCAGAACCAGAGCTCTGCCCCCGAGTGATGTCACATCAACAAGCCCCATCCCCTCAGCACCAGGATCCCCACCCCCGATCGATAAAACGTCAGACCTCCTCTCAGTTCGGAGCTCCAGGCTCTGTCCAGATGTAGCTGAGCCAGATCGCAGATCAGCTTTAGAAGTCTTCATATCTACAGTGTCAACAGGGGGACTCGCCAACCAAAACAGACCTCAAATCAGTCAATATGGGGCTCAATCTGTCACTACCGACCTGCCTGCAAAGTCCCTGAGACTTGCCGTCAAACACACATATTGTTGCGTTTACACAATATACACACACACACACACTCTCTCTCCTGGACTGTTACACACACACTAGATACAGAGGCAGGGAACATGCAGTAACCATAGTAACTGCTGTCTCCATGGGAGCTCCCAAGAGCAAATGGATTAGCATCACATGCTAATAATCCGTGCCCTGTCACACTCAAAGACAACTTATGGACTGTTGAGAAAACCCTTTTTTTCTGCCAAATTATCTATTTTTATTCCCTGAATGTGGGAAAAAGGAAAACTACAACACATATACGGCCGAAGAACATTATTATTATTATTATTATTATTATTATTATTATTATTATTATTATTATTATTATTATTGTAGTGGACTTTCGTAGTGGCATTTGTCTGTGTACTTTTGTCTGATCCATTTATCTTTTGAAGAGGTTTTCCTTGAGGGGAGCCTGTCAGTGCCAAGGTCCATCATCAAATGAAATACACACAACAGTGACCAACAGAGCTCATCGCAATCGCTCGGACCATCCTGCTTCATTTTAGATCAGCAGGACTCTTTTAGCTGTTAGCACAAAATCTTTGGCCTTGCTGCTTAACGGTTGAACCAAAATCAACTTTTCATCATTGATTTTGTTGTTGGATAGATGAGTTACTTTTACCCAAACACTACACAACTGAGCATGTACTGTAGGTTGGGTTCGTGAGATAAACACTTTCAGTATGATGACATTTTTAATATTATTTCCCAATCAGGCAGAGCTAACACTCTTATTTTGAAAAACCTGAGTCAAATAATACTATTGTTGTTGTTAGGGAAACTGATAGCAGCTCCATATTTTAGCCACCAATACTCGACTAGTAACCATAAAGACGTTACTGTGGTAGCTTTGTAGAAACCGTTTTGGCAGCGACCTCGTTCTTCACAAGTGATCGTGAATAGCTGCTGTCAAGCCGACGACACACAGACTCATTAACAAACTGTAGCTGCTTTTATCAGTTGTCACACTGAGGCAGATTTGCATGCAGACTGCACCTGTATGAATGCACACACTCACATCACAGGTTTTTTTTCTTTGTCATTTGTAAAAAATATTTTTTTTTTTACATTTTATATTACCTGATAATCCATTGGTATTGGGAGTTTTTTCTAGTAGAATTTTGTAAAGTCTATCGTATAGCAAACACTTAAAGTATATAGCTCCTAATGCATTCTATGTACTGTATTGACTTTTTATATTTTTTGTTATGACTGTGTTTGGATTTATTTGATTATTCTGATATGTCTGACCTCCATTATGAGTATTTGTAAATGATGTACTTTGTTGTACTATTTTTATTTTTTCATTTCTTTGGTATTGAAGCCAATTTAGCCTGACAGAAATAAAAATCACTTTGAATTACGCCTCCACTGTTATTTCTTTAAACACATAATTACCAGCATATTTAAAGAGAAATTAAAAGAACATGTAATTTACTATACTACAATTGATATATATTTTGATCATCCTTGCTGTGTGTGATTTTGTTGTCCTTTAAATACTGGGTTGCTTTCATAGTGGGGACTTGATGTGTGTGTCCCTTTAGTCCTCGTTGGTGCAGGTGACCTGCAACACAGCAGGTGTGAGCTTTAACAGGCCTCCTGTTTCTGCCCTGCTCTCTTCTTCGAGCTGATCGTCCTCTAAGTCAGCGAACCGGCTGCTGTAAGCGGCAGCGATGTGTGTCCGGATTTCAGAACTTGGACAGCTCCCTTCAAACAGCCAGCGGAGCACAGAGAAACTGTCCCCGGTGCTGAATTGCCGCTGGTGAACCGCTTCTCTTACTGAAGTACATTGGTCTCGTCTAAATTATTCTTGTGTAACTCGCGCTCCATTATTTCACTATTCTGTTTTTTTTTTCTTTATTGAAAGGACGGGCGTTCAATACAAAGCATAACTCTTGAAAAATAATGTTGGATTTCCTGTGTTCTGCCGTGACAGTCACCCTCCTGTGTGTTTGCGGCAGTACCACGCGCTACCTAGGCCATACAGTTTGAACTGTGAGGTGTGTCATGTTAATGTTGTGTAAACTTGTATCTAAATGTATTATAGCACATGCTGTTATAATAAAAACAGTTTAAATGTCTTTGATCATGAAATTTATGCAAAAAAAGCAACTTTTTCTGGAAGTCGGTATACAAAACAGGAAAGTCCTTCTCATCCTTCTCCATTAGCCAAACTCTTGGAATAATGCTGAAATTTAGACTGATTTGATTTGATTTTTATATTTCGGTATTTCTTGTCACTATTGTTAACTTTTAATTGCCAGGAGAGAAAATTAAAACAGCTCAAAATCAGGTTAATAAATTTTCAGGGGCGGTACGAATGAGCATTCAGAAGAGAAACCTCAGGGAACAAAGCATTTTATTGCACTCAACAAACATACACCCGAGGACTCTCTCCAAACACAGACATTCAGGACGAGGGATTCAGGGTCGCTACGTCATGAACGAGGCCAAGACAACAGTGGCTTAGTGCAATTATCCGGAGCGTGATGATCAGCCATGCGATGCCATTTACAGCTAAATACACAAAGGCGTGATGAAAACTTGACATTAAACTTTATATAAAGTAACTGCACAGACTGAGGATGCAACTACATAAACTTACATGTATAATCATCTGGTCATTGAGGTTACTTGTGGCAGTCATTAAGTAATAATAAGTAAACCAACACACTTTGGGGTTCCTTATACAATATTCTTGGTTTCACAATACAAATCCAATACTTTATAAATTTGCTGTGAGACATAGTGCATTATCAGTTGAGTTTGATTTCATAAAATATGGGCTGGAGGTGTTTGGTACAAAACTATGTAAAATACTCATTTTATCAAAGGTAAACAATGTTGCTTTCAGGAGGCCGGTGTCGTATTAACGCTGCTCAAACATGTACAGACACCGTGGAATGAAAGTTAGACTCATCTGTTCGTACGTATGATTAATTATGGCAGCAGTGGAGGGGGAAAACAAGTCGGACAACATCTACATGTGTGAGTATTTGACCATAAAGGTGCATCCTTTTTTGTGAGTGGGTGTGTGTGGGGATTGTGTGTGTGTGTCCTCTACAGCCTCTCGAAGCCGATGGAGCAGAGGAGGAAGATGGCGTAGAGCAGCATCAGACAGAGTCCAAGCCTGCGGTCCAACCTCCAGTGGTTCAGATGGACACAGAGAACCTGGGGAGGGACAGACCGAGAGAGAGAGAAAATCTAATACAAGACAAACTGAATTTCCTATTGCACAGCCCTAAATATAACCTCAAATTGAAAACAAAAAAGTATTTCTCTGGGTCTGAAAACAGAATTAAGGGGCTCTCAGGTCTTAATGGGAAAAAGATAAAAATCGTAGGTGAGGAAAAGTAGGCAGCTGATTTTGGTTTAGACTTTGTGTACTCATGCCACAATCTAAGACATATTTAGATTAAATAATTTAATTTCAACAATAATGGTCAGATACAGTGGTGATCAGAGATCTACTTACAGTAAGTGTGACTGAGGCCAACAGCAGAATCACTGAGTACACCAGGCCTTTGCTGTTGATTGTCACCTAAAAGCACATAAAGCACAACATTAACATATTGTTTTTAAATGACTTTCCACGTCAGTTCCAGTAAATTCAAAAATGTACTTGATTTTGGCCACAGACTACATTCATGTATTCATCCAACATGGAAAGATGCCTCTTCATTTCCTCTTTTAGATGCTGAACAACATTCATATTTAAGATTTGTTTTACATTAAAATTCTGAAAACTGCAATCACTGACTTTTGACAACCTTTGGTTTAATGAACTTATCTTTTAAATGTTTAAAAATGTAAAAGCAAACTTGTTAGCAAACAGTTGCCTTTTTACACATCCGACAGTTACGGAGAAACATTGTCACTCATTTTGAGTTGAGTTTGTGTCCACCTGATGAATGTAAGTCCAATATAGACACTCAGAGGGAGACACAATGTTGTTCGAGTAGTTAAGAGAGAACCAAGGTGGGAAACTAGTGGGGAATCATTATGGTATCTATCACCACGTTTTTTTGGATTACGCATCAAGTCAACTGTCTACCGCATACGGGGGAGGGGACAGTTACCACTGATCCATAGCTGACTATGAGAGTCCTCAGCGCCCAGGGGAAGCCCAGGCCCAGTAGCACGTCAAAGATATTACTGCCAATGGAGTTGGACACGGCCATGTCACCCATCCCTGCAACACACACACACAAAGTGGAATTCATGCGAATATATGTAGACACTGAAAAGACATTAGATGTCCAGTCAAACTGCTTGAGTTTTTGCACATGTTCACATTTTTATTTCACATATGTAGGTGCACTACTATAGTGTCACATGACTGAATTGGTTTGTCCTGCGCTTCTCTTGGGAAACAATTTGTCAACATTTTATGTTTACACTTTACGCTTTATGACACGATGTCCATGGTTTAATTACAGGAGAGAACATACACTGATTTTTTTCCCCTCCATGCTATGAATGCAGTAATGGAAGGATGCTGTGAAAACTCAAGCCATATGTAACCCATAGAAGGTGTTCTGATGTAGGAAACACCCCAAATACTTCATTTCCATTAAGATTTAATTAAGAAAATCGAATTCGAGCAATATTGACCAGAGGCTACTTTTCAAAATGTCTTTCTAAATTTGAAGAATACTGTATGTTTTGAAATGAAATATCAATACTGTAAACCAGATCTCGTAGCTTCTTTTCACAACATTTTTATAACTGTTTCAACTATTTTGAATAAAATGTTATTTACATTAAATGAAGGCCCTAGGTGTCATATATAAGTATTCAAAATTTGTTCGACTAACCCTAACTCAGGGTTCAATTACCAGCTTCCTCCAGAGCTTTCGACCTGCTGATGACTCCGTCTGCTGATGGAGACCATGAGATGTGGTTAAAAGCTCTGAAAGTAAGCCAGCGAGGGGACCTTGAGTTGAGATTGTTTTTTTCAAGTCAAGGTCATGAATGAATCTCTTTGCTCAATATTCTGATTTAGTTTGTAGTAAACAAAAACGGGCAATTAGGCAAAGTCGGAAAAGGGTCTTAGTCAACGGTGTAAATGTTTGTTGACACAGGTTAGAAACACACACAGACTAACTCACCCTGTCGAGCGACAATGAGGCTGGCCATACAGTCAGGGACACTGGTGCCGGCTGCCAGAAAAGTGATGCCCATGAGGACTTCTGGGATTCCAAGCGTGTAGCTGATTATGGTCACCTAGACAGTAGGAACGGAGTTGTTTAAGTGTGCTTTTATGTGCGCGTGCCCTGTGCGCCCCTGCGTCCGTGCGTTTCGTACCATCCAGACCATGAGGTAGGAGAAGAGGGCTATCCAGAGCGTGGAGGACAGGAAGGTGAGCAGGTACCAGCGCTCCCACCGCGGCAGGTTACAGTCGGGGATGGTGCAGTGAAGCACGACGCTCACAGGCCAGGAGAGCAGCCACTTCAGACGCACGCACCAACCGTCTGTGGACGTGGTGAAGCACGCGCACAAATGCAAACAGACACAGGCAAACACGCACATACAAGGTGCCCCACAGGGATCATTACAGATTCCTCTGACCTTACACAACATTCACTGTGCACAGGTTGGATGTGTCTGAGACCTAATGGCGTTTGTCTTTAATTAGATCCACTAGGTACAAATACATCTATTCTGCTGAAAGACATTAACATTAGGTGAAACAGGAGACAACTGTTTTACTAGTCTTTCGTGAGTCTGACTCTGTTGAATCCGTTGAATAAATGTAACAACAGTTTTTTGGAGATACACACATTAGTCTGAGTTATGACTGACAAAAAACCCCCCAAAACAAAACAAACAACAAACAAACAAACAAACAGCTGCTGCTACAGATCCAAAGAGATGTCAGTTAGAACCTGAGTGCGGCATTCATTTTTTTTTTTTTTTGTTAAAAGAGCCACACAAAATCCTCTTTATCTACAAAGCAATGTGTTTATGCTGAACCAACTTTTACTGATCCTCTCCTTGTCATTGTGTCTTTGCATTGCAATTCCCCTGATTAAAAGGGAAAGCAATTCCTCCAACAGACTTGTTGTTTAAAAACTAAAAAAATTTACCGTAGAATAAAGACTGGGGGTAAACTCGATTAGAACTAGAGAAACTATATTGCTAAAAATACAAGGAAAATGGTGCATTTTCAGACAGTCCCTCCTGGAATACAGAAAACAGAAACAGAAACAGCTGTCTAAAGAATGAAAAAGGGACTTAGAGAGAGAGGTCCAAGCCCTGGCTCCCTTCTCAACTCCACACAGATGGTCAATCATGGCCAGAAGTGGTTGTGAATATCAGATTGTCAGTGTTAGAAAGCAGACAATGGTTGAACACAGACCCCCTACACTGGAAAGGTGTGGGGGGAAGAGCTCTTACGAACCTATCTGACCATCTGACAAATGGTTCTGACAGGCCAGTAAGAGGCTATCTTTTTAATCAGCTGGCTAATAGTTGGCATATGTTCAGGAGGCTCTGTGGTTTCGTTGTTTTTAAGAAATGAAGCTATAAAAAATATTTATTTAACTGAGAATCATTTAAATGAATATTTTTAGAGAAAAAAAATCGCTGCTGTTGCTTCAGAGTTTTAATTAAACCAATTAAATTATTTCTCTCCAGAGCATAACAAAGTGAAATAAATCAATGACGGGTGATTGTTTACTTTCATTAAGCACTCACCTGGCAGGATGAAGGGTTTGAAGGGAGCGTTCTCCTCCTCTCCTTCCTCCTGCTCTTCCTCCTCTTCCTCCTCCTCTTTAGACTGCACACCCCCACCTGTCTCAACCCCTATCTCTTTACCCCTCTCCCTCTCTCCCTCCAGCATCTGCATGTCCCCCTCGGCCACTGCGCCGTTCTCCCTCCCCTGTGGCCCGCTGGCGCCCAAACCCTCCTCCCCCGAAGCTGCGCCCTCGTCTGGGCCAGCCCGAGCCCGAATCAGCCTCTGCCTCTGTGGGGCGGGGAGGGGAGTGGGTGAAAGTCAGAGAAAAGACAGAAGGAAAATGAAAAAAGAAAAAAACAAAATGACAAGAGACACACCGTGGCAAGCTTATGGAAATGACTTCATCTGACTGTGGCTAACAACAGGAGAAGTGGCAGGAGGAGTGATTATGCAGCCGGGCATGTATTCACATTCACTGGAGGGGTTTTGGAAAGCATTGATCGGGGCATGGTACAGAGCATGCGCAGCATTCGCAGTCACACTTTAATTTGGCACTGGAAACGGCAAGCACACATGCAGGAGAGCTGAAAGAGCGAGGAAGCAGATTTAGAGATTGAGTTGTTGTCTGCTTTTGTGTCTGGAATAATAATATGCATTATGCAGCACTCTGTACGTGTCCGTGTTTGTCTCTTTGTGGGCTTATAACATTGCGTCCATCAAAGGACAGCAAAAGGCATGATATCTGATATGCCAGTAAATAGCTCCCCAGCTTTCAGTCTGTTTACTAGATGCACCAATCCAACATTATTCCTGTCCATCTTCTCGAGTCAGTATGTCTGCTGATGCTGAAAACCGATCCTAAACCGGTTCTTAATTTTCCCCCAAATTTAAATCTGTAAACTTTACTGTTTGAAAATCAATAAAAACTTTTTTTTCTTGTAGAGTAACATCAGGCCATGGTTTGCTGTGGGACTGAATCCTGAGCTGGCAGCCTATCACGACTGAATGAATGTAACTTATAACAGAAGAAATCATTATTTTTTTTTAATATTGGTGAGATCAGGGAAAGTTAGGGTTTATACGGGACTGGTGCATCCCCACTATTTACCTACCCACTATACTAAAATTGCAGTATGAGTTGTCTGGAGAATTTAACCTTTTACAACAGGTTGAATTTCTTGAAAAATCTGCTGGATTGCTTTATGGCTCAAAAGGGAATTGCTTTATAGCACAAACTAAGTAGCAGGGCACTTTTTCCCAACAGTTCTGTAGAGGAAAAGAGGAAACAACATTCTCAAAGTGACTAAAGGGAAATTAAGTAATAATTTTACCAAATTTTATTGCTAAGAATACCACTGATGTGACACAGTGGCCACTATTAGTCTCCACCATGGATTAACTTGTTTATGGTAATTTGAAGTAAAGCTAAACTGGTTCATGTTCAAAGTAAAGCAAAGAGGTAGGGTCAAACCTGACCAGTTCTCACTCCAGTCATTGCAGATATTAAAAGACAAAGACAATTTTTACTCTTGGCATAAACAAATTTACGATTAGAGGATTTGCAGATATGCTGGTCTAGTTGGTTTGGTTGACTACTGCGATATTTTACTAGTTTGAAATGCTGCACATGCATATTTAATACCCACCAAACCTAGCCGAAAAAACCAGGGGAACTTGACCTTATGTGAAGGTTGTGAGAGCGTGCAGTGTACCTCGTTGATGACCATGCGTCCTGCCATGCGCAAGCGGGTGAAGGGGGGAAAATGCGGGGTGATGAGAAGGCGGAGGCTTGCCTCAGAGAAGGAGAGCTGATGGGGGTGCAGGTTTAGCAGCTCATCCACCATCACTACCCCTGAGTCCTGACCGGCCACCACACACGAGTCTGAGGAAAGTGCAGGGAGATGGACAAATGTTAGTAAGGGATAAGAGCGGAATTGAAAGGAAAGTTTATGAGTAAGAAAGAAGAAGACATAGACGACAGAGTGACAGGGAGACAAAAAAATGAAGAAAAATATTGTCCATCAAAGTGATCTAGTTCTGTTTCAGCCCGTTGGGAATCCACAGAGAAATAAAGAGTTTGACTGGCAGCTTAAACTGAGTAACTAGGTCGGCTGAACACAGCTCAGAGACTGAGGGAACTTTTTGATGTTTTCGACATACATATGCACACATACAAACATGAGCTCCAGTACCTGGCTTCAGTGGCACCATGTCGTTGTCACAGTCTCCGACGTTTCCGACGGCGGTCGTCCGTCGCAGACTGCTCAGACATGGCTGACCTGCCCTACTGCAGTGTCTCTCTACCAAGCTGCACAGAGTTCTGTTGAACCTATACGAGAGACAGCAAACACTCAAGGATATGGTGTATTTATTGGGTGTAGAGCGTGTGTTTGGTTGATACCAACAGGATTGACAAGTCAAAGGAAGAGAAAGAGGCTCACTTCATGATGATTATGTAGATTCCATACATAGAGATCAGGATAATGGTCTCCCACCTGAGACATGCACACAAACACCAACACAGATCCATAAATACATTCATCTCAATGACAGTTAGCTGTCTTGCAAACTGATCTTATATCCAAACAATAGAGTATACTGAATTGCAAAAGTTTAACTGCAGTCTTACCACAGGACTTTTTCATCATAGATTACCTGCAAATAAAATGAAAATATGCCCTAATTACACCTCAAAAACTCATTTTTTACAAGTCTAATCGAAGGAACATCATAAAATGTATTGATTAGATTATATCTGGCAATATAACAGATTAGCTCGACAATAGTTTTATAATACAGTTACTATCTATTTTGGTGCATAAACGGGCTGATAATGTTCTCCTACTCAGAGGCAATAAGTTTTAAGTCAAAAGAACTAAGAGAGAACTAAGTAACGTAAGCTTATTTTTCAACCGTAAAATGTCCTGCGCATAACATAACATAGTCTTAAAGTCATCCTTATAAACAAACTTCAAAATAAAATGTTACTGGATTCTTTAAACTCTCAAATATCAATACCTGAACCGGCCCCAACATCCAGTGTTAGTAGGATTTTATAATTATGTACCAAATGGCATAAAGAAAGCTGTATCTCTCTCTGTTTTCCATCTATCTGTCTACCTATCTATCTATCTATCTATCTATCTATCTATCTGTCTATCTATCTATCTATCTATCTATCTATCTATCTAGCTATCTATCTATCTATCTATCTATCTATCTATCAAATGAAAAGAGCACAGTGCAAATGCAATTATAGTTTAACCAGAGGATTTCTCACCAGTATAAGCACCAGTATGGACAGGATGTAGAAAACAGCATCACGAAACAGAGGCCACCAGCTAAGAGTGATGGGCTGGAGAGAACGTATGAGAATGTACACATACATAGTACATTTATTTTAAAGAAAAAAAAAAACAAACAAACTTCAAAATACCTGCTTGATAAATGATACATTTCTATTTCTTTTCTAATCATTTGAAAAAGGTGAGGTTAGTCCTCCTGTTAGCTCCTGGTCTGAACACAGTGTATATACCTGTCCGGAGAAGATGCCACAGATGCCGATGATGACCAGTATGTTAAAGACAGCTGATCCCACAATAGTTCCCACACCCACATCTCCCTTTGTGATAAACACCCCTAAAAACAGTAAAAGTAAAGAGCCATAAATCATCAGAAAAAAATTATTTATTGTGACAGTTTTCGAGAAATGATGGATTGTATCTCCCTCCCACACGTATTATGAGAACAAGGTTAGTCATAGTATCTCTTGCCGCCGAATAGAAATATTGCATTTCTGGTTCATATCCACAGGGGCTGGGCAGTTGTGTTTTATTTTATGCTACTTATTGTCTAATATTTTCTGAATGTTGCATCAAGTCACCCCAATACTTATCAAAGCCAGCCTCTTTTCTTTTGAGAATAAAATAATCATCATTTTTGCGGCAATTTATGACAAAATATCTTTAAGCAACATGGATATGGAAGCAGAGGTTTCATTCATCCAAATCATTCTTATAAGACATTTTTTCCATCAATATGTCAATTTTAATATGATGTATCTTCTATCCTCCATCATAGGGAACTAGAGATGAGCACAGTATAACTTTTTTGATTGTATCTAGGATAAACAACATATATCAATCTAGTTTCTGACATTTCCAAAAAACGTGTGCGCATTTCAAAATACTGTGAACAGGATGCTGTGAGTAATAAGTATTCTTTAGAGGTCATTAAGATTTCTAAATTTCACCCTAGCAACTTTTATGTAATTGATTCTTCTTTAATTCCTACTAAAATTTTTATTAAAAAATGTTTTAAAAAAATGAATAAAGGAATAAGCGTTTATTAGACTATCTGGGCCAGAGGAGTACTTTCCCTGTGAGCTAAAAAACCATGAAGTGAAATGAAACATGCTACCCTCATTGTCCTAGTGTGTCTAATGTACACTTTACTTTCCTTAGACCTAATCAGGTGAAGATGCATATGATGGCAGGTTACTGGAGTGCTGATGGAACAATCGTTGGGTTAACCCATTGGAATGAGTAACCGATTAGACGAGTTTCATACTGACCAATCAAAGAGGTGAAGAGCTCGGGCGCAGAGCTCCCAGCTGCCATGAAGGTTGCCCCAGCGACATCCTGACTGAGCTGCAGGTTCTAGAGGACAGAGGAGTTTTAACAGATTAAAGAATAAGGCCGGTGATAGTCAATATTTTTCCTATTGCCAAAAAATACAAAATCATACTAGTACTGTCAGTGTATCCAAAGCCAGATATGCACCAATCAGCCCCACATTAACATTAATATTAACTCAAACACACACATGCACACACACCTGTAAGCCACAAAACAGGTGTTGCTCTGCTCAGCCTCCCTGGGAGAGCTTATGCCAGGGTGTTGGGTTGGAGGCTCTGACTGATCATTGAACCTCTGATCCATGAGGTGCAATGCAGATTCCAAAATTGGAACATTGGACCAACTCTTTACATTTGCAAGGTTACTGAAGGGGTCGTGGGCGTTTACTCATACAGTCTACATGTGTTTTGTGGACTTGGAGATGGCTAAAGACTGTGTCCCTTGGGGAGTCATGTGGGGGGTAATGCGAAACAATGGGGTTCCGGGTTAATTACTATAAGTCATCAGGTCCATATATAATCAGAGTGAGAGTTGCTTTTGTATTATTGGTAGGAGGTTAAGCACGTTTCTAGTTGGTGTTTGGCCTCTGCGAGGACTGTCCTTGTTAAACAATCCTGTTTGTGATTTTGCACGGACAGGATCTCAGTACCTCAGAATATTTTGTCTCTGCTTTTTGAAGCGGAGGTGGTTCCTTTCGCCTGATCAGACTCCGACCCTCAACATGCACTGAGAAGGTTGAGTGTGAAGCGGCTTGGATGAGAGAGTTTGGAGCGAGTTGCCGCCTCAGTTGAAGGAGATTCAGTGTTGCTTTAAGACTGAGTGGCAGATTGGTGAAGGGTCAGCAGTAATGCGGACATTGTACTGGACCCTTGTGGTAAAAAAGGGAAGAGGGATAGAGGGATAGAGGGATGGATGGATGGATGGATGGATCTTAGTTTTCAACCACACTACATTTGTCTTTTGTTCATACCTCTGATACTTTTTCCAGTGATGGCACAAAGTAAACATCGCACACGATGGCCAGCGCATGAAACATGTAGATAGCCTGTAAAATACAGGAGACAATAAATTGGCTAAGCCTGTCGATCATTAAGCTCTAATTCAACAAAATGTAGCTTCCCTCATTTCAAATTCTGGCTTTCAGAGCTGATACTCACACAGAGAACATGAAGGATTACTGCTCCTTGTCTCCTGTGCTCCAGAGTAAAGATATCTTCAGGGAACTCACTGATAGCTGGAGGAGAAATGAACAGAAGATAACCTGATGATGAATGAAATGGGGGAAGTTTAAATAATTTAAACAAAAGACATCAGACCCAGAGCTGCAGTTGAAACAATTAGTCAATTTATTTGGCATCTTCTCTCCCAAAGTGATTAATAATTTAACTCAATTTTCAAGCATAACTGTGAAGCTTTTCAATTCGGTTGGAGACACCTGCATCAAGGGAGCAACCATTGTACACCTGCATGGATATGACTGGATGTTACTCATCACACCACTGTAGTTTAGCCAGTAGTTGTGAAGCATGAATGAAACAGCTGAGGCCAATCAACAAATACACGTGCGACTGTGGTGCTCTACCCGAACTAACACTATGCCTCATTCGTGAGGATTTGCTGCTGTTTTGCTTTCTTTCTAAGATATGGCGATTGTCATTTTTCAGTATTTCATGAAATTTAGACAACGATGTTAATCTAGTTCACAATAAAATTAATCCTTAATGGCAGCCCTATTCATTTTTTGTTTTTTTTTAACCACTTAAGGCACTTTCATAATTAAAGTAGTTGTTGAGCTCTTTGACCTCACAGAGGAGTGTTAATTGAGGAACTTCAGGCTTTTCTGAGGGCCAGACTGAAAACTATAATGGATCTGTTGTTGTGGCTCCCATAAGGTGTCAAAGACACCAAATCTGTAAACATCTTCAAAAAGCATTTTAAAAACAATTTTTTAACTTTACATGATAAATTAATTTTTAATATTTTTGTCTACTTTTTTTTTTAATAGAATAATCACCAGATGTTTATTATGCAGCTCTACCCTGAAACTTCAATCACTTTTGTGTCTACATGTGAAATACATGTGTGAGTTTATGTTTTTGCCAGATGTGTGTCAGGTCGCATTCCCTAGCAACAAGGGCTGAGACAGACGAAGTGGGCCCATGGTCATGTGACTAAGCCAGTTCAGTTGCATGATAACTGAGGTTTTCGCTCATTTTCTTTTTAAGTTTTCACTCCTCTTCTGACTTTTCACTGTCCATCATGCCATCCACACCCATGTAATTATATTCTTTTCCACTTCTTTTCAAAAACCAGCAATTCAAGTAAGCTTAACCTTCAGAGCCATTTTGGCTGAGTTTGACAATGCATCACAGCCACCCTCTTACCAAGTGTATAGGAGTGTTTGTGTATAGGAGTGTTTGTCTTTCACATGAGCTCAGACAAATGCCACGAATCATCAGAAAAAGAAAAAAAACCCTTTAATTATGAGGCAGTGCAAAAGAGTACTGACTTTCCCCACAAGGTTTTTGGAATTAGTTGTGCGTCACGACTTATAAACCATCCAGTGAAGCTGGAGGTTACAGTGATGCAGTGATGAACAATGTGACAAAATGAATCTTGCACTCCTGACCAGTGGCAACACTGTGCAGTTAGAGGCTAACACCCATCACATGTAGGTATGGAGATATGGCATGATATTATTACAACCTTACATATGATTCTGGCTGTTACGGACACCCTGATCAAACAGCATATTTTTATCATCAAAAGCAGGATGATGCTCTTGGAAATATGATAATTAGAAGAAAATGTGTTTAAGGCCTTCTATTTCCCTGTGGCAGTTTTTTTCTGGCTCAACATACGTATGTAGTTAAATATATTCTGTATAAATGGCTGCAAAATCTCTTCATCTCAGCGGCAGACTATAAGATACTGTCGCCGTTTCTCTCTCAGTCTTTCAAACAGCTGAGCAGACCCAAGCACACACACACAGAAGCGATGAGAGCTGCTGATGAGAGGCAACTCATCAGCAGGTCATTACGGCAGGGCAGGCACTTTGAACAGCTCCAGATGCACACAGCATCCAACCACAGATTCAGCGTTCAGTTTCCTAGCAACTGGGTGCCTCAAAGGCCGAACTGTGTTTAAACGTTTCGATGTTCAGCTTGAAGAAATGAAGGGAGAGATGGACTGGAGAGGTAGATCAATGCAAGGAGGAGGCATGGATTAAACAGATTCATAGAGAAGGTACTGTACGCTCTCACACTGCCTTTGCATGCAAAACACACACATATACGCACAAACACACTGGTGTTATCAAGATCATCACATTCATTTACTACACAAATAAACCAACCCAAACCTAAATCCAGGCCCATCAATGGTTAAAATGATCCTAACTCCAACTGAAAAATATCTCACAAGTGACTGCATACTTCTATTTTTGTAAAGATAAGGCAGAAGAGATTCTCTTTCCCATTTGTGTCTCTTGCACACAAGTGAACACATGGTACGACATGTCTCACCAGATCTAGAAATACTGTCCGTCTGGTTGTTGTCTTCTTTCTGCTGGACGAGCTTTCTCTTGGACATGGAGATGCCACGATCCCCAGCGGGCCCATCGGAGCCTATGAGGACGGATTGACTCATGAATAAATACACTAATGATGAAATTTGTTATCATTATCATACTGTATATCATTTTTTTTTTCGAATATTGCAAGTTTATCTTCATCTTTACTCAACTTTGTGGTATTGTTTTTGTTTACTGTGACGCTAAAACGCTAATTTGAGGTAGTAATTACCCGTTGAGTGTATTATTATTACAGTCTAACATTTAAATAACGTGATTTGCATGGTAATTTAAAACGGAGAAGTTTGACAGGAATAAAATCAAGACAGTTTTATGTATTTTTCTTTTCTGGATAAGCACCTGTAACATCATTGAAGTGAAGGATCCAGGCGGCTGCGAGCAGACCGACTCCACAGACGCAGAACCGGGGGAGGAGCCGCGTCTGCCTCGGTCTCCTCGGCGCCTTCATCCCGCCGCCGCCGCCGCCGCCGCCGCTCCTCGCCGGCCCTCCGCTCAAAACATGCCTCTGCCACCGCCGCTCCGTCGGTCGCCTTCCCCGGTTCACAGACTGGAGCGAGCCGGCCTGTTGCTCACGTTTCCCGATCTGTGGTCTGCGGCCGCTCCGGCCTTGGTCCCCATCCACGACGCAGGAGGACGTTCAAAAGGTTCGGCCTGCGACCAGCATCCCAGCGCCCCGGCGCCAGTCAGCGGGCACCGACCGACGCGGCGGCCGCGTCCGCAGGGCTCGGCCGCAGCAGATGCGAGCGGACGACGAATATCAGCCGGCACTTGATCGGAAAAATACGCCGGAGGCTGCCCTCACATCCCCCCGCTCCGAGTCGGATCCCCGCTCCGTGACTCCTCGCGTCTGAGAGGAGGCGTTTGGTGGGAGTCGCAGACGAGACCACCAGGGAGCGGCTTCGGCTGGGTGGGGCGACCGGAGGGACCCCAGCGGGCGGGAGGGACACTCGGCGACTGATGCGCGGAATTCAGAAGTAACCGGGAACCGCTGGGGGACCAACGTCCTCCGCAGAACAATAAAACCTGCTCCGTGGTTAAAAAGGAATAAATATCGGACTTTGAGGCAGTTTGGACTCGGTCGTTCACTGGGACTTCGAGTGGTTTCTCTGTCTGTAGTGAAAAGTGGTTACGCCAAACTATTACAAACCAGCAATCGCTGACCGCTATTTGACAGCAATGCCAAGAGCGAGAGTTTCTAAATCAGTATATAAACAGAATCCTGTTTGTATGAAATAATGTAGAATTAAAGTATCTTAGTATAATACAGATAAAAGAATGAGTGACTTTGAATCCATTTATGTCATTAGTGCGATGGCTTTCATAGTCTTAGATTCAAAATTTGTACGGAAAAACAATTTTGGCTGCTTTTGACCAGTGTCTTGGGATGAGCAACATTCGCACTGCATTGCAAAGATAAGCTATATCACACAATATGTCTTCCAAACCAAAGTGAAGCTTGGTGTACAGCAAGGAAGCAACTCAAATTATGTGCTGAGGGTATAAAGTTTTAAAGTTAAAAATGTTAGAGTCTTGCTAAGTTTGACTTTCATGGATATATATCCTTGTATTTAGTAAAAAAAAACACACACAAGGAAAAATGCAAATGTTTCACAATCAAATAGGTCTTTTTTTCCACAGCAGACCTGCAGCAGAGAAAGCATGTGTTACTAATAACATTAACAATGGCTCTGTTGTATTCAAGTGAGCCATGACAGCGTGACAATAACAGAACTCAGAAACTGAAGGAGCTAAACAGAATTCAGCAGTCATTACATCACATGTTGTATTTTTGTAAAAAATAAAACATTTGCAATAAAACATTCCGTCATATTACTCTGATGTGTAGAATTCAGCAACAAAAACACCTGCAATTAGACTTAAGTTTATAGGAGGTAGTATTAAGATCAAATAGGAGGTAAAGCACCATAGTGCACACTGCAATAGGGCTGTAACATGAGCTGTGCAGCAGTCCACAAGGTGTTGATGGAGAACAAATAACTGCCTCCTGAAGCCACAAAGGCCACGACTAGGAGAATGAAGACGCAGATCATAAATAGTCCCACTCTCTGCACTGCTGTATCCAAGGGACCTGCACACCTTAGACAACGGAAAGGCCAGACCGATGATAATGAGTGCAAAAAAGAGGCAGAGAAAAAGAGAATGAATATGATACAGTACTACTGCAAGTTCCAGAATACAAAATAAAGTTCCTACATATTCCCAACCTGCATTCATCATATGCCAAAGTCTATCAGTGCTACTGTATAATATGAAAAATAACCTTGTGGTCTGGGGATCTACTCTGGGACTTTGAGGCTTCAGCGGCTCCTCACCCTCAGCTTCCTCCTGCAGAAACATGACCAGTATTTCTACATCTACAGTAACGGAGCCTATTTCTAAAACTGGGCTTTGTAGTGGCACACTCTAGTGGTGACTTGTAGAAATACCAGGAAATCAAAAAATGGCATGTTTTTAAGGGTTAAAAGTCTAAAGATCGGAATCAGATAGAGAATTTGTACATGTTTTAGAGGTTTGGAGTCTGACATGCTGGTTTTCACTTCATCTGAAGAGGCCAGGAGCTTAATTTCATCGGCGAAAGACAGAGGGGGGCTGAACGATGTTTCTTTTTCCCCCATCAGGTCATTCAGGGCAGAACTGGAAAAACACACAGAAGACACACAATGGGAGTATACACAGATAACTCAATATACTTCATTATATTGGTTTAAAAAAAGAGGATTTTTTGTGTCAGGGTTACAGTGAGGCCTCATCCTGTCTGTCCTCCAACTTCTTCCTCAGCTCCTGATTTTTCAGCCTGAGATCCTGGAGCAAAGAAAACAAATAATTTGACAGCAGTCAGTGGCCAGTGTTGGAGATTTTAACCCTGCACTTCACTTTTACACTTTTGTGTGTCTGCTGTTAACGATATCTAGCTGTTTGTCTTGAAATGTGTTGCGAAACGTGTTAGAATTAAAGCAAGAGGAAATTATCTTATGTTTCAAATTTCAACTTGCATGATTCACATTCGGTGATATATCTGTCACTGGTCAACATCATCACAACCAAGACAATTCAATTTGTTCTGTAATTAATTTCTGTTCTCTTACTGATGCAATGAGCAAATCTGCCTTCAGATTAATTTCTTATCTTTGTTCAAATAATTCACAAGTATGGAGTTACAAGACATGTTCAAATTGCACACAACAAACACTGTTTTAACTTGTTTTCAGTTTTCTTTGTCAGTTGAATAGAAATGGATGAGAACATCTTTACCCTTATGATGATGGAACACTCATCTACTGTTTCCTCTGAGTGCTTTAGCTGACGATCTTTCTATCACAAACCACACACACACACAACTCAAAATTTGATGTTCAAGTAATGATGGATAAAAAAACCTGACAAAATATTCATCTTGAACTCCAAAGATCTTGATTTCTGAGAAAGTCTTGGCTTTTTGTTCAGCCACTGGCTAGTACTGATCTCTCTGTTTCTACCTGATGAATAGCTTCATCCCTTTGCTGCAGCCCTAACTGAGCCTCCTCCATTCCAAACTAAAGAAAAAAAAACAACATAACAAATAAAGAGCTGGATGACTGATCTAAAATGACTAATGGCAGAATGAATGGAGAGAGAAAAATAATGAAACATCTCCAACTTGAATCCTTTGTGTCACCTCGAGGGTTTGAAGTGCAACCTTGAACTTGCTCAAGTTGATCTTGTCCTGCTCTCTCTCTTGCTGGAGGTTCTTGAGCTGAAAAGATTTTAAATGTGGAAAGCGTTTGCAAATTTCTGTACCACTCCTAACTGTAGTATATTGTATGATGACAGATAAAAGTTGTTACGCGAAAAGCAACATCGACATCAACATCGTACATCCACGGTTAGTTTCTTATTTTGTTCCTTCATCGTGGCGGTTTCCTCCTCCTGCACAAAAACACAACATGAAGGGTCACTTAGGGATATTCAATATGACAACCATCAGCCAGGTTGAAGTTTACCTGTTATTTATCTATGCTAATGTGACTAAGTCTAAGCGATACAATTTTCTGAGCTTAACTCACTGTTATAGCTGAGTGAAATCAACATTAAATGCCTCATCATATCCACGCGACTAAGCTTTTATTAGGTCTGAATGTCTTCTCGAAAACACTGGTAATACATTGTTATACAATAACAATTCTGGTTACCAACCAATTTCTGAATCTGTTTTTCACTGCATCTCTTTACATTGAGGTCATCAGTTAGGAGGGATTTACAAGGCTCTGCCTCAACTTGCTGTGCTTCACTAATGATCTTCTCCAGGCTGCAGACACACAAACACAAGCTCCTGACAGTTTTTCCACTAAATTGTCACAGCACTGCCTCAAAAGCACTAAATGGAAAAAAGAATGAGAAGGAAAAAAAAAAGACAGCACTGACACAAAAAAGTAAAACTGAACAATAAAGACAAGAAAGGAATAATTATGTAGTTACAAGTAGGTAAAGATGAAAACGTCTTAAATAACAAATAATAAAAGCCTCCAAAGCCAATGATACAGTGGATGTGTTTATCAAATTCTAATATAGATTCAAATACACTGCTAAAATCTGCAGGGCCAGAGATAAGGACCTCTGTCTTCCATTCATTTGGCAGTAGAGAGTAGTTCAACACATGTTTGAACCAGCATAGATCACCAGGTTTCAATGAAAGGTAAAGCTAGGTGTCATCACAGCCATAGGACGTCCCCTAAAAACAGAGCTCAGCTAAAATGGAGTCTTGCGGTACTCCACTGGGGATGAGTGCAGAGAAAGTGGAAGAATAAGTTCTAACACAATCTGTCATGGAGGTTGTTGGTCTGAATGCCAACAACATGCATAGGAAAAACTTTTTAAAAGATTGTGTTGCAAGCAGCAGGGAGATCAAGTAGAGTTATAGATGATGAGCACACTAAAATATGATTACAGTGTTAAGTCTGGCAGTTAGACCGTACAGACACATTTCTGCTCATGAGTGGAGACAATAATGTGTGACTAGTTACGTTTTCACTTGTTTTCTGAGGGCTATATTCTCTGAGCGCATCGCTGTCATATCATCATCTGCAAGATCCAGCCAGTGCCTCAACTCAGTGTTCAGGTCCCTCAACTGGCTTTGACTGTAATCCAGCTCAGCTATTTTCTCAAGCATCTCCTTCGGTGTCCTGCACACACACACACACACACACACACACACACCAGAAAAAAACCTTTATATATTGCTACTAAGTAACACAACCAAACAGTTTTTGCATGTGGGTTTGACCAGGTAACATAGCTCACCAATTTTCCTCTGTGACATCCATCCTGCCAGTCTACTCCTCCCTCCTCCTGCTCCTGATCAACATATGACCAACCAAAATTCCCATAAGAAGTGACACAGGCATATTCTCCAATTTTCCTCCAACCTTACTTTATTCCAAAAAAACTATCAATTTTGTCAGTCACCCACTGTAAACAGTAGTTTATCTGTGTGCTATAACATATGTTTGTATTAAAACACTTAAACATGAAGCAGAAGTACATGCACTGATATGTGCAAAAGTATCTTAGTCAGGTTCTGCCAGTCTTTCAAGTCTGATTTTGCCTGACATTTAAAAAGAATGCAGGATTTCTGCAGGGTTCACCAAGCTATGCTTGAGATTTTTTAGGCTTTTATATACAACATAAGATGCACTTCAATATCTATTTTCATGGTCATGACGACCAAAGTATGAAAAAGACATCGATGAAACCCGGTAGGGATGATGACGTAGAATTAATTAGCAAATGCATGAATTCATTAACAATTATATCACATTTGCTATTTCTTCCCAACTTTATGTAACAATAATTTTATTATTATTACTATTATCATTATTATTATTATTATTATACATAGTTAGACACATCCTGGACCTTGGTAAGCAGCACACCATGGGAAGTGGATGGATGGACTGACCAATTAAAATAACCTACTTTTTCCATGCTACACATATGAATTTAAAAGAAAATTTACAAATGTCCTCTCCAGTCTTTCCTTGATATAACTAACGATAACGCCAATTTAAAAAAAAAAAATTAAATTACTATTTAATAAAACAAAAACTAACGTATTAAAAAGTAGCTGACGTTAAATGTTATGCTGCTTCCAATCGCCAACGTTTTGCTAACTTTATATTACACAGCTAGATTGGCTGAAAGCTGACTTTTTGTTAAAAGTAAGGAGGTCGACATGAGATTAGTTCACATTTTTACAAACGTTTTAGCCTCATTAACTGCTGTTTGGAGGAGGAAAGAATAAAAGGCGGTGCATTTTTAAGACCCGTCGAAAAACCCAATAAGACCCAATATACTCACTGGCTCAGCTAGATGCTAGCTTTAGCAGTAACAGCTAACGTTTTTCAGTTAGCTAACTTCACGCATCGCAAGACAAAACCTCCGATAAACTGGTAAAGTTAATCAAAAATACCATATTACTGAAGCTTCCCTGCTGGATGCCGCCTCACTAACGCTTGGCACCGGTATACACGCTTATAAATGTACTACAAAACGCACTGCCTGCCTGTATGTCCAAGTTTATAGCGCTATAGCGGCTAATGGTCGCCACTCACCTGGTGGTTAGTTACGGGTTAGAGGTGAACTACTGGTTAAGATAATGAGGTCAAACACGGAACTAGATAAACAGAGGATGACTCCGTTCACATGTTCAGGTGTTAGGATCATGAAGACGGGGCCAAAGTCATCCTGGTTATATTAGTTATGATCCCGCTTATGACATTTTAACAGCTGGTTTGTGACTGAGTAGGTTTTTACAGGGTTTTGTTTTCCAAGCATTCCTGTTTAAAATCATTTAACTACAGGAAACAAATTTTCAAAACCAAATTTAATTGCAACACAATTTACACCACATCAGTTTTCAAGAGTACAAAATGCAAACGTGATAAGATTAAACATTTTTTCAACAGTTCCTTAACTCCATCGACACGATTTATCACTTTCAAATAGCAAAACCAAAAAATGGTGTGACCAATATGAAATTCCAGGAAAAAAAAAAATTAAAAAAAATTAAGCAGACATTTATATTTTGGCAAATCAACTATCAATACTGATAAATAATAGTTTTGGTTGTAATGTAAATTTACAATAGGACAAGTAAGAGCATCCATCAAGACAAAGACTTACGATTCTTCACTACGTTTTAAGGCCAAAATTACCCAAAGCGAGAGGGTAGAAGAGGGACGTGTGGGGGACATGGGGTGTTGTAATGAGGCAATGAAAGTTGACTTGGCGTCATGTGCTGTAAGATGTTTAGCCGTGTCTCTAATCCACAGTATTTCACTGAGTATGTAGTGTGTTCACAGAAAAGTAACAAAATAATATACACCCAAAACAGTCAGGAGAAATGGCCCAAGGAATTCAAACAGAAAACAACAACAACAACAACAAAACGTTTCGGGAAACTCACGCTGCTTTTTCTTGGTTAACTTTGATTGAAGTTTGATAGGAGGGTTGGAGTATCTGTAAAGTATGTTCCTATTCTGTACACTAATTTCAAAAGCTATGAGCGCATGGTAGGAAATTAGGTCACAGATCATACATATGACATATGTTCATGTTTTGAAACTGTAGGTTTGGTTTTTAATAGTCCCTGACTGAGCAGTGTGATGTGAAACACAGAGAATGACTGTTCACATGTGACATTCTTAGGTAGATTATAAATAATGCATTCAATAAATGATGTTATATTAGTGCGGAAACTGCCGCTCTTGATTTCATACCATGTATAATTTCTGTTGATTGTTTTCTTAAACATATGTTGTCCTGTAGATTTCCATTGCCATTGCCCCATTGTGGTGGAACAATATCCTGTAAAACATTTCACTGAAATAAACTCAGCTCAGTAGTGGAATGCAAACATACAGCAGTAGATAGGAGGCTAATGATGGTGTATGTCATAATCCTATAATCTATTAAGGAACAGTGCAAACCAATTTTTTTCAACCTACAGATTTAGGCAGCTCACCTTTATGAGAAAGGTGAGGTAAGTAGCCATTACATCCAGGAGGATGACTTACCAGGAGTTAAAGTCAGTAATTGTGACTGCCTGTTACAGTGGATTTGAAATTATACATATTTTTTCAATCAATAAAATACATTCTCCCTTTAGTGTTGGTTACATACATTTTCAGTGCTCAGTGTTCCAAAGGAACACTGCTAATTTCTGAGTTAATATTCTGAGGCCAGCTTCAGTGAGTGTAGAGATTACCCTTAGGTCAAGGTCAAGTACCTTCCTAAGTACATCCATAATTTCATTGTCTCAGCACAGGTAAAAGATACAGAGAACATACTGGTAGACAGCTTTGCAAACTACACACTATTCTAGCTTCTCCCCATCCCAACATATCTCTTATTGAACGGAGCTGCTCTTCCCTGCTGCTGCCGCTGCTGCTTCCTGATAGCATTTAACCATCACCACTAGAGTAAAGAAAAACGGCCAGTTATTATTCACACCTTCAGCTGTTACCGGATGGGTTCCAGTGACCCTGTGACCTGGAAGTGTATCCCATCTCCAGGTAGAGGCGATGGGATGAGTGGACTGAGCCAGCAGAGGTACCAGCGAAGGCCAAGGGCCTGACGCAGGTTCCCCAGGAGTCCCAGGCTGTAGGGACGGCGGGTTGAGTACCACTCCCTGGTGGTCTGTCCACGGAACATCAGGAAGAGATGGAAGAAGAAGAAGGCGGACACCAGCAGGAAGCCCACAACGCATGTGTCAGCGATGAAGGCGAAGGCAAAGGCACGCGCTGAGACCTGGCCTAGGACATGTAGAAGGGACACAGTCAGTCATTACGCTCATAACTGGGCTCCATCTCGTCACCAACAACTGAACCAACGCACGAGAAGGATAAAGGCTGCATCCCTTTTGCAATACTATTTAAAGAAAGCTTCTAGGAGCGTAACCTTCAGTGTTCATTAAATTAAATACAAGACTAAGACAACCTTGTTAATAACATTTTTTTCTGGGGAATGTTTCTGAATGTTTCTTCCACATTAATTTGTGGATTCTACTACAGATCCCTGTGGAACAAAATGATGGTGATTAATAGGACGTTATGACCGGAGCTTTCTCTCAAGTGAGTTCTGGCAAATTAAAATAGAGCAGACAAGAAAAAAATACATAGGCAGCATGAAACAAGGACATAAGGACATGCCCCGGTATTTGTTACTTAAAATCTTTCTGTTGCCCTCAGTCATAGTTACCACATCTCAAGTGTAAATTATAGATTGTCAACATCCTGAAAAAAACAACTATATTGGATGCCTGATTCTAAGAGCAATATCAAACTAGAGCTGAAAATATTTGTTAAATAATTTGTTGCTACCCAGAAATTTAATTGGCAAATGCTTTGATAATTGATTAATTTTATGAAATGAGACATTGTGAGATACCTGCCTTCTCAAGCTTCTCTACTTTTGAGATTTAAGGCTTGTCTCTATTTTTATAAAACTGTAAATAGAATATTTTGGGGTTTTGGACTTTTCAGACATAGCAAGATGCTGGAGTTAATCAGATAATTTGATGATAATAAATGTTCACTGGTTGCAGCCAGACATCTAACACTACACAGAAATTTAAAATGACAACATCCCCAAATTTTTTTAAAGATTTACCAGTGACAGTAGTCTTTTTTTCACGGGTTTATTATCATCATCTTTCATTCCTCTAACATAGTTTCTATTTAGGCGTTCACCCTAATCTAAGAACATGGTTAATAAAGAAATGTTTATAGATTACATTCTACCTATTAGTGTATATCGTATACTACCACAGCTATAAGGAATAGATGCAAAGTGGGACAACCTAGTGAGGCTCCAGATCCTACCTGACACAAGCATGATCCAGGGTATGAGCAGTAGCAGGACGCTGTGCACAGTTACCCCCTCCTTCAATATGACGATGAAGACCTCTGCATTCATCAGTGTGGCGTACAGCAGCCCAGACCACATAAACAACAAGCAGCTCAGGAAGTAGCGGTAGTTACGGAGGCCCACACACTGGCCAAAAAAGACACAGTGGTGATCCCGCCGCAGCACACACACTTTGCAGTCATAGCAGTGGGAGCAGCGAGGAGGAGTGTGTGTCTCACATGTATAACAGTACCTGTGTGAAGAAAATGAAAATAGTATTATGTATCAGAGATGCACATTAACGACATTATCACAGATTCAATTAGAACAAATGGCAAATCTGTCTTAAACATTTGTGAAAAAGCAGGGAATCTGCTTTCCGGAAATCACTGAGGGACTGGATACACACAGCAGCAATAGCTGGATGGCAAATTACTCTCCGGAACCGAAGATGCCCGGAGAGCCTCACTTTAAGGAGTGGATAAAAAAAGTTAAGGGAAGTTGCTCCATCTAATTGAATGGGATATAGGATGTATAACGAGACAAAAACATTTCCTCAAGTGAGGCATGTACAATATATATTATTTTCTGCTGTATATACCTGTTGATAGGTGAAAGAGTGATGTTTGAAGCAAGGTGACGATGTAGATTTCCATGTGGGGGTTAAACTTTTGTACGTACTCTCAGAGTTGTATCTTTTTTGCTTCAATTTTGAGCGAAGCACTTTGTATTTTGGTGAACCCCTCAGGTTTGTGTGTGTCAAGTAGGATGGAAATGCGAAGTCAATAATGAGAAAACTGTGTAGCGAAGATGCTCTATGTACTTTTGGCCGTGTAATCTAACGAGTATTCGGTACCGCTAAACTCTAACTAAATTTCTTGTCTGTAACAGCCTCCCACAGCCGCTCCTCCCTTACCTCCACCCCTGGCCCACGCCCTCTCCTCCCAGAAACACCCCCCTGATGCTGGGGCTGGTTCTGCAGAAGAGCAGCGCATTCCAGCAGATGTTTCCCAGCATGAAGTACTGGGCCAGCAAATGCACCATCCTCCACCAAGCGGACCACCGCGTCTTCCTCTGCTCCGCCTCCAGCGGAGCCTCGACCAGGACCAGATAGCTCACCTCCCCGGTGATGGAGAAGACCAGGAAGGTGTTGAGGAACACGGGGAGGTGGCGGCACAGCCTCTCGACCCTGCAGAACATTTTACTGGCAAAACTCGTCATGTTCGCGGCGCGTCGTCCTCTCAGGACAGCAGATTGAAAGGCGGTGCGTTTCAGGGGAGGGACTGATTTGAGGGACGCACCGTTGATTAACCGTGGGTTAACTTAGTTAGCCGAATAACAGCTCCATTAGCTTTTTGACCGGGGTTAAATCAAAAGCGCGATATGAATAATACCTAGAACATCTTCGGGAACAAATTAATATAACATAAGATATGAAATAAGTCGGAAGTAGTTTGTAAAAGCTTCTCTCTATCACGGTCTCTTCCAATGATCGAGATCAAGCGTCGGCTGTCGGGTGTTACATAAAAACATATCCGTAACGGTACATGATACAATTGTTCCGGCGGAAACATCCCAGTAATCTATTGGACCTTTCAAAACAAAGATCACAACTTATTATTTAGTATAGAAGTATAGAGGCACATTTACCCAAGTACTTTACTTATGTGCAATTTTACGGCCAACTAATTTATTTCCATTTTCAGCCGTTTTAACCTTTTACCCCGCCGCATTTATTTGTTCAGCTTTAGTAACTTCACAAATTAAGATTTTTACGCACATAATATATGAACAGTTTTTGAAATACGATGCTTTGTTGTAGATGAAACTACCCGACAGTATGTACAAGCAGAGCTGAGACGATTAGTCGATTAATTGATTAGTCAGTTGACAGAAAAATAATCGGTTCCTATTTTGACATTTCACGGTTTCAGCTCATCAAATCTGTGAGTTTTGCTGCTTAATAATAACTTTTTTCTTAATAATTTAAGGTACTGTAGTATCAAGTCCTCTGGCAGGCTGTACAAAAGTTTCTTCCCTTAAGATGTGAGGTTACTCAACAACTTGAGGGACAAATAGTCCATCTGAAACAATATTTCGACTGAGGTTCATTTGAAGGAGCTACAACAGTAAAATGCTGTTTAGGATAGTGTAACAGTCAAAGAGGACATTTTTCTGCATCAAGTACTTTTACTTTTAATACTTTAAGTACAAGTAAGAGTTTAATTTTTAATTTTTATTTTAACAGAGTGGTATTAGTACTTTTACTTAAATAAAGGATCTGAAAACTTCCACAACAGAATAAATAATAAATATGATTGAAACAATATTAAATATGGTAGGTATTTCTTTTTGCTTTGTGTTAGACTGGTGACAGCCAAAAGCTCTCACTACTGTTTAACTACATTTGGCCACATGTCTCTGGTCCCTCCCCCCCAAAGCATAGACCTTAATCCTTGATAATCTCTGCATCCACTGAAAGCCGGCAGTCATGGCTGCACCGAAGGAGAATTTACTGTCTCTTGGACATCTGACTGATACTGAAAGACAAACTTGCACAAAACAAAGACAGCACAGTCTAAAAAAGAGGTAGGTGTTGTGGTAGTAATCTTGTCAGACAAGCACAATAATTATCATTAATGACAAATATGATCATAATACAATTTGACTTCTGCCAGGATTTATACAGTGTGGTGCTCAAGAGGGAGCTTATAATGTAGCCTTGTTAAAGTTTATTGAATTTCTATATCTAGACTGGAAAGATAATTACTACAAACTGGGTTGTGTATGAGAGTGGAAAAGTGTGTATGTGTGTGCGTGTGGCATGAGTTACTATGACGCTGTATCATTGTGCAATGTCTCTTTCTCCCATAGTGTCCACAGGCCAATGCTGTTACAAGCTGACTTCTCAACTGGTCAGAGCCACGACCATCTGTAAGTGCACAGGAAAAAAAGGAACAAGATGTTTGCACTGTGCATTGATGTGTATGTTAGTGCAAATGTTTTTTAATCTCCAGCTCTGCATGCATTTCCTGCAGCAGGGTGATGCAACTGCAGCAGCGTTGGCTTGAGCTGAAGGAGAGAGAACATGCGGCCATACAATACAACAGGCAGCTTCTGTGGCAGTTTGAGAAAGCCCAGGACACACTGAGAGAGATGTTAGCCCGCAATGCTGCCATGAAAACCATCCGGGTGCACAGATAACAAACACACATAAAGTGGATGAGAAGAATCTCGGAAGTAGCTCAGGACAAGAAGCCTGGCTATTTTTTGCTTTAGTCTCACTTTTGTACTTTTCTCCTGCTGTAAGGAAGCTCTTGTGCTCAACTTTTGTTTCAACCTTTTGACCCCTGCAGATGGAGTATGAGCGTTACTTGGAGGAGAGCGCCCCCCGCTGGCAGCAGCAACTCCAGGAGAAAACACAGGATGCTCAGAGGAAGGTCTGACCAATTAACAATATGCAAAAGCTTTTAATTGCATTCAAAGTCTTTTAATTCAGCAAAATGTTCATATTTGGACAATTTTGAAATAAAGACTGTTTCTTCAGCAGAGGATGGAGAAGTATTTGAGATCACGTCTAAAGAATACAGAGGAAGAACAAATGACAAAGTCCTCTGTAGATCAAACTTTACTTTCACAAGGTTTGTCCTCTTCCTCACTAATTTTATGAAATTATATTGTCACATTTTTTTTTAAGTTTTAAGCAGAAGTATATACTGGGGAAATTTGGGAATTTGATGCATTATCCAAGAAGATCAGCTGATTTACTTAAGTTAAACAAACTATTTCCCACAGCCAAGTTGTACAATTTGGCTCTGGGGTTTCATAGCATCACAGAACGGGTCTTCTTTTGCTTACGCACACTCCCATTTAGCATGGATCTCTATTTACAGGCCTTACCAAAAAGCCACAGATTTCTGCTCCTCAAGAGAACAACAACCAAAACTCAGACTACAACCAAGATGTCTCCTCTCATCTCCAGTCTTCCTGGCTCACCCACATTCCATCCCAGACAAGTAGGTTTCCTATCAGAGTGCCCTGTCAACTCCAAGGTTCTCACGTCCCTCCATCCTACCTCCCACCACCCTCCATCTTCCCCCATCCTTACCAATTCCAGCTCCACCACCTCGCCTCCACACCCACTCATCATCACCACACCAGGCGCAGACAGGATCCACAAGGCTGGGCTTCCCCTAAGCCAGACTACCCCTGGTCTTTGACAACCGGTGCTGGTGGGGTCCCCTCATGCTCCGAGGCTCTGTGGGGTCAACTCTACATGGAGGAGCCTCCTTATGAGAAGGGGGTGGAGGCTGAGATGAGCAGAGCACTAAGCTCAAATAGCGAGAGGGGTGGTGGAAGCAGGAGCAGTCCTTTATCTCACGAGCTGGACATTAAACCAGGTGGGAAAAGGAAACTCAACAGAAAAGAGGCACTTACTGCATTCCATGTCAGTGTGTTTGTATGTACACAATATTTGTTACCTTGTTCTTAAAAAATTTGTACCTGTAATTTTTGTGTATGTATAAATTGCGTCCAGTCCGTCTATCCAGTGGCCACGCGGAGAGCAGTGAGAGTGGCAGGGATTGCAGTCAGGCAAGCAGAGAAAAAACAAAGAAGAGGGAGAAGAGAGGAAAAACACGGCATGCCTCCTCAGGCAGAGAAAGGTGCTGCTCTCGGGAGTAAGTAAATATATTCTCAATAGATTTCATTCGATATCTGGTGCAAATCATTCCCCGATCATTCTTTTCTTCCCCACATAGTCTACTGACCTTTTAACCTTGTTCTCTTCTTGCCTGTCTACTTAATTAGGAGTTCTACCTACAACTCGTCTCATTTGAATAGTTTTATGAGTCTAAACTTTCTAGTATTTCAAATGAATAGCAAAGGTCAGAGAAAAAGAAATATGGAAACAGTTTTTTGCAGAGAGATTTCATAATAGACTTTTTTTCTTATTTCCTATCTTGTTAACAATCTTGCAACCTTGGTTTCCTTCCCCCATGCTCGGAACCACCGATGTATGTTCATAGCTAGTGGTAAATTTTATATATATATATGTGTGTGTGTGTGTGTGTGTATACTGTAGCTAGTAAAATCATTGGGAAGCCCTAGATAGAACCAAGTTAGAGAAACTGTATGAATGAACTTTAAAGAGTAAAGCTCTTGAGATAATGAGCAGCCGCTCACTCTTTGAACTTCTTCCTTCAGAAAGGCATATAATAAATTTCATCAAGTGCATCTCCCATTTTATTTTAAGTTTTATTTTTACAGAAGTTTTTATATTTTGAATCATATTATTTGTTGATACTGGGCTCCTGCTGTTTGTCTTTATCTTTGTCCAGTATTGGACAATTCAGTTACTTTCTAACTAACAATAACCCAGAAAGATACTATTCCGCTATATATTTCATTGCGTAATACCTCTGTAATTCTACTTTAAATGCAGTATTTTTACTTGAAATTAAGTATTATTTTTTAAACATAAACATTTACATAAGTAAATGATCTAAATATTGCTTCCATCTTTATCTGTGCTAACAAACTTTTTTTTTTACACCTCTTTCAAGGTCAGCAAGGAATTCCAGTGAAATTCTCAAGCCTGGAGTTGCACTGGACAAAAGCTCAGAGAGCGATGCCTCATCAGAGAAACCTAGCACAGGTGGTGACGGGAAGACAAGGAGGAAAAGCGTGGGACTTGCTGTTGGGTTACCAAGAATGGAGAACATGGCGAATGAAAGGAACAGGGGCAAGGGAGATGACTCTGGGAGTCACTCCAACAGTGAGGGGTCAGGGAGTCAGGCTGAGGAATCCAGGAGTGAAAATTCAGAGAATCAAAGTCCTGATGACAAATCTGACAGCTGTAGAGAGGAGGAATCAGAAAGTGTCAGTATAAAGATTGAAAGTGGAGTTGCAGAAAAAGAAAAGCAAGAGAGTAGCAGTAGTGCTGAAGAAAGTAGTGCAGAAGAGAAGGACGAGGAAGAAGGGGAGCATAAGAAAGCGCTTGCGGAACAGGCCAATGATGATGTTGCAGAAAAAGAGAACAATCAGAGAGACGAAGAGCAAACAAGGGATGCAGAGGAAGATGAGGTTTCTGCCAGAGAGAACACAACAGAGGAAGAGGAAGAGATGGAAGCAGGGGATGAGTTGAAGGATGAGGGAGATGCTAAAGACAAGTTGAAGACAGAAGATAGTGAGAAGAGAGAACACGGCTCTGCCTCCTCTCAGGATGAAGACATGGATGAGGAGGAGTATGAAGGAGATGAGAATAATATTGGGGAGGATGAGGAGGGCTCTGATGAGGAGGAGGACGGAGAGGGGGAGAGGGAAGAGGAGCATGGGAGTGACGAAGCAGGAGAGCCAGAGGAAGAAAGCGATTCAGAGGACAGTATAATCTCACCTGAAGAAAACAGGTGAGATGATGAAGTGAGTTCAGTGATTTTCTCTGCAAATGACTGAACCCTAACTAAATTGAACAATCTGTCTTTCAGACCGAAAAAGACAAGCGTTATTCCCGAGGAAGCAGCTGAAGAGGACGATGATGATGGGAGGGGTAGAAAAACCGGATCCACAGACGAGGACTCAAATGAGTTCAGCGAGGAGGACGATATTGAAAATCTCCTTGCGCCTTCAGAACAAACAAAGAAGAAAGAGTGAGTAGTTTTTACTTGTCTGATGGCAAAAACCCAACCCCACATATGCTTCTCACACCTTTTTAAAAAATATGTTTGCAGAGAAAAGGACCTGGAAGTTGATGACAAACCTAAAGGTACAGTGTCAGTCAGTCTTTATGATCACAAGATGAAGTGGACGTCCAAAAAAAATTCTTGTTGATGCTGATTTTATGCTCAATTTCTTCTCTAGCTGCCTGTGACAACGTGGAGATTTTTCAAGTTGAAGATGACAGTTCAAAAAACACGGATCACCAAAGTGACTCTGATGAGTTTGATGACTTTTATGACTAAATGTGTTGGTTTTAATGGCCTAAACCTCAGAATAAAGGACAATAACCCAACCTCAGTCACTACATATTTAGGATATTATTAAAAACAACTTCTGAAACAGGAGGTGAAACAGCCGCTTGTTAATGATTCCAAAAAATTGCTTAATGTTTTGTTTTTGTTTTCCATTACTTAATTGGAGGTTGATATCTAAATGTAGCATTATTTACATTTAGAAAGAGAAAAATATCTTGCATGAATTAAGAAATCCCAGATGACATAAAAAGCAAGGCTTGACATAGTCTGGTCAGTTCATCCTGGCTTTTATGTTTTATGAAGGCTGAGCCAGGATGAGTAGGTGCAGCTATGTCAAGCCAGATTTAAGTAATTCCAAGACATGTGTAATCAGTTTTCTTCAAAAGATGTGTGTCGATCACAGATTTAATGATGCTGCACCACACATCACACCAAGTATTTTACTTTAAGTTGTCGCCATGTCCTCAGTTGTCCAGACATGTTTGTTCTGTATGAAGAGAAATTCAAACAGATATTTCCTGAGAAGCAAAACATTGACCTACACTTTTACAGCAAAATTTAGATACAACTGTTAATGTGTACAAATGTCAAGTAATTAATTATTATACTTATAGGCTAATTATGACAGATGCAGACAAGATCTGTGGTAGGTAAATTTATATTTTCAGGCTACTTACGCATCCAGTCGGTCCATTCTTGTCGGTCACATCTTTTTTTGCTCTTTTATAATAGCAGCCTTGTTTCCTTTCTCGAAAATGATCTGCTTCACTTCCTCGTAAGCCTCCATCAAAAAATTATTTCCCTATTTTTTCGGTAGCAACAAGACATTTGTTTTGCAACAGTTTAAAGCAAATAAATGACGGAAACAGTGTTTCAGTGAAATTTTAACTCATAACAGCCCAGTCTCATGTTTACTTTAAAGAAAGTTATGGGGAATATTAAAAAATTTGAAATGACCCACTAATTCACAACTATTTGGTTTTGTGAAACTGATGTCACCATGGGTTCTTATGGGTTAAATGACAGTGTCAACTATATATTTATAGGCAACGGTTGAAGAGGAAAGAAGAGTCATGCTTTTAACCCATTGGGCCTTAATTGACTGAAATTGCTAAAGACGGTAAAAGTACATGGTTTTAATTGAAAACTCAGCCATTTCTGTGGACCTGACGCTCTACGTTTTAAACTGCCAGTGGGCGTTGCCCCATTAGCAAGAACTATGACATCTTTTGACGGACATTCGGCTTTGACTTCAAACAGATTAACCAAGCCTGGCTGTTAGCCTGGTCCAGACCAGGCTAGCTAGACAGGATAATCTCCGCAGTAACCTTCATGCCACTGCTTTCATGAAACTGGCTCACAGCTAAATTAAACCAGGATATTTGAAAAATCCAAGCTTAATCCGCTACCTATGCTTTGTGAAACAGCCCTCTAAATCAGGTAGACTGCACAGAACAATCCTCCATGGTAATTTATGTGCTTTCTGCTTTTGTGAAACTGAGTCCCGGCTAAATTCAGCCAGGATATCGGAAAGATTCATTTTTAAATGGCCATCTATGTTCAGGAAAACAGCCTGCAGGAATAACTCCAGTACATTGAACTACATTACTTATATATTAAACATTTATTCACTTAAATTTCTGACTACAATTTTTAGGTTTTCCTCTCTTTCAATCAGAACCATAGAAACGTGTAAAGCTCTTGCATTGGAAAGGAGCAGAATGTGAAAAAATAGCTAAATTTTGGTGTGTATGTAACCCAAACCATGGGGGAATAACAATATTCTCAAGAAGTTGTAAGAAAAAAAGTACACAATAAGGTACAAAAGGGTGACAACAATTTATTGAAAAGAGATTATTTCTGCAGTCTGTCAAGTGACATTCCATCACAGTCCTGAATCCACCAACCAACAGATTTTTCATATAAAAAAGGAACAATGGGCAAGATTGTTTCAACAGTACTAGAATTGTTTCTTGTTTTACATATTTACATCAGCGGCCAGGAGAGAGCAGTTTGCAAAGCTGGTGGGGAACTGATCCTGGCTAAGTCGGGTCACCTGAGGTGACAATGAGAATTAAAAGTCCTTATTCCTGTTAGATTTTCACCACCTGAGCAGCCAAACAGGGGCTCACTCTTTTCCCGTTGTCTGATGTGACGCTGCGCTGAATGAGCAGCCTGCTGTAGGTCCCCCCCACCTGGCCTTTGGTCAGCCGTCCAGGATTGACACAAACACAGCCGACCACATCCTGAGGACAGGTGAAGATGAGGTTTTAAAAAAAAAAGGCACATCTGAATAAACAACAAAAACATAGGGTCCTCTTGCGTTCATTAGTGTCAGTCTGAAGATATAGGCAGACTAAAAATGAACTTCCTGTGAACAAATAACTATGAAAACTGGACTACTTGATGTAAAGGAGAGGTTCACCTTTATAAAGTAGCGCAGCTCAGAGGGAACGATGAGAACGTCGGGGGTGAGCGGCATCTGACCGAAGCTCTGAAACTTCTCGTAGTCCATGTTAACCTCCTCCACTGGCGGGTACAGCGGGTAGTAACTTAAAAGTTTACAGAGACACAAGAGTCATTACTGCGGGGCATCCTCGACAACAGAAAGAACAGGTGAACTTTTTAGGACTCCCACCTTCTCTGGGTCAGCATGTGTTTCAGTATGCGTGAAAATCTTTCTGTTCCAGTGCCACTGCAAACACAAACCAATGTCATTTTTAACACAAGTGCTGTCACTATACAGTTCATTTAAGCATTTATAATGTAGTGCAACTGAAGCATCTGTTACTTGAATAAAAACCACTAGAAGTTCAATATGGCTGAAAGCAGGTTTGTTCATGTGAATAAAAAAACTAAACTAAAAAAAAAAAAAGACAAACAACACATTTTTCTCCCAAATTCAGTTCTGATTGAGCTCCACTGCTGGATGAAGGCACTTAGTCTTCCTCACCAGCTGATCTCCTCTGCACTCATGTGGAACAGGATATCAGTGGACGTCAAGCCAAAGGTCACACCGTTGATCAGCAGGGTGCAGGGGTCAGGGACCAGGGTGACACGCTGTAGAGAATGAAGAGAAAACATTTCATGACAATGATCATGATGAGCGATGCTTGCTGTGAATGTCCACAAGCCTGTTGCGTGTGCGCATAAGCAAGCAATAAACGAAACAGTTGGTTTAGTTCGTGTATAGAATCCTAGTCAGGTCTTTGTGTGTCTGACCTGGGCCTGGTCCTTGCTGAGGTTTGGCAGGTTGAAGGGAGGCTGCGGGTAGATAAAATGGTGGTGGATGTCCCTCTGGGAGGGCACAAAAACTAGTCGACAGCCAACACTGGATAAAAGAAAACGTGATGCCTTCATAAGGTCCTTTAAGATGCTCAGGAAGTTCAATAGTGGAATCAGAGTCAGGGGAGATGTGAGATGTACCTTTTGGTGCCCTCCACGATGCTTTCCATGCATCTTGAGAAGATGGCCTCAAACATCTCAGTCACCTGGGCTTTCTATTGGAGAAAAAGAAAGATGGCCAAATATATTTGCGAAATACAAACTTTAATCCTAAATAAAAGCTCAAGAGTGATTGCAACGAGCGATGCATATGCTGGACAAGGCAATGGAAATTTATAAAGTTCTATGTTTTGATTTTAGATATGAAGGTTCAAATCACTGAAAACAATAACTATGAGTTCAAAGAGAAGATGGTATTCATGGGGTCAAAAACTGATCGCATCCACTGTTAAACCCACCTCAATTTGTTCATGTTTAGAATCCACAAATGGGCCCAGCTGGAGAAAAGAGGGGAGAATTAGGTAACACACATGTAACAGAGTCATATGAGGATTATAAGCCTATAAAATACTGACTGAGGGGTTTTTATGAGCAACTTTGCGCATCTAGCCACACATGGAGACTGTTTAAGAAATATAGACAAAAGATAATGACACAGCAGGGAAAAAAAGTGACTATACCAGCAGGCAGACATCAGGACGATCCCTGACTATGACACTGATTAGGTCCAGCAGAGGGTCAAAAGTCAGGCTGTCAGAAGGGGTGTAAGGTCCACATGCCACCAGCACATTCAATGGCTCTGTAAAATCACGAGGGGGAAAAAGAAGAGAGTACTGATCACTGATGTGAAAGAGACAAGGAAGGAAAACTATCATAGACACAGGCAGGCTGCACAGTCATGCCTTCATTTTCTACCCAAGTGGTTGTTTTCCAGTGACTAAATAAAGAACATGTTAGTGCAGAAAACAAAAGTAAAACAAGTCAGTAACAGGATGCTGTGCATAAGCCAACATTGCTCTTACCTTCATCCATCTCCATTGTTATCTCCGAAGTGTAGTAGGGAAGAGGGACACTCTAAAATAAAACCAAAAACAACAAGCCCATTAACAGAAGATATACTGACAGGCCCGACTGGAACCACCTCATTTTGATTCAAAAAAAACATTTCAATTAAATGTATCTTTGACTCTGTGTGTCAGCTGACCTCATAGAGTTTGGAGGCCATCAGTTTTTTTCCTGTTGTGTTCATCCCCTCAATCACTACCACCTGTTAAAAGAGAACAAACAAGGGGTTGAATCTGTGCTCCAAGATACAGTAACTGAATCTTGGTGCACGGTAGTTTATTACACCGCAGGTAGGCAGTTATTGATTCTTATGTGGGAACAATTTTTGTCAGAGTTCTCGGTCAGACGCTGGGTTAGTCTCCAGCCCAGGTCCTTGGCATGCTCTCTTATTCTTGGTGGCCATATAACCTGCTGCACACAGACCTCAGTGCATAGGCAAAGGAGATACCACCACCTTGTGTCTGTTAAACATTTCATTACAGTGTGTGTGCACTCTAGTCTAGTGACTCCCAATGGTAAGACTACATGACAGAATGGGGATAATAGCTGTATATAGCTGCAGAGCTGGTGCATTTCTTCGTGGAAAATTATGTAAAGACATACGATTCAATATATGACATGCGATCTGTGAAAAAAAACCAAATGTCCTTCTGCGCACCTGACCAGGAAAGAGGGAGTATTCTTTGAGCTCTGACAGGTCAACAGGTACTTGCTGACCACCTTGCTCTGGTCCCGTCTCAAACAGAACTGAATGTGCATTCAGTTTGCCATTACTGTCACAGCAAATTTGTCCAAGTACTGTTATAATGTCCTAGCGATGGAGAGAAAGAAAAACAGCCAACTGAGCAGTCAGGTAATAATTATAAAAAAAAGACAATACTTAGCATTAGCCAGCAAACAAATGTGGGTAACACAGTAAAAGCCCAGCTGCTACAAATAAGGCAAATATTGAAATATGGCAAATATTGCCAATATCGAGGCAAATATCATCCACATCCTGAGACATTTTTACAAAAGTTTTATAATAAATCTATGACTAATATTTGCCTGAATAATAGTTCTAGTAAATCAGTAGTGCATTACAGTGTACAAAGATTAGCAGTTAACCTGCTCACATTAGTAAACATGTAGGCCAATTTGATGATTTTAAAGGTTTTCAACAACAGTAACACTTTTATACCTGCGCAGGCAGAGAGACAGGAGAGAAGTCTTCAATGCTGAAGTGAGACTTGAGGCTCTCTCCCAGCTCCTCTATCTTCTCTGACAACACTGGGGAAGAGAAAAGCAAAAATCTGTAACACAGGCTGCAGTCGTTTGTACTGCCTCTATTTATCTGATCTGGATTTTCAGTTGCCTTTAATGTATGTTTTTTTGGCATCTATACATTTAAAGTTACCTCTATTGTTTGACCTACTGGATTGATGACCATGAATAAGTCTGTATGGCTACACACCGTTTCGGATATCTCGCAGCCTCTGGAACATGTACTTATAGCTGCTGTGGAGAGAGTCTTCGGGACCTTCCAGCAGCTCCAGCTGGATGCCTGCACCTGGAGCCTTCCTGCCAACCCAGCGGGTGCCCTGTACAGCCCCGAATGTAACCACCACCTCCCCTTTCGCTACTCGCTGGCTGTACTTCTGTGAGGGAGTTGCACTGTAAGAGAGAAGGAGAGGTAAAGAGAGAGAGAGAAAAATGGGAAAAATAGGCAGAGGTGAGTCATCGTGCATTAACTGTCCATATCATCAAGTCATTCAGTCTAGGAGGTAAAATCTTTAGATCTTTCAGTGTCAAGGCTCCAAGAATATATCTTCAAGTGAAACTGTGTAATATATCTGAAAATTTATTATAAGAAAAAGGGTCCAATTAAAGACTTCTCATATGACTATCATACAACTCATGCTTATTAAATGTTCGAGGATCTTTTCTGAAATAAAAGTTTACTATTAATGTGAAATGAAGAACAAAATAATAGCAAAAATTATGAGAAAAAAACATTTGGAAGGTGTGTTGTTTCTAATCAGCAGACAAACATCAAGAACAAGAAGCACAACATGTTTGTAGGGATTTGCCTGTTTTCCAACAGCTCACTGACTGTTGGTCTGCACTGCTGAATACCTGGGAGAGAAGCTGGCAGGAGACAGCCTCAGACCTGGACTGGCCAGCAGAGCCACACTCCTCTTTGAATGAGGGTGTTCAGGGGTGGTCAGTGCTCGTTTCTGAGAGCCCTGCAGGAAAAACATAAACAAACATGATCAAACCAGAGCACACTAAGTGAGCAACATTTTGTAAAATTTTCTATGTACAGAAAACTAGCATACTCTGAGACAGTGTATGGATAGGTCGTGAGTGACACCTACAGTAATCCCTCTTAAGTTTAAAACTGCAGAGCTAAACAGAACAGAGTAAAAGTTCTATTGTCAAAATTGACCTTGGCTGGGGTAGAGTAGGAATCTAGTAGACTGTCCTCCTCTTCCTCGGCTTTGATTCTGAATAAATTAAATCAAGGTCTGTAACACAATGGTGATATCATGAAAACAGGTTAACCTCAGTAGGAGAAGCTGGTGAACAGTTGAGTGTGTTTTTTTTTTTTTCCTGAGCGTTTACTCTGAAGGATACAATTCCTCCAGAGAGTGAAGGTCTCTGGTTCTGTTAGTAGTTTCTTCTTTCCTGAAGCTTGGTTTGGATTTCGGCTTCTTGTTTAACACCTGCAAACAAAACAGACTCACGCTGTAAATACAGACTGGTTTCCTGACTCACAAAAGGTAAGGGCGGTGAATGAACGGAGTAGTGAGAGAAGCCCCAACCAAATCACACTCGTACAGAAAGGGCTGAGTCAGAGGAAAAACACTTGGAAAATATTATCACGGTCAGCCTGTCACCTCATGTTCGAAGTGCTCCAGAGTTTCCATGGTGAGTTTTAATCCTTTTTTTGTGGTGCTGTAGGCCACCCACTCCAGAACCATGTCGTACGCCTGTATCCTGCTACAAATGCACTGCTCCACCACTGAGGGACAGAAGAGACATGAGGGAAAGGAAGGAGAGTCAGTGCAGGTAAAGGGAAGTTGCAAATAAACTGGGGCAAGATAAATGTGACAACGCTGAAAATAACACTGTAAATCAGAGGATGGCGAGAATTTGATGAAGGACGGACATTTAACAATGGTTTGCATGTAATATAAGATGTGCATAAGTCTTAAGCTCTTTAGATGTTTGGATTCATATAATAGTCAGAAAGGCGTCTGACATACAGCCATAGTCACAAAGAGCCATCTTCAGGAGGCACAAACATCAACAACACCAACTGTAATTTGTGACATATTACAACCTAACAGCACATGACACAAAACATAACAAAGAACTATGAAAATGCAGTACAGTCACAAGGTTGCATCCTATTCTCTGGCTGTCTCTACTGCTACCGGCCACTTAGCTACTTCCCTGCTGGGAGAAGGATCAGCGGAGATGAGCCACTTACTCTTGTCGAGGACGGAGTCGTCGTGGCAGGGCACGTCGAACACCTCCAGCTCGGACTTCAGGCTTTCTGCGGTCACCAGCGCCATTGTTGTACACTTGTGTCGTAAAGACGTACGAGGGCCAAAGTAGTAAGATCCCGCGTAACGTTAGCTTTGCTCTCACTTCATAACAACGCCGCGCAGACGACTCTCTGGACGACGGGGGACCGACCGACACTGGCTACGACGGTTAGCTCCGAGCTGGTTTTGGTGGAAGATGCGAGAACTATGAACGAACCCGGTCGACATTAGTCGCGCTTTTCATTTTACCGCGAAAATAAGCGCTTACGGCGTCGGCGGCCGGAACTTACGTCACACCGGAAAAGGGTAGCGGTGCCAAAAAGATAAAAGCCTCTCCTGCCCCCTGGTGTCCCCTGTGAGAATTTCGTTATTATTATTATTATTATTATTATTATTATAATTATTATTATTATTATTATTAGTTATTATCATTATCATTATTATTATTATTATTATTATTATTATTATTATTATTATTGTTGTTGTTGTTGTTGTTGTTTTCCTTAACCAGTTTGGTTTTCCCAATTAAACTCCAAACAACAGCACGAACCAAAGAACTATACAATGCAACGTTCCGGTATCAGTAAAGAGTGTGCACACAACAGACGACCATATTGCTTATTTAGGGTTAAATAAGCGAAAGAAAATGCAGGCAAAAATGCCTAAAATATGGTGGTTCCAGCTTGTCGAATTTGAGAATTTCCTTCTTTCTCTGTCCTACGTTGTAGTTAATCGTGTGGGCTTTTCGAGTGTTGGCTGAACCAAACAAGATGTTTAATGATGTCATCTGGTGCTGCAGGATATTGTCATAGATATATATCACTGTTTCTCGATGACCGATCAATTAATCCTGGAAATGACCAGAAGAAGAATAAAAACTGAGAATATCAATAGAAGCAGCCCCAATATAGATTTTGGAACAATTTCAATCTTATAACAGTAAAACACAATCACATCTGGTGTAACAAACAAACTGTTATTATGGCATTGTATTTTTAAATAAAAGCTTAAATAAATAGCCATTTTTTTTATCACCGGTGAATTTACGACAAGTGCTACTACCAAGCTTTAAACTCCCTAAAAATATTATCATTTTAGAGGTAACCGCTTCTGCTGGCTTTGAACAAAACAAAAATATTTCAAGACAAAGGCAGTCTCAGATTTCTCTCCTGGGGGGACCATCGCTCTCAGGATGTTCTTCTATCTGTGGAGGTGATGATATAGTTTTTAGATTATGGTACAAATTTAGATGGCTAACAGGAATGAAGAGCTGCCATAGGAACTGGTTGGTTTCAGTGAACATCCCACTCACTTGAGCAGAGTAGCACCTGCCCCTGGGGGTGAATTTCCATGTCGTCACTCTCCTCAGAGATTCACAGAGGTAGGCCGACAGTTCATGAGTGTCATGCACCTGACGAACAGTGATCATGTCTGACATTTGTATCATAATCAACAAGAATGGAAGTATTTACAGTATAGCTGCTAACATCCCTGCATGGTTGGTTTTTACATCATGGCCTGTGAAAGTAAAGAGAAATTTCATTTTTTCACACCTTCATGCTGTTCAGGCAGGCATTTCTGAAGTGCATGTTACAGCTGCAGCTCACGATACTGATGGTCGAACTAAGGATCACCTCGACAGCTGAACGGAGCTTCTCTTGGTTCTTTCATGTCACACAATACAAACAATTAATGACTAGTTTAATAAATGACTAGTTTCATTATTCAGTTGATGAATAAGAACATCAAAATGTAATGAAAAATACTGTCACATCTCCCAGGACACAAAGTGACATGTTTGTAGTGCTTGTTATGGCCGACCATCAGTCCAAAATTCAAAGATATTCTATTTATAATGAAATATGGCATATCAACTGGCAAATTTGAGAACAAAGAGATTTTTGCCTTCTTTTCTTGATAAACAACTTCGATTGAATTGACAAAACTGCTGCACTCATTCTTGATTAGTAAAATACAAACCTCTACACAACATTATATAAAAATAGTAGGGTAGTTGGTGTGCATATATTTAGCTCAAACTTGCCTTTTTTCTGCGATTTTGGTCTTTCAGTGTGTTCTGTATCTCAGTCTGCAGGGCTTTTGTGACTGTGTGTCTGTTGTTGCTTAGAATATCCTCCAGGTGGTGCTCTATCAATGCCTCTGTAACTGTAAGAGGATCACATACATCCCAGTCAGCCCTCTAGCTTAAATAGTAACTTATCCTTGTATTCAGCTGTAGCATAACAAATGAAGAGGGGTTATGTGCCGCCCAGTGTTTTGATATTCTACATGATGAAGTTGTCTCTCACCCATAACATCAGAGAGCTGGGAGGTGAAGGGGTCACTGTGCTGCAGGAAGATGAAAAGCAGCAGGCTCTGCTGCACTGTGGGAAAACTTGCTTTTTCCTCCAAGTTTTCATGCTCTACTTTGTACACAGTGCCACCGCTGAGCACAAGATCTGCAGAAGTTGTTTAAACATGTTTGTTTTTTTTAACAAAATAGATCATGAGGCAGAGATGGGAGGCAAACATGATTATTAGTGTAAATATCTTTGATGATTATAACAGCAAGTCTACACAGGTTGAAGGCATACTGGTATAATCCCAAAAAATGGTAAATGCAGAGTTGGGTTGGGCACGTAATTGTTATAATGGCCGATTTTACAGTTTTAATCATTTCATGCCTGAGTAAAGAGAGAGAGGGAGTGAGAGAGGATCTTCTCTCTAACAGCCAGAGACTGAGGCTGACTTTACTATGGGACCTCTTTTTTAACTTTATATTATGTATCATGAATGAATAAGCTACTTGTAATTCATGTGAACCTGTGGTTGTGAATTATTTTGCATTACACAAGAGGAAAAACATAATGAAACAACAGTTTCTGAGAAATCAGCCTTTTTTGTTTTAACATCCTGATCTCACCACAGGTAACTGCACTGTGCTATACTGTATTGCCTCCCACTGTCTGTGCAAGACCGTTATCATGCGATGATTAATCTTGGTTCCCACATTAAAGTGTCTCCTTAAAGTTAATCAGTTTAACCCAATCACCTCTCTCAAACATGACTGGGTAGTCTGACTCCTAGACGTTGTCAAGTCTTGAATTAATTGAACTGAAAGAAAATAGTGTGTTATTCCAGGACTAAATGAACAATCAAATTAAACATGCAATAAGGCTGATTTTAATTCAAATATGATGACTGTTGTCTGGACACACATAGATTATTTCCTTGACTTTTTCTCTAGCCCCCACCACCACATTGGTAATTGGTCCTCTCACTTCTCTTTTAGTTTAATATTTTGTTTTTAATAGCATTTCTTGAAAACTATTGGAGGGCATACTACAAAATTTGGTAAACATATTCATATCCTCCTCAGGACGAATTCTGGCAACCAAACCCACTTAATTAAGGTCAAGGACGTAAATGGTCAAAGAAAAATATGAAAAGTTTAAACACTGATATCTAGTATAAAACACTAAGGGAACCAGAGCTTCAAGTGTCAATTCCAAACACATGGTAAGCCCTTTCTCCAACCAAAATTCCACATGAAAATTTTCTGCTGAGAGTTTTTTGAGATGTGAGCATAAGAAACACTACTCCTTGCATGAGAATTCAATGTTTGCAATCAACATAAACAACACATTATTTGCATATGAACATAATTCATAGGAGACAGATCTGTAAAATGCGATGAAAATCCTCACTGCTGGCCCAGACTTGCAATGCTGTTACAAGATGGAAAGCTTGCCATCCATTCCTTTCAAGTGCTGTCACTTCTGAGCTTTTTGTTATTGTGCTAAATGATTTTTTTTTTAACTTCTTCCATTGTTGCGCCTTGTTTTATTCCTCTGGTTTAAATTATGGCCTTCATATAATTCATCAAGGTTTTTATAAGATGCTCTGGGCCATGGCTGTGTGCACATTTTCTCACAAATAAACACAGATGGTTTAAATTAGTATTCATCAACTCAAATGTCATAGGAAGTAAATAACTCACATTTTAAGTGTTGAATTACTTTTAAAGCAGGATTAACCGTCATGCATTTTAGACTCACACTAGATTCAATTACACCCTGTCCAGGAAAACTGACCCTTGCAGTTCTTTTGACAAAAAACCTGATTGTAGTTTACCTTTGAAAGAGGAGCAGTAAAGGTTGTGCAGGCTCAGTTCTTCACAGTCAAGATGAGCAGGGAGGTTCTGGAAGAAGGGGTAATGGCCTATAACAGGAACATTACTGTGGCTGTAGACCAACACCTAAACACATGTGGAGTCAAGGAAGACTAATCCTAACCAGATGCTTTAATCACATCCATTCAGTATATGCAAATGAGCAGATGTTCTACTCTTTTTTCTAAGTAAATGTCTGAGCTCCTCTGGTTAGACAAGCCCAACAGCAAAGGAAACTCATTTTTATTGCTGGTATCATGATTTTCAGTCTTGTGTGTCTTGTCATTAGCTCTAAGTGATGGGTTCAACATAGATTGGCCAGTAAAAGAGCTTTACCTTTAGGCTACACTCCCTCCTCACCATGACAGTCGAGTACAATGTCCACATTAATGTTACATTATAGCACCAATCTATTGATTTCCCACGCCATCTAACGCTGCCAGTATACTCTGCTGCCATTAAACAACTGTCTGACATCAGATTGGAGGGGGGACTGTGTCTTACCATTTCGTAACTTCCTTAAACCTAAAATGCAGCTGCTGTACAGAGGTCAAAAGTAGGTTCGGTTTAAACTTCTCTCTCAACTTCTCTTTCCAATGGTAATACAACCATCCGTGGCACTTTCCATGGAAACAACCAAGTGCAATGCTATAAATGTCTTCCAGGAGGGAGGGATTGTTTGAAATGTACAGTAATCCCCATATTTCAACAATACTGCATCTCCCCCTTACTGTCCTACAAAATTCTCACAACACTTGTGTTTTTGTCATTTCGGGGAACAAGTTTAAACACATTTGGTTTCCAACATGGTTGGACCAAAAATGTTACTAAGTAAATTCCTATCATGATACAAACTCATGAAATAGATTAATTCCCAAATACTCGAACCCCTTCAGTTGCGGTAGTGACTCACTTTGCAACCAAAGGAAGCATGTCATTATTATCGAGCATAGCACCACGGCCCTAGGCTTTGAGGTACGTGCTTTAAGCCCTGCTATCACAATCTACTGCAAATGGTCCCAGTGTACACTAGGATGCAAGCTGAGCCACGTTCACCTGCAAAAACAGGGACACAGTACAGAGGCCACTATACTGGATCCTGTCTACATCTAGGCCTAGAGACTCTGTTTCTGCCAATAACAACCAGAAAATCAGCAAAGGATATTTGTATGTGAGTGAGCTGGGTTGCCAGATTGGGGTACTGCAGCACACAGGGGCTAAGTAGTGTAATTAGCTGAATACTGAGCTCCCCGTACAGGCCCTGATCCATGACTTGTGGTGGGATATTGAGTGGCAACCTGGCTCCAAGTACTGGGTGTCCTCCCTGACACCACGACCCTTTCTTCAAACATTCTGGAGGCCTTTGAACCCAAGTAGAGAGAATCACTTTCTGCATACAAAAGCACGCATTACATTACACACAGCAGTATTTTTGAGGTTTTGTTCAGCATTGATATGTGAGGATCAAACCCTTTTACAGTAGACATCTTTAATTTTTCCTCCCCAAGCTACACATTAAATATTATTAAAAACAGCATTACTGACTGTGTATTACATGTGACATCCAAGTTCACTGATGGGTTGGCTGCCTGTGCAATTTTACTTTTGTTTTTCACTCTGCAAGAAAATGAACACGACAGTATTTCCTTAAACATGACAGTATTTCATAAAAACAGATGGTGACACTGCTAGTGCTAATTTTAAGTTTATGAGCCTCCCTATACCCATGGGGAGTAACTAGAGTAGTGAGCTTGTCCTTTGTGGTTGTTATGTTGAAAAACCTACAGCCACAGATGTTTCAAGACATAATTAAAATTTGATTTACTGTGCTGTGTAAGGCTGGTTTTTAATTTAACATTTCAAAATTACTTTGTCACAAATACATTAAAACAGCGTAATGCACTGTGACTGCATAGGTCAAAAGATATAGCGTTTGTTACGTTTAACAAAAATTTAATATAAAAACAAAGTTCTGAATTTACCTGCTCTATTCTGACTTCATATATCAACAGATCAACATCAGGCAGGCTCTCCACGATTAACCAGAATGATAGCTTTGCATTGTTGCAGTCGTACCTGAATTCTTGTTGGAGGATCTGCTGGTTGAACTTGAATTTGAGGTGGATATGAATCTGTGAAATTTAAAAAAGCGTTTTTAATAAAATTTTGCAAACTATCTTAGCATATGACTGTGGCTAGGCAACCAGATCCTTTCATACCCCTGCATTAGCCAGACTGTATATGCGTAAGAATGCCTCTATATGAGCTTGCCACTCTGGACTGAAAAGGCTTGCATCTTTCATCTGCACAGTGCAAAGAAATTAGCAGAGAGATGTGTCACTCACAACATCGCTGTGATCATCTATCACTAATGAAATCTGAAAGGAAATGCATGAAAATCACACTCAAAATTTGGTTCCATTTGAGTCTTATGTAGCTCCATTTACTGACATCTAGGTAGTAATCCCAAAAAGATACTGTAGTTTAGGCTAATTGTAGACAAATAAGTTGCTGTAGACCTTAAGGAAGTAGATTCAATACCCAGCCTGCAATATCAGTTATTATTTTTCAGGCCAAAAGGATCACCGTTTTTGTACCTGAAATGACAGGAGTATTCTGAGGGAACCATACAGATCAGTGAAGGCACATAGCTCCTCAGGGTCAGGCTCAGGACTTGACCAGTCAAAAGGAAAAATGCTCTCCTTTAAATCTGTGAGAACTAATGTAGCAAAAAGTGGTTATATAGTGCACAGAAGCTGAAGGTGTGTGCATATATTGAGTGTGTATACATACCAGGTTGGAGAGCTTTCATTTTAATCCCTATGCACCAGGGCCCAGCAGCTGCAACTGCACAACAAATAGGAGTGCTGTTTCAACACCCTGTAGTTTGTTACTGGAAGCCAAACGCATTTGTTTTATCTGGTCCTAACAGCTGCTTGAAGCAATCACTATCCTTTTAATTCTCTTGACAATGTGGGGGATGGAGTTAATCTCATAGCTCAAGTTTTCATCTAATCTTCCAACTTTTGTCCACAGTATGGTTCAGGCCTAAATCAGTGCAATCAAATATGTTCCTATACCCCAAAGTAACCAATCAATCATTGTTGTTTTTGGACTTGATGGATTGCACTTATTTAAAATTTCTCTGAAATTTAGCATTTGATATACATTTGTTTTCACTATATCTAGAATTTTTTTTACCTGAAGTGTCATTTTTATTTATCAAAAGGATGCTATCATGCTATGACATTGTTTTGAACAGAAATGGTAAAAAAAAAATGCATCACTTATTTTATCATTCTTATCTAAGGGTGTTGCTCTGGCTGTACACTGTACACCAGTGGAAGGTAAACAGGGGCCTGTGGGTTAAACCTGGCCTGTCAACTTTTTTTTTTACCACCAACAAAATCTGAAAGGAAAAAAAGATTTCCCTTTTATACTTTCAATCAAAACAAAACATAATCTTTTGATTGATCTATTGTATGCAATAATGTATAGAAAAGGCTAATGTTAATGTAAAAAAAGTATGACCTTGTAATATCTAATAATAATCAGATTTCTGCATGAAACCAAACTCAAATAGCTGGCAGCCAGGCATAATAAAACTTTTTACCAAGGCAATATCAAGCATGACAGTAATGTCATTCAACCATAAATGAAGCAGGCTACTGTTTAATGTCTGTGGATAACCTAATTATTTACATTTCAAGTCTCTGAGTGCTACACAAGCCATAAATATGCCAAATACAGTCATTTTTTTCTCCCGAAATAAGTTTTAAATAAACTTCTGTAACTGTTAGCCCAAACATACTTGTGGGAAAAATTACATCAGAACCCTGATACAATGCTTAGAAGAATGGTTTAACGAATCTTTTTTTATTTTTAAATGCAGTAAGATGCCCAAGAGTTAAATAATTTAAAACAACACAGCATTTACTCTGAATAATGCTTAAAAACGGTCCACGTTTTAACCTCACTGCTGACTGCTTTTGCACCACAATAGACACTGATAATGCTGAAGTTCATAATGGGACTTACTCCAACATTTCACTGGGTTTTTTTTGCGAGTAGGAAATGTCCACATACAGGTAATGTAGGAAATGTGATTGAAAATCAGTGCATTAGTGTTTGGATGTGTTTTTCCACTCAAGAGAGGTATTCACCTTATTTTTTTTAAAAAAAAGCATATGTATTTGGAGTAGTGGTAATAAAGTGCACAGCTTCTTCCCTGTCAGAATAACCTTCCTTTGTTCGTGCACATTTCCGAGACAATCCTACCTGACGACAGGGGGGAAACGCCACCGCGGATCGCCGGTATATCTCGTCCCGGTCGGAGCAGCTGACAACTGTGAGAACACGGGTGAAAAAGTCGGGTCTTACCGGTGCAGTTATAACTCGGCGCGGAGGCCCTGGTTTCGGACCGGAGGAGGACCAAGAGTCCCCCCGCGGTCCTCGCACCTCGCCGTCGCCGTCGCCTCGGTTCGCCCGTTAGCATGAGCAGCCTCAGCACCTGAGATTGACAAACACCGTTAGCTTAGCGAGCTAACGCTACGCGTCGGGCTACCCAGCTCGAGTCTTTCTTTCTTAAACAAACGCGCACTGCGGTTCGCTTTCTATTTAACAGCAATTTTAATAGTTTTTATTGGTAGAATGAGCTTAATTCGCACCATTACCTGCTGTATTTCTCTGAGCATCTTCAGTTTACCGACGAGCTCTTTCGACTGTATTTACTCCGCTGAGCACCTTACAAATGAGGTAAAGGCAACGGTGGATAAAGTACTCAAAAACCTTTACTTCAGTAAAAGTACAAGTACAGCGCAATGGGGAAAAAAAAATAATACTCGATTACAATTATTTGAATAAAAGTATGTAAGTGTAATCACGAAGTAAAATGACAACAGCCTGCTCAGAAAACGGCCCCGTGAAGGTTTGACACACGATGGCTGTCACTGATGCGTTCACGTGTAAGCGACCTTTTATTGTCGCAGCGGAATTGGAAATAGTTTTAACCGTTTTATACGAGGATGCAACTTGTGATAAATTTCCATTATGGATTAATCTGTTTTCTCGATTAGTTATCGATCTAGCTGTTTAAAAAAAAAAAAAAAGTTATAAAATAGCGGGAAATGTCGTCATTTTACCCAAGTGACTCACATTTGTTTTTTTAACCAATAGTCCCAATTTCCAAATGGACTCTAGATAGAAAATATTACAAGGATAAGCAGTTATTCCTCAAATTTCACAATCTGGAACCAGACCAGTAACTTTTTTTTATTTGCATTTTTACATGAAAAATTATCAATAAAAGACTTTAACTTAATATTTTGTAATAGGCGGGATTTGAAAAATACAGAGTTCATGACTCCCTTTCAAAAACAGCCAAACACTGAAAATTTCCCAGAGCATTGAAAAATAAACAGAAAACGACTTAATTATTAATCCAATTGGCAAATTATATTTTCTATATACAACTCACATTATGATGTAATTGTTGTTTCAGAGCCTTCTCTACACTTCCTGGTGTTTATCTTAGTGGAGAACTGTAAAACTTATTTATACTAAATTAATTAATTTATTATTTTTTTGTCTATGAAATTATCGAATATAAGATGATACAGTTTTGCACAACAGAAAGTCTTATCAGGTCCATTGGGTCCAAAAACCTTGACTTTTAGAGGATCAAAAAATCCTGCAGTCAATCATATTTTATATTTAATATATGTATATTATATATTGAGTTAACATTGGTTAACAAATAAATATAAGCAATGGATAAACATGTAATAAATATTTTATAAAAAAATATATAATTTAGTTGTAGGCAGACATTTCAAAGTGTTAATTAAGGTACAGTATTTAAAAACAGCTAACACGTCCTACAAAGGTAAGAGTAGCCTCCACTTATGGGTGTCCACATGAGAAGTAACAGTTTTCAACATTAAACATCTTCATGTTAAAACTACTTTATAGTGTGATATATACCATTTGTGACCTCTATATACTTAAAATAAATGATAAATAGAGGACTTGAAGTAAAATGCTACTGTAGAAGCTAAACTCCTCCTCATGTCATTAAACTTCCCCAAATTTAAAGAAGACACTGAGGGCATGACTTAACTATAACCATGTGCATCTTTCTACCATGCAGGGGGCTTTTTTTTTCTAGTTTGCATGTCTACATATTGAGCTCTCAGAAACAAGTCGCACAAATGTATGAAAGTCTGGGTAAATAACATAATTCATTTTATTTGTAATCATTCATACATTTTAAATACAATGATGCAATCTATGAAAAGAAACAGTATAAAAAATATTTTCTATCATTTCTGTCAAGCTTTCAAAATTGCTGTTCTTTCTAAATATATATGAGGCTTTCCTTCATACGAATAACTTCCCCTCTTTCTCAGACCACTCCTTGTATCCTCCAGTATAATTACAAGCACTGAAACACAAAACAGGCACAGATAGAATTAGTCATCATCATTATGTAATCATTTAGAATAGATGGGGATATTAATGTAGAAGACTTAGACTGTGTGTTTAAAAGCAAGATGGGCTGTGTGCATAATATCTAATAGGTATAGTAAACAATAATTTATTTACTTCAGGTATCCAAGCTTGTGGGCCTTGCCCGTGGCGACCAACCCTCGCCTGCCCATCTGGCAATGAAACACCAGCTCTGGTGTGTCCAAAGATGGCTTTGTTACCCCGAACTTGGCCTTGAATTCTTCTTGTCCCATTGCAAAGGCAGCTTCTACTGTTTCAACTAAACAAATACAGGGAGGGAGAGACAAAAGCATTTTAAGATTAAACAGATGCTGGGCTTAAAACGCTCACATCTGCTGAGAATAACATTCCGAACCTGATAAACTGGACAGCGGTAAACTCACGCTTATCCAACACTATGCAATTTGACATAGCAAGTATACACAATAACACACAGAGGAAAAATTGTAGTCTGGGTGTGTATGATAAGTGGAAAAAGTGAGGAACAAAAGGAATTTCAGCGTTCAGCATGAGACAATGGTACAAACTGTTTATCTCTTAACCTTGATATTCTTTTTTTTCCCTCCATGTAAATGAATTTAAAAGATGCTCACGCGGGACATGGACAGATCCTGGAATACGTCCTTTATCCACTTCTTCTTTAGTGCGGACATCAACCAGGAGGAGATTCTGGCTCTTTCCCATAAGGGCTTTCAGATCCTCATAGGATATTTCCCTGGTAACTGGCAGTAAAAGAGGGGACCCATTAAAGAGTTTGCCAAGTATGAGAAGCCATTGTTGAAAACTTTCAGAAAATTACACCATTTACATTTTTAAAAGCCAGGTTGGGTGTCAAGTGAAAAAACAGCTTGACATGAAATTATATAACTAACTACCCTTTTCATAGAGAAGAAGCCACTGTCTGTGTGATGGGTTTATATGTAACTCTGTAACATGATACCTGCTCTATGAAGTGAGTTACCAGAAAACAGCCTTGTAATAAGGGGTGTACAAAATGGAGGTGCATTGGGTATCATGCAAGATGGAGGGTGATACCCGAGTGACACTAAAGTAACATCTGAAGAACGACTCATTTTTTTTTTTAGTCTTTGCTGAAGGTTTTGCATTTACTTATCACAAAACATGTATTTTGCAACTTTGACATACAATCCAGAGAGCAAATCAGACTAATCCGCCTTTTGGTTTCATTTCATTATTCATTCCCGTTTGACTGTGTCAGCATTGGTGTGGCCAGACCGTAGACTTGGGTGATGACTAAAGAGGTCTATGAGCCAGCAGAGGAGGACACGAGATGCTGATTTTGATTTAAAAACAACATAAAAAGAAGGCTGACATCATCTCTGCTTCCCTCTCCCGATGACTGCTGCCGGCAGACAGTGGGTGACAGTGGTTACGGGATGGAAACACAATGGTCAGGTTCTCTTGAAATGGTTCTTGTTCTTCGCTACGAGAACCTGGCAGCGGTTTCTGTGGCTACAGCTTCCGGCCTGACCTTTGACCCAATGCTTTTACTGTCTGCTGAGTCCTGAATCTAGATCTCACATTTAATTAACAATGGGAACTTCAATCTTCATACAACCGCGAAGCAGTTGCCGAAAACGGGAGACCCAGAACACGTTAAAGCGATCTGACGATTAAAAAAAAATACGTTTAATGCCACATGAACTGCGATTATTCATTACAGAGACAACAGATGACTATTTTTGCGGAAGCCCGAGTCGGGTTTCTTAGCACGAAAACCTGGGCTAGTTAAAGGCGTTCGGAGATTTAGATAAACTAGTTAGCCAAGTTGTTTTTGTCTCAGTGATTAAAGGCGAAAACGTCCCACCTGTGTTCGCCATCACGTTGATTGAAAGCCGTGGAACGATCAGCACCTTCTTCCTCAAATTATTTGCTGACCGGTCATTGGCTTAGACACCGGCTGGAGGTGGGGCTTAGCTTGAATGACGCCTGTTTTCGGCCAATTAGATTTACGTTTTACCGCATTTTTTTTCCCCCCTAGTACTTTCAAAATAAGGGTTGAGAGGTTGACGTTGGATAAATACGAGCAGTTGTGGAGAAAGTGTTCAGGATGATTCGCTTGTGTAAATGCAGCAATAGAACATTTTTTAAAAAATGTATCCTATATAAGAAAACGTATAAAAGTAGAACTTTCAAGTTTCAGAAGTAAAAGTGCAAACTATAGCAAATGGCACATATCAGTGTTATTATACATAAGGTACTGCACAAATGGCAAAGAAACTTAAAAGTAAAGTGAGGATGCTTTCAAAAAGAACTTGCCAAAGTTATTCTATCACAGCGTCTCCTGTCTCCTCCCAGACTGACTCCATGATGTTGAGATCAGGGTTCTGTGGGCGCCGGACAATCTGTGGCAGGGCTCCATGTTCTTCATGCTCCTAATGACTCTGGCTGTGTGTTTTTGGATGTTGTCTTGTGGTGAAAGATGAATTTGGGAACAGCTGGGCACCTCCCTGATGGTGTTAAATCTAAGTGTCTCAAATGTTTGCACAACAATATACAAACAGTATATTATTGGATTATTATTATTGATTCATTACCTTGCACTGACTTTTAATGTTGTGGCTATATATATGTATATGTATATATGTATATATATTTATATATCTTTAAAATGAATTCAGTGGTGTAAAAGGTACACATCAAGAAAAGTAAAAGTACCTTCAAATTTGAGTTCTTAAGTAAATGTAATGTTACTTTCCACCATTAAAAACAGATGGGTGACAAAGTTTAAAACTGGAATAAACGAGATGGAAAAAAAAACAACTGCAGCTGCTGCCTTTAAGGGAACAAGGACCAAAATGTTGGACTGACCTTTCCACCAGAGGCTTTAAAAACAAATATACTTTGGAAAATTTGGAATAACAGTATAGAGTCATCTGAGACATTTTACAGTTTTTTTATTATTAAAATAAGATTTAGTTTATTACAAAGTTTTCAATGAGTAGCTGTATCCTAACAATATTTACAATAAAATTCACTACCATGAATCTACAGAGGTTAATTCGCCAGCAAATAAACCTGTAGTACTACCCCCAAAAAATTACAAATTAACTACTGTGTTTAATCAGTGTAATTTCACAAACACCAATCCCCTTTCTCCCAATATTTTCACATATTCACTCCTGCAATAGGAGTGTAAACAACTTTGTGATTTTATGATGAATCACGACATCGCCCTATAACTGTTTGGCTCTTGTTCATCATCACACCACTGTCTCTGTCCTGCACTAATCTGAATTACAGAGTTCCCCCTGTGCTGTAAGAAGGGTTCCCTAGTCCATCAGTGGAGTCTCTCTTTCCCTTTTGGCACATTTTATGCTTCCATAGGATCGCAGCCATTATGATGCCGAGAAGGAGGGCAACTCCTCCGCCTACGATCCAGGCCAAAATATTATGGTCAGAAGAACTGGAAGGGTCATAGCGCTGACAAGAGAAGTCTGAGGGGTTGCTGCGTCCTACACTGTTCACCGCCTCCACACACACCTTGGTCCCAACTTCCAAAGATCCCACCAAACCTTGTCGCTGCGCACCTCCAAACTCCAAGGCATCATTGTTCCTTCCGTCAACCACCACCCTGTAACTAGTAACAACAGAGGGTGGAGCACACCACTGCACCTCTACCTTCCCCTTGTTATTCCCTTTACTGATTGACAGCAGTTCTTGGATGCGTGGTGCGTGAGGAGGCTCATCAGCCCCACTGAGCCCAGGACAGAGGCACCCAGTTTGCTCTGAAAGCTCGGAACAGGGCCTCTGATTCTCCAAGCAGGAGTTATAGTCACAGAATTTGGGATCGACGTTATTCTTGGTTATCAACACTTCAGGAGGAGAGCTGTGGGCATTGGCGTAGTCATCATCATAGTCGTCTGAGTCCGCTACGGTCATGAATATGATACGGTGATGAGTGACTGTAGGGGAAGTGGAGGCAGCATGACTGAAGAGGTTGGAGGGGAGGAGTGGTGAGGAAATTAGAAAAAAAAGGAGCCCTGCCAGGATTTTGCATACTGACGCCATCTCTATGAACAAAAATAACAAAGGATGATAATGATATTAATATTGGTCATTCCAAAAATAATACAATGATTCATAGATCACTAACACTATGAACAGCATATTTTCACATTCAGTCTAAGATAAGAAATAAAACTTCATTGATTGTTTCTCACTTGACCTTGTAGCCTATAAAATTTTAAATGTAAGTTAAACGGATTAAGATACTGAAATCAAGAAAATTATGTTATTGTAGTTATAGTTAGTGCGTCAAACGAGAGGAAACAAAATGTAGAACTTGTTTACAACACAGGAAACATATAAACATGGCAACAAGAATCTGCAGTGGTACCGGAAATAGAGTATATAAGATTTTAAGAATTTTCCCCTTATTGTTATTTGGATAAATGGTAATAAAAGATTTATTTGGCCAGGTTCAAGCCACTACGGTGGTATTTCTCTATAGTTTACAATTATAAAATGTTATTGTTTATAATCAAGCATCTCCAAAGTTCTGGTGTCTAACCTGTGAACGGCTTTATATAAATAAATGCTGAGCGCTGGAAGAAAAAAAATATCACCATTGGGATGACCCTAGCTGCATTCCAATTTTTTCCCGGCAGCAAGCCAAATTGAGTTCTGTGGGAACCCAGAACTGAATATAAAAAATGAATTAATTTCACTGTACATTCTGGTTAACTGTATAATAAGTCAGAAGATCTTGCCTTGAAATGCTGACTCTGAAGACTGACTCTCTAAGAATAAACATGTAACCATTCCTGTGGTTTGCATCGGGTCAATACACATATCACCGCAGTGGTAATGTGAAAGAAAACTAAAGTAAAGCAATGAAACGGGTTTGAATCGTTTTACTGTACCTGTTAGATGTCGATACAGGGATATTTTGAATTCTTTCTCCCTTGTTCCTGGTCTCTTGGTGCACACCGTGTGCTCATTCACTCTACACTTCTCGCTGTCTTAAGTTGTTCCTCTCAAGCTCTCTCCTCCTCCTTAACACCCCCTCATTTTCTCTGCTGAGTGCCTGTCCGATCTCCCCCACCCAAACCCTTCCCATATGCCTTCTTATTTTTTTTTTCAATTCCCTCTCCTGCTCTTTCTCAACACGGCTCCCAACCAGTCCTGGCTGTGCTTTTATATTTCTTTCTTTGGAATTTTTGTGAGAATGTGTGTTGGAAAGCGGCGTGTGTGTGTGTGTGTGGGGGGGGTCCACCATGTGCCTATGTGCTGCTTGGCATACTAATTAGCTGAGCAGCAGCAGGAGGCAGGCTTGTGCTTGTTGCAGTATGTGTTTGTGGAAATTTCTAGGTGGAGCTCTCTGTTTTTATAACTTTTTAAAGAGATAAACTTCCTGAATGCTCTGCAGGTGTTTGTGTGGAATTAACAGGACATAGGGTCACTTCAGTGTGTGTTTATGGGTCCCTTTGAGAGTGGGGGGTGAAGAATGCATGCCTGTGTATTTATGTGAGACCCCCTCCACCACTCGTAGCCACCATTGTGACAAGCTGGAGGGGCACTATAAAGGCTTTCTTTTTTCTCGTCCTTTTATGGGGTGAAGCTGGCAAGGTCGACAAGTTCTTTCTTATTCCAAGCGTCCGCAATGAACAGATTAGAGGAAAAGTACAAGGGCAGGAGCTTTCTTGTTTTCCAGCCTCAAGACCCACAGGATAACTCAAACAAAATCCCAGCAGCCTCTGCTTTTTCTTGGAGATAATATCTAAATTTAAATTTGAGTGTAGTTGAAATAGAATTTGCTTTATGTGCATGTGCATATACAACAAATCATTCTGAACACTTTCTTACCAAGTAGTAAGGAGCAAAACCAATAACATAAAGTAAAGTGAAGTTGTCAGAGGTTGAACTTGCATATAAAAATCAACTTTTGCATTCAATTAAATACAAAATGATTGAATAATATGTTTAAAGATAAGAGCTGATTGCAGAGCAAAAATAAAATATTGAGATGAATAAAAACTGAGGAGAGACTTAAATGTACAGCCACGTAAACCGTACAGCAGTGGGTTTTATGTACTAACAGAGACTGGGAGAAAATGCAGTGTTTATACTTGTGTACATTGTGTGTACAGTTGGGTACTTGCATGAAAATATTGTACAGATTTGTAGATTAAAACTGAATGTGAAAGAATCAGAAATTGGAAAAAGTATGTCAAACACAAAAACTCAGCTCTGCCAGCAATTTCCGTTGGGTCTTGAGCTGAATTTTAGTGTATGGTTAACCAGTTTTAAAATTTGGATTTCTTCTCATGTCTCAATCTGTAACATATGTGTTCGCTTAAATGGGACTTGCCTTGGATAAGAAATGTCAGACATAAAGTTGCACCTCTTGGCTCTTGTCATACACATGGAGGACATGTTGCATCCAAATGCTCTTTTTCCTAAGCAACATGATACAAAGCCATGATCTTGCTGATTGGCCAACTTGAGACAGAAATCGAGAAGATAACCTTACAGGGAAAGTAAGTCTGCCTGTGTCAGATCAAACTTTTTAGCTGATCATACTTTTAATATTGCTCATCCTGGGACTATTACTTGTAACTCTTGGTTGGTCAGTTCTCCACCTAGGACCTCTTTCCAGACTATTAACAGCTATTAAATGGGTTTACATGGAATTTGGCATAGACATACATGAGCCCTTGATTTTTATACTAATGCTATCATGTGGTTGACACTTTTTGGTTCAGACTTAAATATTTCAAAAACTGTTGGATTGAATCCCATTAAATTTGTAACAGATATCAGTGGCTTCTAGACAATGTATCCTGATCAATTCGGTGATCCACTGACTTTTCCTTTTGTGCCAACATGAGGTTGACATTTGTGGTTCTGAGAGGTGACCAAACACATTAAAAACTAATAACACTCCCATTAGCCTCAGTTGTCCTCTGTGTTTAGAACCAATTTGCACATGTTAGCATGTTAACATGATAACTAAAAATGGAGAAAAGGGTGAACATTATACCTACTAAAAATCTGCATGTTAAAGTTGTTATTATGAGCATGTTAGCATGTGGTTGCTAGCATTTAGCTCAAAGCACTGTTGTGTATAGTGTCACAGAGCCCTTGGTGCATTAGACTACTTTATGCTACGTTGGTATTCAATATAAAGATTGATGATAGGCGTATATTAGCATGCTTGTATGGTTATAAAGAGCAACACCTCTACAAAGAACCTATGTATCATGTATATGTATAAAAAACAATATATACATTTTATATGATCATACAACACACTTCAGTGGAAAATTCAGAAATGTATTTAGTATATTCTATAGCCGAGGATTTAAATTAAGCTTTGGTTTTGTTTTGGCTCCATGAGACAAGCATCTCTTCCACTGTCTCTGTCCCCTTCCCTATGTCAGGAGCTGACAAGTTTCGACAACCCCCCTGTAACTGGGTGGTACAGATTTCTTGTGACTTATCACAACTTGAAATGATGCATTTTGAAATGCATTCCTGACAATCCCTCTCCAGGAACTGAGTACAACCTTATTCATTATATTTCAAATTCATTGAAACACACACAGAAACTATGTGTCACTGTTTCTATTGCTGTTTCTATAACTGGTCTGTGATCAATACAGGTTTAGTATTGTATGAATGTCCATTAGAAGAGCTCATACTTGTTTGTGGGGTAAGATTACATCAGAGTAGTAAGGAACTCCTCTCTTGTTCAAACTAGGGAAGAGGACAAGACACATGTGCCTGTGTCTTGTCAGAAACAGTTTGTGAAATGTTCTATCTAACTATCTTAATTTTAAGGCTGACCCTGTTTTTTCTTCTCTTTTACTTTTGCTCAGAGGATTGTGTCCTTAACACTTATCACAAAGGAAACTGAAGGACTCCGGACATTGTATATGGTTTGGTATACAGATTACAATAAGGTACATCAAACAACTTACATTTACATTCTGTTAAGTAAAACATATATACAGCATAGTGGCAGTGAACAATGGGCAGCTGTTTTTCAGTATGCTCAGGATCGTGGCTTGGCGGGTCATTCCAGGGTGAATGTCTAAACTCACCTCTCAAATGAATCCAAGCACAGCACAGAAGGTAGTGATTGTTTACAGATTGCACCATGGATATAATCCACAGTGCCCTAATACACTGCTGACTAAAGCTTACATGATACTAAAATTTTAACTGTTCAATAGTTTACTTAAAAGGAGACAGTGTTCATTATTTTTGATTTTCCACTGCCCCCTTGCTGAATTTTTGCACAGACTTGCTCTAAACCCGCAGTGGAGAGCACATGGTCTGAATCATACTACTCTAGATAATGACTACCACACTCGTGCAGATTCCGTCTCCCAACCCAGCGTGCTCGAGCATGCTGCTGGACATAAATCAGAAAACCGGCATGTAATACCACCCCTATTTGACTCTAGAGAGCTTCACAAATTTAGCAGGGCATTGTAAATATTTACAGAAATGGAATGTATATAGTTCTCAACTCGAGAAAATAAGTAATTTATGGCGGGAATTCCCCTTTCATCAGTTTAGAAAACCAACCACCCCCCTGTATTTTCATATTCGCCCACTAAATCACGCTTAATTTCTCAGTAACTTCAGGAAACTCAGACATATGTGTGCCTCTCACAGATGTTCATTCCCTCTGCTACCCACACCTCTCTGAGGATTTAAAGTATTCCAGTTCAAGCCCTACCATTGGCCGTACCCCCACCATTTTGACCCTAGATTCAGTCAAAAGGAATCCCAGAGTAGTCTTGTAAGCAGTCACTATGAAATTGTGCGAGCTGCTATTTTTAACTGTGGAGCCAAGAATGGGCCATGTGATCTTACTGTGCCTCAAAGGGGTTGATTGGAAACAGGCATGTGATGATGAAGTAGCTCCATCTGATGACAAGGATTCCCATTCTTCCATTTGGATGCATGTTTTCATGATTATAAATAATGTAATAATATTGGAAGAGTAGGATGTTAGTCAGAGAAAATATCCCACGACAGGTGGAATTCAATTTAAATCCACCCTTCTGAAGTGTATCTCCTTAGATGGTAATATTAACCATTGTTAAGGAGGGTAAAATGCCAAAAAACTTAATTCTGTATCCATTTAATTCTCATAAAAAAACAACATCATAGAGAAGATTTCTTTTGACTGGATCAAGTAGTGTTTGGCAACAAATACATACCTCATATTTAGAGATGTCTGATGTGTCACACCTCAAATAAATTACTCAATGCCAAACACACTAGGTGTGAGTGGAAAAGCTGAATGCTGTCAAGAGCACAAGTTCGTCAGTGTCAATGTCAGGGTAAACTTTGTTATCACAAACACACAAAGCATTTCCACACTAGTACACACACTAGTATACAGACAGATAAATACTTCATATACAGTGGACTACTTGAGACCCCCTCCCTGAAACACAAACTCAGTATCAGCATTGGAACTGATTAATTTTAGATGGATTAGTAGGAGTGGTTGTTACAGTCCCTGGGGTTTCTACGCTACACTTGACTAGGGTTGTACTTCGGATGACCTCTACATGATGTTACTAACATTACAACACATATTCAGTTGAGTTCCCTGGTGTCATTGGGTGTTTTGGCCTTTTTCCACAAGATAGGCTGAGGCAGGGTGTTGTTCTCAGAGTAAGTCTCTATATGGTCATTTGGAAATCCACAGTGTCCTTCTTTTAAAGCCACAGCCAATGCTTGCTCCTTTCAGCAGCATTGCAAATTCTTTAATTATCTGCCTGTGTGCCTGCCCTTTGACTCTAGAGATGGAACTGGCTACAAAATCCCTGCAATCCCACCTCCAACAATTGCACTTTGACATTCCAGCTTCACTCCTCTGCCTCAGCTGGAAGGCTGGTGTATTAAAGCCTTTCTGTTCAAATCCCTAATCCATAGCATCCTCCAAGGGAACCATCAGCTCAATGATGAAGACACACTTCCACAAGCTGGACCAAAGGACCAGATCTGGCCACAGGTATGTGATACCAATTTTGGATGGGAAGGTGAGGTTCTGGTCTGGGTTGACAAACATTTCCCAGTCCCTGACTGTGTTCAGTGGGCATGAGTCTGGAGGTTTCATCCTTTGATCCTTCCCGGATCAAAGATGTTAGGTGTGGGAACATTGCCTGGGAATTTGGAGGAATGGTGTTCGTAATCCCCCTCTTATGCTCGAGTTCAGCTGCCAGAAATCTAAGCACTTGGTTGTGTCATCAGATTGCCTCGAGTTAGGCCTTGAGTTAGGCTGGTCTCACAACCAACCAAGATGCATTTGAGGCTGGATCCTCTACCAGCCAAAGATGTAGGTGTGTTGAAAAGGCAGGACATCATATTTGGTTCTATTGATGAAACTCGGCCTTTTTGTCTCCCTGCTACACTGCGCACTAAATTTGATTTCCTTTCCTTTTTCCTTTTTCCTTCCCATCTCATCCAGCGGCCTTGCTGGGCTTGGGACACTGTTCTGACAAACCTGGCTGCTTCGTTTGGGTGTCACACCATGAGTTGCCAGACTTCAGTTGGAGTAGCCTTATGCCATTTTGGATTCACTTCTCCCAAGCCAATGCCCCACTGTGCCCAGGTGTGTGAGGGTGTCTTTTACCTCCTTTACTGCTGCAGCTGGGGTCCATTTCATCCCTGTTGCTAGGTTAGGAGTGCTGCCTCTTATGATTGAGCCCCCAAATTCTTTGAGTGTCATGTCCAGCCTTGCTTTGGAACACTTGTATTCCTCTACCAGGCTGGAGATCGGTAGAGTTCTTCATTCCCATAAAGCCCAATGTTGTAGATAGTGATTATGTCATCCATGTACACTCTAATTGGAGGAATATAGAGCATGTTCTTTAAGTGTTTCCCCCCTGGCCACCCATCATGATGCTCTGATGATTAGCGCCATTGCCATGGGGAATGCAAAGGGTAAATCATCAGCGAGAGAGATGGTACTGATGTGTCAACAGAGTTGTTGCGTTGCAAGAACGCTGAGTCTCTGGACCATTACACCAAAGAAAACCTTTCGTTTCCACATCCGTAAGATCGATCTGGCTGAAATCAGTGGCTGTTGAGGGCTTCTTTTCCATGGGAATTAGGATCCCTCCCATCCTTTGCCATGCCTTAGGTATGATTACTTTCGCCTCTGCTACTTTCATCAGCTATTTCAGAGGCCAGGATTGTTCTTATAAAGCATGTATGGAACACCATTGGGCACAGGGCACTGATGCTGTTCTTGCCCAATTTACTGTGTTCCATGTAGGACGTTGTGTCCTTCAGATGCTCAGGTGGCTTGATTGGAGGCATATCGTCTGGAATACTGGCTTGCTCCCGCCTCTGGTTCTCAAAATAGGTCTTTCTCAGGTGGTCCTCAAGTTTCCTTACTAATACTTTAAGGATCCTGCTCTTCTCCTTGACAAAGAGTCTTTTGATGAACTTGTAGGGGTCTCTGTAAAAAGCTGTTTCACCCATTCTATCTTGTGCTTTCTTAGGGATTCTGCTCTTCGCAATGTGCAAGGTGCTGCTTTATGTCTGCCTGCAGCGCTTCAAGTCATTACCATTCCACCTCTGTGGCCTTCCTCCAACGCTTTCTTTCTTTCACAAGTCTCAATTTCCTGCTGTCGCCTATACTTGGGCTGGACTGATGGATCCTTCTGAGCCCTTGGGTTCTTGACTTTCACTCCAAATCCCTCCTTCCCATAATTGAATACGGTCTCTTCCATCCTCTCCAATTTCTTTTCAACATGTCCTATCAATCCATTAAGAAGATGGATGAGGTCTGTGTTGATGGTTTCCCACTCTTTTCTCTGGTAGGATTTTGGCTACAAGATTTGAGGCTCTTGTCCTTTCAACTTCCTCTCTACTGCTGGCTGCGGATGGATGGGCTCTAGAATTCTCGCTGGCTCTATACTTGGTTGAGCTTCACCTGGAGTACTGATTACCCTTGTGGACCATGGTGGTTGTTCTACCACTGGGCTTTACTGGACTGATTTGACCCCCCTCTCGAGATGTATTGGTAAATGTGAGGCCCCTTTCAGAGCTCCCTCGTGCACTTTCTCATGCGCTGGTGGATCTTGAGCCCCTTCTCTGATGTCCTCTTTCTCCAGCCACAGATGCAGCTATGTTGGTTGTGTCCCAACCAAATCTATTTCGCCTACTTAAGAAAGGCGTGGGTTAAGACTGTAGCTCGACGATCATTGATTTATAGTGTATACAGTATGGAAGAGAAGAATGTAGCTCTGGTGAGACTGCATTGAGATTTTTCCACACTATCATCTTAAAAGACTTCATGGGGACTGAGGTTAGGGCAACTGGCCTCTGCTAATTCATCTCTTTGTCTCTGCTATTTTTGGGCACAGTTACAATCAGAGACCGTTTCCACTGAAACAGCCCTTGGAAAGGAGATGCAAATGAATCATTGCATGCCTGCAGGACTTTACAACCAATGCCTTCTGGACCCTGATTTTTTGCCAGTGTGACCATTCAAAAACAATTTTCTTCACCTCATCCAAGGTAATCCTGATGTCATTGATTGATAAAATCTTATTTTATCAACTGACTCACCCTGCTGTACCATATAATCAACACTGTCAAATCTGCAATAAAAACATTACAAATCATTGGCACAGATAGAATCAATAGCTTTATTCATAGTATGCTTTTTAGGTCTATAGCCTGTGATAATTTCTAGACCCTGCCTAGCTTTCTTAGCATCAGGATTAAAAAAGTGACTGCACTTTGTCTTTATAGGAAGTTGTGCACACTGTTGTTTTCTAGTTTTTCATGCTAGAGGTTGAACGATTTTTATCTAGGGTTTATTTTATGGCAATTCTTTTGTATCCTGTCATTACTTGTGGATTAGAATGGGATTGCTGAGTCTTTCATTATTTATGGGTGAATTAACTTAACATTGACTATGTCAGGATTAACAATAGTGAATGTAACCATTGGGTAATCTCAAAACCTTGCTCTTGCGCTTGCAATCCTGATCAACCCCTTACATAGAGTCGTAGCTCCTCCCAGTGGTAAATCTTTGTTATTGTTGCCTACTCTTACTTGGCCTGATGAATAAAGACTGCAAAGAGGAAAAAAAGTTAAATTCCTTGAGAGTATGTCTGGAAAAAAAAATCTAATAATGGTTCTTGCCTATTTGACGTTGTCTTTTTGAATCTAATTAGCTGGTATATAGGCTGAGCTGGTTTGATTTTTTCTTTATAGGCAGAAATCATGTCCAAGCACACACTAAATGGGATTTTAAAAAATCTGCATTTTTAGATCAAAATGTTGATGTACATTAAACCATTTTATCATTTTTTCACCCTATCATGGTACATATAGGTTATATTCAAGAGGATTATAATGCGGTTTCTGCTAGAGCAGGTGTTTTTGTTGCTCACTCACTTGAAAACTCTGCTCAAGTGTGAAATTCTCTCCCTTTAATTATTGCTGCCTGGAGACTCTCTCTCTCTCTCTCTGTCCCCACCCTCTCAACTCATAAGGATGAATTAGTAGAGGGGGAGCAGCTTTTGTTTAGAAATTCTATGGTTGACCTACATGTTGAGAAAAAAAGTAGGAATCATCCTGATCTGATTTCAACCAATAAAATGTTGTTTTGTAAGTCCTGGAAGGGGGAACGCAGATGTTTCACTTGGGTAAAAGTCGCAGTATCACAGTGATAAAGTACTCAATTACAGAGGTGGAAAGTAAGTATGTATATTTACTCAAGCGGTATAATTGAATACAGTTTAGAGGAACTCAGAGTTCTCTTCAGTATTAACATTTTATGCTCCTTTATACATCTATTCCACTACATTCCAGAGGGAAATTTTTACTTTTTACTCCTCTACATTTGTATTACAGGTATAGTTACTAGTTACTTTTGGGACTGAGTTTTACATACAAGACATATCAGTGGTTTATAAAATATGATAAATTATTGTAGAAATAGAACTTGCTTCATTATGAGAACTTTGATATTTAAGTACATTTTACTTATAACACTTCAGTACTTTTACTTTGTTTTTTGTACTAAGTATTTTTACATCATAGTATTGCTACTTTTACTTCTAAATTATTCTTTCAGCAGTACTGTGGTGTATGTACTCCACCTGAAATACTGGCATACATGTAAGAATGGCTAATAAAAAGGCCTTAAAGAGGCCTCTGGTCCCGGAGTAACCCATGGAATGAGAGAGAGAGAGAGGCAGAGAGAGAGAGAGAGAGATCAAGTCCAATTTTTTAGTGAGTCAGCACTTTGATGGAAGCCTGCAGGATGTCGAGAAGTGAACATAATGAACCCGCTGTCTCGAGGTAGGGATGGCAGGCAGCAGTATGCTGCAAAGAGCAGGGGAAAGACATCACAAATCCCCAATCAAGCTCTAAGGAACACCTACATACTACTGGAAAACATCAAAAAGGACACACTCCCTGACATTGCCGTCCATAGGGAGGGGTAAAAACTGTATGTAAGAATGAGAGCTTTTGTCTGTGACTCAGGGTCTGTGTTCATGAACCAGCCTCAGTTTACTGTATTTTGCTGCATATTTACATTGAAATTACAAGAATTACACCAGACTCTGCCTGACTCGCTGGCATTTTCATTGATAGAACTTGATTTAAAGTATTATTAGTTAATGCCTCAACATTAAGAATTAAAGGCGCTGTTGTGACTCTGAAGACTTTCTGGCCCATCTGAAGAGTTTCAAGTGAAGCAATTTTACTTACTTTACTTTACTTTACTTTACCAATTTTAAAGTAAAAAGCACAGAATTATTACCAGTTATTGTTAGTTTTGTTTATTATCCTTTTATCCTCTTAACTACAACACATTTTATAAGCTGATCATATGCTTTGTACAGTCTTAATCTGCAAAGTATTAAATGCAGGGACTCAATGATTGGGAGTATCTAAGAACATTTATTTAAATGTAGCACTTAAATACAATAATGACACACCTGTACTTGAGTAGTTTAAATTTATGCAACTTTATACTTTCACTCTACATCTCTGAGGAAACTATTGTAATTTTAACACTTATCTGACAACTACAGTAAGTAGCTACTTAGTGGATAATGTAGACTTTACATACAGTGGGTAATAATATTTCAATGTTATAAAATAATATACAACTCACACAGGCCTTTCCTGCATAAATAGTGCTTTATTTGCTCATGAGATCATATACTTATGTTTAACTAAGATGTTGAATGCTGGGATTTTACTTGTAATTAGAGTATTTACACTATTGCATCGCTTTCACGTCTTGGGGCAAATGTCAAAAATAACTGCAGTCGTGCAGAAAAGTACCACATCCTCCTCTGAAATGCAGTGAGGCGGAGGTGTAAGCGGACATTAACTATTCAGTCACCTTTTCGCCTCTGGTTTTTCGGATGTGTTTTTTTGTTTTTGTTTTTTTTTTTTTGAGATACTGGGGATTAGAAACACGTTTTAGCCAAGAGTTAGAACCAGAAATGGGCGGGAACCTGGAAGTAGCCTCTTACTCCCGGTACAGTATGTACAGGAAATATCAGGTACTGTACATGGGGCAGGAAATCATTAAAATACGCGATGCAGCACCACGCTGTGCAGAAGTTAGTGCAGCGACGACTGAACTTACTATGGGGTTTCTCTTATATATATATAAATATATATGGTACCTGACTTTTAACCTCTAAATACTGCGACGTTACAGCCGCGGTAGCGTCGTAACTTACGGCTCCCGACCGTCGCTGCGTCTAAACCAAAGTAGTCTCCCAAAGCAACGGAAGACAAAAACAAAACAAAACAAAACAAAACAACAACTAAGCCGTGGACAGACATCTCCAGCGGCTGGTTGGACGTAAACAACGGTGACCCCCCCCCCCTCCTCCTCCTCCCTCCATTGATGAAGAACCGCGACCGAGGCCATACGCCGGCTTATCCCGTAAAACCGTCCTCCCCCGGGCCGATAAAACACGGGTTGGCGACGGACGCGGCCGTCGGCGGTCGACCACAGGATGTAGCCCACCCCCACCCACCACCACCCACCCACCCCCGGTGCGGTGCTCGGGTGTTCCCGTGGATCCGACGACGACGCACGAAGCTCAAACTCGTCCCAGCGCTTGCACCGTAGCTGCACCGAGGCTCCACCATTGGCTCCGACCGACCATCCGCCGGGGAGAGGAGGCGGGGGGCGGGCGGCTGAATGACGGCCGTGGTTGTATTGACACTCGGGAGCCGAGGCAGCCTCCGGGACCCGCACGGGCCTTACCCGCCTCGCGTCCGAACCGTGTGAAGGCATCGGATGAAAGGGAAGGAGCCGCGGCTCGTTTCTTTTTCCTTTTTTCTTTTCCTTTTCCTTTCTTTCTTTCCTTTCTTTTTTTTTTTTTTATTGCCACCGCGGGATGTTGCGGGGCCGTGCGGGGACTGCGCGACGGGACGATACGATACGAGACGGTGCCCGGGGGGGAGGGGGGGGGGCCTGAGCGGACGTTTTTCACAGGTTGATCTGGCACCGAAGCGGGGGAAGCCAGCAAAAGTAAATACGCGGTGTTTGGTCTCTATAGGCTGTTCCGAGAAACGCACAGGCTCACGTTAAAAGGAGGGATAGGCGGCGCCTGCTAATTCCTGGAAAAAGACAGTCCTCCGACCAGAATGACACATTTAGCGGCTGCAGGTTGGAGTTCGTTCGGTGAAGTTGACGCTCGGAGCGGGGCTACGAGCAGCTTGTAGGAGGCTCTGCTGTCAGCGAAGCACCGTCTGTCGTGCACATTGTGACAGATAGCCAATCAAATCTGTTATTCAAATCGTCGCTGTCACTGACCTATATCTCATGCATGTGCGCCAAGAGCCCACTGTAACCTCGCCACCGCCACACCAGACAGCATGGGGATCAACGGGTTAGACAATCAAGCGCAGCCGTCCGGCGAAGTGTGCCGGACGGAGCAGCCGGCCGCGGATCCCCGGACGGAGCGGAGGGATGCTCCCCGGGAAGCGGGCGGGAGCAAGGGCGGCCGGGCTGATCGGGCGGCGGGCGGCGAGCGCAGAGTCGTGCAGGAGGACGGCGCCGCGCAGCCCATCGAGGCCGGGCGCAAGCCTCCCCCCTCACCGGCTTCCGACTCCGAGGCGGGCGTCCAGGTGGAGGGGCACGGCCACGGAGCCGGCTTCGTGCCGCCCGAGGGTGGTTTCGGCTGGCTGGTCGTGCTCGCCGCGACCTGGTGCAACGGGTCGATTTTCGGGATTCAAAACTCGTTCGGCATCCTGCATATGATGCTGGTGAAGGAGCATGCGGACCCGGACGACAAGACGTCTCAGTTCAAAGTGGGTGAGTACCGGTGCTGGCCGCCTAGGTGAGACCAGGCAGCACATCAACTGGTGGACAGAGGTACATTTTGTCCTGGATGCACACTCGGTTAAAAATCACTGATGCTGAAAATCAAAAGGTGGGAAGCTTGTATTTCCATTTGGTGATTTTCATAGGAAGGAGTATCAGCGTGAGAAACACAGGCACACCTGAATGTAGGTGACATGAGCGCAGCAGCAGTTTAAGATACAAAGGCTACCATACTTAAATGTGTCAGACATATAAGTCAGTCTAAAAAAGATGTAGGTCAGCTCAGAGTTTACCCTGCACTTAAAGTGGCACACTAACCATAGTGTCAAATGACACGTCACCCCCTTGTGCATTTAAGTCCACATTATTTTTGTTTACCATTGAGTGTCTGTACATTCTGATTATGCCCCTTACCCCTTGTTTGAGTTGCCTGTTTTCTAGAGCACCATCACTGATGTTAAATGATTAACTGGCATTCAACTGACCAACAGTGTACTTGCCATCTATTCATTAACGGCACTGTTATTCTACTAACCAGCGACTGCAAATCCATTTCAGTTTGTCACAGATGGCCCTTTGATAAAGTCTTTCCCCGAAAGGCTAAAAGTTATAGAAATGTACCACAGTCATTTGAAAACTCTCTAGACCCCTGAGAATACGGTCCGTAAGAAATCTGACCAAAGAACCCCCCCCCCCCCAAAAAAAAAATGGGGCATGCAAAAACATTTAAAAAACCCCTTAAAAATCTAAAAACAAATTACAACCCACATTGGCTTTTAAGTTTTGCCTCCCTGAACATCCCACAGAATGTCAAATATTTAACATTTCATCCATTATTCACCATTTTTAGGTTTTCTCTTTTATTGGACTGTTTGGACTGTTTATAAAACACAGGAATGACTGAGACTGAGGGATGAAATGTGAGAAAGTTCCTAGATTCCTAGATTTAAACCTGGGACATTTCTGCCCACACATAGTGTATACCCTGATCAGCTTCAACATTAATTATTTATTTCCAGTGACTGATATCAGGTGTGACACAATAAAGATTTAGTTGACCACTGAATCTGGCATACATGACCAAAAATAGGGCCAATGTTCCCCCCTCTGTTCCACAATCACCTGCAAAGGTTAAGGTCAGGATGTGGGAAGGGATTATGGTTCTAAGACTGTTCCCTGGCATGAATTCAACCCTTTATTATTATCAGTGTAAAGACAGTTACAAGAGGGAGAGAAAATAAACCAAAGGCTTAGACATGATCGGGCTCATTTGAGTTGTTTTTGTAAGCACAGTTGAACATCTTTAATGTTAGTTTGCACCTTGTTATCTCTAATTCATGTCTAGGAAATTGCTGCATCTGTGGGCACCACGACAAGGCATCAAATTATGTTCTGTGTGGTAGAAAGCCTGAGGAACCATGAACATGTTGGGGCTGAACACAGTATGCCTGGTAGTTGCTTTTCAAGAGTCATGTGAAACCAGAGATATCCCTATATGTTGTAAGCAACAGGGGCCAGATGCTATCAACGTATTTCTGTTGTTTTCCCCCACTTTTTTGGCTTCTCAAGGATTTCATCTTCAGCCTTTCTCATATGTGAAAGGATTAAGCGAGTCCTGACCTTTCCCCTCATCAACAGAGGAAAACCAAGGGGAACAGCTTAACAACAGTAGTCACAGTTGTAAAGGCTCCTTTTGAACTATCCAGGACAAGGGATTGCAGTCAGTAAATTCACATGTGCAGAAAATCTTGAAATAACAAATCAAAGTGCCATGGGACCATAAGGTGAAGAGGTGACAGGAAAAGACTGGGATGTGATAAAATCTTTATTAGAGATTACCATTAAGATTTTATACCAAGCTCAATTATGCTGAGTATTTATTAAGCCCCGAGGGGTAAACAAGAGATCTTCAAATAGCCCAGGTGTAACAAGGTGGGGGATCAGAAGAGCCTTTTTTTTAAATGAAAAAAAGTAATGAAGGAGAGGTGAGTTGATTATTAGTTGCAGATGGCGTTATTTTGCTTGATTACAGCATGGCTCAGTCAGAGGTTCCATCCCTGTTGTGATCACATGTAAAAAAATGCTGGCAATGTCGAGGTGTGTATCGAGGTCAAGTATCCGACACAGCATTCTTTTTAAATTAAAAACAAAAACTTTGTTGCTGTTACAGTCAGTGGGGAGCGCACCCCTTGTGAGGTGATGTGTGATTGAATGTGGGAGATAAGTTTCAGGCTGCAGCTCTGTTTCTGCTGCAGAAGAGTTTGCAAACCTGGGAATGTGTGCGAAGGAGTAGAGGGCAGGGACTGAGTCAGCAAGTGATTAATTTTTCATTATTCCCTGAAATGATTTCCATCCATATTCCACTAGTGTGAGACAGACATGTCGGGAGAGACTGTAATGAGACAATACTCAGCCAGAGACATTGTGTACTGTCTAAATGTTGAGTTGTTATGTAGCCATATCAACTGTATTTGTGGGGTTTCTTTATTTGTTTGTTTGTTTGTTTTTTTTGGGAGAATTTCGGTTACTTGTTCAAAGGCATCAAGACAAGAGTTATGTAACTTAGGTTTCATTAATAAAGGAAGTTTTTCCCACTCTAACTTTAGCCTTAAGAGGACAGACAATAGCTTTTACTTTCAGCAGCATCTTGATCTAAGACACTTTTCTATTAAATGTTGAAAAAGACACTAATAATGTATAAATTGCATGAATACACAGTACCACAAACAGGTTCATGGGTCCAGGCTTGCATATAGGGAACCAGCCTTTTAACACCACAAGTTGGAAAATGGAAAAATATCTGAAAGCAACAAGCGCACATATTATACGTCGACGCGCAGTTTTAGAATAGCTCACAGTGACTTCAATAGCAGTGGTAACAAACAAGCAGAACTAGGCAGAGATTGGTTTGTGTACATGAAATTTGCAAAAATTGCTAAAGTGTGTGTTCAAATGATGAGTTGTGTGTTTGATCACGCCACCGTCCTCTTAGTGTAACCTTGTCTCTATGTTATTTTGCTTGGCAATCATTAGGATTAGGGTAAAGTCAAGATCACTTCTAAACATTTCTCTGCTGAGGCTTTTGATACTTAGCAGGTGCTTATGAACTTAAAACAACAAGGGGATTTCTGTCTGGCCTGGAATTGTGAAACAGCATTTAGAAAATAATGGGACATTAAAACTTAACTGAAACACAGGCTATTATATTTGTATAAAGTTATCAAAAGTCCTATTCTACCCATTCAATGATGGGGGGGAACTCAAGGATCCCTCTAGCCTTCATACTGACAATTAAATAAGATATAATTGCGGGTTTCAACACTGTATTGCTATAGCTGCGGTCATAATATAATCTTTCATCATATCAGATGCGGTCAACATTCGGTGCTGGACGATCCTCAGAAGCCAGATATCGTCTCAGTAAACAGTGTATTCTAGCCAAGATTCAAACAGGTGTCTACGCTGTCAAAAGCACAGCTCCAGTCGTTAACATACTGCTGTGGTCTGTGTACTGCTGCATTGTAGCTCCGCTGCCCCAGATTTCTTCACCACCTCCAGTGTAGCTGGAAATCCCAGGTTGGCAGATCTGGGAGTACTGTGGCATTTTTGGCATTCCAGTGGGCAGGGGAATGGGTTCAGGTCAGATCAGAGTCTCCAAAGGCTCCACACACAAGCAGGTATATGCAGAAGATTGATCGCAGGGATAAACTGTTTTTCCTTGAGTGTGGTTTCTTCGATAAATTTAATGCATTTATTTATAGACAGCTTTCCGTCAGGTGCAAATGGAAATAGTGACGAGAACAGAGAGCAAACTCTCCCTTCCCGACATAAGAGGGTGGAGAAAGTGCATCGGGCTTGAAACCCGAGAGCCAGTTTAGGCAGAAAAATCAAGTTGTGCCACCGCACTGCACTCTCTGCGAAACGAAAATCCGATATGAATCCATACGTACCCTCCATCAGGAAAAAGTAATACCTTCAATGCAAGAGGTCTGCGCAGAAGCGAATAGAGTTAACTTGACTGGTTTACTGACTAGTAAAAATCAGAACCAATTGCTGATTGCTAGTGAGTTGGTCAAGTAAAGCCTTCACGAAGCATCCGGAAATTCCAGCTGACAGACACATACGTTGACTGAATTGTTTAAAAACACTTTGAACGACATCTGTGACAGCTGGTCCCCCAAAAGACTAGCCAGTTATGTAACCAGAGCTAAAGCGAGGCTTTATGAACACAATACCGTTGTCAATACACAGTAGTAGCTAATGTTGCACTACTTTGTTGACAATATCAGCAATATACTGTACGTAAAGGACAGTTGAGTTTGACTTGATGGTGGTGACTGGGTGAGGAATTAGCTAAGATGTGCTAAAAAGCTAAGTGAGATAAGCTAGGTAAGCTAAAAAGCTAAGTCTACATTTGCCTCACCTGAAACAATTGCAAGCTTCTGCTCTGGTTAAGGCCTAAAGCTCACAAAGTATCAAAACACCATTCAGGGAACTTAACCACAATTGTCTATCTTGGAGATGATAAAAATTAAGCCATAACTCAGTTTGCTACTAGACAAACTCATTTAATAATGCACCGTGGAAATCTTAAAGCTACCCGTTGTTATGGTCTTTGGTTCGTGAGCACTCTTAATAATAAAAAAGATGCGAAAAAGTTCTAATTTTGATTTTGATAGATTCCTACAGCATAGTAACACCTATTAGTATCTGTGTTTCTCATTTGAAATCATCATGTACATCATACAACGGCACATTGTCCACCCCTAGCATATGCTAAGGGGATTTCATGTGGACTTGAGGGAATGGGCATCCGTACCAAGTCTGAAGTATTGTACCTTTATGTTTCCGTTAATGTTGCCAAAATATGTACGGCTATTGTTACTTTAACTGTGAGTACCCAAGACAGTTTGGTACACAATATGTTGCATTGTTTAGCAGATAGAATATTTCCTCCCTGTGTCTATGGGAAATTATTTTAGGCGCAAACACTGCATACAGAAAGCATTTGGACAGGCATTTGTTCTTGATTGTTTTGGCACGTTGGATTTTAAATGAAACAATGATAATGCTCAGTCCAATACCCCCCTCAAAAAAAGAAAAAACAGAAATACTTCCTATGTACTTCAGTGGCATCTCTCCATTCAGATAGTTTTGTTTTTATTTGCCTAAGTTTGGAAATATGTGTCTCTGCTGCCTCCCAGTAGGTTGGAGGTGAATAACATTTTGTTTGAACGGGTCAAAGCATTGAAAATGTTTGCAAAAGTCAGCAGCAACATGTCTTTCCAGGAACAATGTCTTTGTTATTCAGGATAATCCACAGAGCATGCTGTAAACAGTTTTCTTTGAAAGTACTTCCTGCTTTACTTGCCGTCTGAGGGACTAAATAGCTATAAATCCTACACTGGTCATCTGATGTGAATGTTGACATGCTCGGGTTAAAGGCTAATTTTCAAATCCAGTGTCTTGGAGAAAAGGGCCGACACAACTAAAAATGGTGTCGCCATCCAAAATCTTGTTTTACCGCACTGTAGCTGCTTCTGTGGTAAACAACTACAGCAGTCCTTGTGCACTTAATTTTATGTTCCATATTGTAAGTGCAGCGTTGAAGTAATTGTTCCTTCATAACCATGTAAATGTTAGTCTTGGATGGACTGAGAAGAATGAATGACTCACTGTCAATACACTCAGTCACAGCAATCAGCAGAAGAAAAGCTGGTTTGTTTGGCATGCAAGATATTTATTAAGATGTCTAACTCACCTCAGACTGGTTTTCAGCCATGTACTCATGACGCAGACGAGTCAAAATAGGCACACATTCAAGCATGTTTAGAAGAAAAGTATCATATGAAAATTAGTCTATCCTGTATGGTTTGATTTGGTTTTATTTGGCCCTGAAACAACATAACATACTCACAGAAATATATATGGCACAGAAAACAAGGAACACAGATATCCACAAATTGCATGTTTATTCTGTAAGCATGTATACAAGCCTGTACTGCTAAAAACAAACTAAGCTGTGTAACCTTGGTCTCTCTGTTGGTGCATTAAATGACGCTGCCTCTTTAAAAGTCCAGCAGCGTCTCTCTGCTGCAAGAAGTTTGTTCCACCAATGTACTGATGGGTCCTATAGAGTTTCTCTGTCAGATTAAATCTATCATGTAAAGAGAAGGATTGTTGTTAAGCCCCCACCCCCCTATGCACACACATCTTTTCATTTTGCTTCAGTCTTCCTCAGCGTGCTCTTCTTCTTTTGTTCGAAAGTGTTCAGACGTCATCTTCTCTAATGAGTACGCTCCTCTCAGTCTATTCACAGCCCTTTGCTTGTGCCAGGGCAGAGGAAAACGGGGGGTTTGTGATTTGGTCGGCTGTAGAAGAGAAGAGAGACTGATTTTGGAGAAAAGATACATGGATGTGCACTTTTGTTAGCTTCTGATTGTACATTGTACCTTGTATGTTGTAGACAACGGGCTTTGGGTTTTTACATAGTAACAAGGAGTATACAGACTTTTTCAGAATTTCCCTCAGGGACTGTAATCATCTTCTCCACGTTGGTCCAGTCAAGATCTTATGGATTCAGGCTTGAGAAAAAGTAACCACGTAATTTGATGTAACATGACAAAAACCGTCAATTACGAGTACTGCAGAGCTGGCACTACTGCTACTCAAGTTATTATATTGCGTCAGAGAAAGATTGCTGCCGCCTCCAGTTCTTGAGGAGACACAGGGCTCTGTGGAAGCGGGGATAAAGGATTGAAGCACGAGTTTATGGAAATTAAGCCTTGAGCTTAGTCAAGTGTTCCTTGTCCTCCATAATATGCTGCTGGCTTTTTTTCTCCTTTTTTATTCACTACATTGTTCCACATGATTCTATACTGTGTCTCTGTGGTCCCATCTCTCTGTAACAATATAATCAGGGAGAGACCCAAAGGTGAACAAACAGTCTTGTGCTGTCAGTTACACATTTAATCTACGTCTATGACATATATTGCTTGTTTTTTTTCTATTGCTGAAATTTAAGTTTGTGTCTTTTTTTGTCTGTTCAGCCCCAGTAGCTGTCATTAGTCATTCTTACAATTTAGTTGTAATGTTACAGAAACAGATAATATACCTCATTCAGCACAAAATATGGCATTGTGGTAATTCATTTAATGCAGATACATCTAGAGCCAATGATGAACGGTACTGGAAGAGCATATGGGAAAGGCATATAGCACAGGCTACTGATGGAAAGATTAGTTATCCAGGGCTCATAAGACCAGACTGACTAACTTGATTAAATATAGAGTATTTTACAATTCAGGTCTGCCAAGTATGAACCACCGAGAGTGAGAGCAAGATGCAGGTGTAAAAAGCAGGCACACATACAGTGAATTTCCAGACGGGAGACACCACAATCGCCAACTGAAACTGACAGAGTTAAGATCCTGTGGTCCCTCCAGACAAACCAACAGGACATGGCCACTGACAAGCAACAGAAATTTGCTCTGGACATAGACTGAGTGATCTAATTGACAGCACCATCGACGAGAAGGAATATGAAAAGATGGAGAATTGCCAGTGAAAGCAAAAGGGTTCCCAGTGGTAGAAGCATGCAAGACTGTGGCCATTAATTTCTGACCACCAGAGGACTGCAGCCCAAATTAAAATCGACTTGATTCTATCAGGAGTTTTGATTGCATATTTTTTTGTGTATATATATATATATATATATATATATATATATATATATATATATATATATATATAAATAATTTTGGCTCTGCATGTCTAATTTATGATGGTATGCCACATGTTTTCACACACACTGTCAAGGGTGCAGGCTAATCTCGCGCACCATGTCCTTTGACAGATCCCCCCACTGAAGTGGGGCACCACTATAATCATGGGAGAGATTTACTGGCTACAATGGCCTCTCAATTAGTCTCAACATAAACTTAACCCTCTTTTATGTATGCACATGTTTTGTCATCTGGATAGAACATTAGCCTCAGCTAGAGACTTTATGGGCAAAGTTGGCACTATTTTAAGTGATTTCTAGTCTGTTTTCAGAACCCATACAGAACAGTCTAATGTTTTGCATTGTGGTGTGCAATTGTATGTAGGTGAGTATGTATTACAGTGTAACACGATTTTTTTGTTGACCATTTATTGCTTGGTGATCGGTTGTGGAAACGTTAAGAGTTCAGTTTATTTAAAGCTGCTATAATCCATATTTTTATCGACAATGGATCAAAAGACTATGTGTAATGTGAAAAGGGTTAGTTGTGGTGATGCACCACATTTTAACCCACTCTCACCCAACTCTAAGCATCAATGCTTTGGTTTACAGCCCCCATCTTTACTGTTTTGGTTCACTCTCGCTGCTCTCATCATCATCTTTTTTTAATCACAGCAAGCAGCTGTTTTTAGTGAAAAAGCTCCAAAACCAAACATGCACACTACCTGTCCAGCATCAAATAGCAGGCAGGCAAAGTTTGTGACTAGTTGGTGAACAAAGTTAGGCATTTAGCAGTTGAAGAGCCAGATATTTCCCTCGGGATTTGTTGGATACTAAAACAGACTGTGGTCTCAGAAACTCAAGCGGTAGAGAGTTGCAATGTTAGACAATCTGACACACTCTAGGTTTAAAGCATACTGAGCCCCTTAAGACAATGATTCTTGGAACAGTGGTGCGATATTGTGCAATTGTAATACTAAGGTGCTTACTGGAAGCCAAACCCCAACTCTTCTAGCTTATTGAGTACAGTACAGTAATCTGATTTCATGCAATGTTGCCACTGAATTGTCCCTCAGTAAAACATGTTTTTATACATAGTGTTTAGAACAAGATGTGTTTGGACACAAACACTGTATGTATAGGGCTGTAGCTGTAGCATGTTTCACTCTGAACACTGTGTGTTTGTGTTGGTGTGCGTATGTGTAACTAAAGGTAAATCAGTAAATCAGGTAAATTAGTCCATCCACCTGTTTATCATTCTTTCTGGTCTCAGTCCCATTGAGCTCTTATAGATTAGTGTGAGCCACAGTCCAGACACCACGGTAGACATTAAAGCTACCTTTGCTCCCCAGGAGACCGGACCCAGACGTTTGTTTGCACTTCAGGGTTTGCAGCGTCTCTGTTGGATCATTCTGGCTCATTATGTTTCAACACTGGATGGATATTATACCACAAACTATCCACTTTGATCCTTTTTTTATGGTTTCATACAATGACTTTTAAATGCAAAAAAGAAGAAATGCCATAAAGTTATAAACAAAGTGTCCATTTGATTTTTTTTTGTTTTCTCATCTTTCTCCTGCAACAATTTTTGTTTCCTAATTTCAGTTTCAAGTGGGGCCGTATATATAATACACTTGTTTGACTGTATAAAAGTGAGTAGTAATAAAGGCAAGTCCTCCAGCTGCATATGATGTGGTAAGAGGGTTTCAAAAGCTGTAGAAACCATTGAAATATTGCACATGACAAAATTATTTAGCGTATTGTTTCCATGCAGGGAAGAGAATCTGTTTCTCCTCATTGTCCTTATGTCAGTTGTATTGCACAGAACTGCATCCTGTATCTTTCATACACACACAGTGAATTTCATTTTACTTGGACTTTGAGCCTCTCTTGATATACAAACAGGTACAAAAATTGTCATATGTTTATCTTAGGTAATTGACATACTGCATTTCTACATGTTACTGATGATGAACTATCTCCCCTGTCCTCTTCCTTTGTAGCCTGGGTCGGGGCCCTGGCCATGGGCATGATCTTCTTTTGTTCACCGGTGGTCAGCATGTTCACCGACCACTTTGGCTGTAGGAAGACAGCTGTCAGCGGGGCAGCGCTGGCTTTTATAGGGTTGCTCAGTACATCCTTTGCAAAGTAAGCTAGTTTACACTCCTTAGAGACATCATTTGTTCTCAACCCAGTTTGTGCCTCTGGCGTATTATCATTACATTTTAGCAACAGAGCTACTGATAGCATTCATTCTTCTGAAAAATAAATACCCGGCACTGTTGGAAAAACCTAGAAGACTGTTTAATAACATTTACTGGCAGCCTAATGGAATCTCTGAAGTTTTCAAAATCAAATTCTCTAACCATCTTGATGAAAAAATACTCCACCAATACCTCCAACAAAGATTTTCAACCAGTGTAATTCCTAATCCAGGATCTGGAAAAGACACATTTATTTTCTAGATTGTACAAGAAAAATATCAACCCATTATTTTGTAAGAAAATAATAATAAAAAAAAAATAGAAAGCAACACCTGTATTGACAAATACAGTTGAAACTTGAGCAAAAACATAAACATTGGATTAGGGAACAGAGAGAAGAGCACACTTTGGTAAACTGGATAAAGTCAGGTTAAAATTGTTTTTTCCAGTGAGATTGAAAGAGGAATCATCAAAGATTCTCAAAATACTTTCAGAACAGCAATAAGTTTTGTGTAATGACCTTCTGGGTTTTTGATGACATCAGGTATTCTGTTTACAGAAAAACTATTGCTTAGCTCTGAAAAATCTGACATGAGCGGCCTGAATTACATTAAATTTGATAATTTTCTTTCTCTGTGCTTAGTGTCATGCCTCTCATTTAACAATGATACCTACACATGGTCATATGATAACAAATTATTTCATTGTGATTTTCTGCTCCTGTTCAACATCTTATGGTCACTGTCTTCTTCTCTTCCCTCCTTTTCTCTTTTTGTTGCTTTACTCCCCCATTTCCTTTTTTCTTTTATTGCAGCTCCCTGAGCCTTCGTTATTTCACATATGGCATACTGTTTGGTTGCGGCTCGTCCTTTGCCTTCCAGCCCTCGTTGGTCATCCTCGGCCACTACTTCCGGCAGCGCCTGGGACTGGCCAATGGCATGGTGACGGCTGGTGCCAGCCTCTTCTCCATGGGTCTCCCGGTTTTCCTCAAGAAGGTGGTGGAACCTTTGGGCCTCAGCCGGACCTTCCAGGTCCTCAGCCTCTTCATGCTGGTCCAGGCCCTCCTGGCACTGACATTCAAACCTTTACTGACTACTGGAGGAGGCATGGGACCGCCGGGCATGGATCCTGGATCTGCTGAACCCCAAACCCAGGCGGGGTCTACCGCTCAGGGCTGGAGCAGGTGGAGCAGGGTTCTGGCTGGGCTCAGGAAATACTTCAACCTGCGTGTGTTTCACATTGTGACATACCGGGTGTGGGCATTTGGAGTAGCTACAGCTGTATTGGGCTACTTTGTGCCATACGTCCATCTGGTAAGAACATCTTCATTGGCATGCTTGTAGTCGAATTACATGTCGTGCGTCCCTGACATAATTAGTTTAACTAATCTAAAAACTGCACAAGAATCTTGAAAAAAGTTCAAGTTCAACTCCTCTCTCTAAGTTTCTTGCATATCACCAGTGTGAAATTAGCTAGCCAAGTTATATTTTGTTCAGATTTGATAGATGTTAATAGAAGATTCTATGTAATGGAAGACTGTACTTTACAGTTTTCCATCCATCTCAGCTTTACCAAAACATTACCTAATATGGAATACATACCATAACATTCTTGGATATTTTTAACACGTGACTGTGACTTTTTTTTATTGATATTACAGGGTTATATAAACAGGATGGTGGTGTTGATTAGTTGGAGCTGTATAATCATATGTCTGATATAAAAATGTTGTCCCTCAGCTGACTTGAAAAATGCAGAGAGGTGGAGAAGGAGGGAGACTGTTCCACCGTGGGCGGTCTGATGCCATTAATTTCCTGTGGGCCTCGGGTAGAGGGTAGTGGAATGCATGGTAAATGAGCGGTGACAGCTTAAGATTTGATTTGTTTCTATCAGTGTGATCACAGGGTGTGTGAGAATAACTGCTGTGATGGACTATCAGCTGCCAGGCCTCTGATGACATGGCTAAGTGTTCTTTTCTTAAAATCCAACTGATATTAAATTTCATGGTTTTTTTAATAAAGAAAAAAAGCATTCATACAGCATTCATAACTTCTATTTACAACAGCATGTTATAGCCACTGTTGGTAAAAAAAAGAATTATTGCACCAGAGTGTGGATAGTACTCAGAGAAAAAAACTTTGATTAAAGTCATAAATTCTTAGAAAAAAACTTGGATATTCTCTCAGATTAAGGTGGTAAATTTATGTGGGAAAAAAACCTTGATAATGAATGAGAAAAAAAATCCTTGCCTCCTTCATCCCAACTGATAGGTCTAAAAACCTGCAACTAAGAGGGAGAAAATGATGTTTTCACACTTTTTATGACGGCGTCCCCTTAATTTGCATTAATACCTAAGCTCTCTGTTACGTCTAGAGAATCGCTTCATATTAAGCCGTGCTTGTGTTAACTTTCAAAGATCTATCAGCCGGACAACGGCCTGCTATAAAACACAAAAGCCACAGAACACACATCATGTCGGGAAGTTTAGCTTATTGAACGAGCCACCAAACAAACATTCACAGGGGAAAAGTGCACTGCTAATATCAGTTTGAAGGCTAGAAAGCTCTGCTTACATGTAAACATCATTTCAGTCTGTTGAATTGCGGGTTGGTCCTTACTCTCCAATGCCACCCCTGATAACACACTATCCATGGCTTGTAAACTACAGTGTGAGTTTGTTACTGGCCCCAACAGTGGGACTGGTAATTTTTTCACCTTGTGAGTCTGTACATGTATTTGTGTCATCATGACAAAATGTTGTCCTGGAGAGATCTACCCAAATTACTCAAATAGTTCTTTTAAGAATTTGCAATGATCTTCTCTTAACTGTTGATTTGGGGAACTCTGCTATTTTGGGGATTTTTAGTGTGACTGCTGCCTTTGACACTGTAGATGACAGGATCCTTATATCATATCTTGAGCAGTGCATGGGCATCAAAGGTACTGCTTTTGCATAGTTCGAGTCAAACCTGACAGGAGTTTCCTGGTTTACCTCAGTGAATATTCTTTGACTGCAGCGCGACTTATTTGTGGGGTCCCTCAAGATTCCGCTTGGGACTCCATCTCATTTCTTTGTACAGGTTTCCCTTGGAGTCAGTTTTTAAGAAATATAATATGCATTTACATTTTTACATTTTTACATTTACATTTTTTTGTTTTACTGATTATTTTAAGTCTATCTGCCTTTAAAAATAAGAAGTAAAAATTCAGTGCAGCCTTTGCTGGAGTGCTTAAATGATATCGAAACATCGATAGATTTAGACTGCCTCAATCTTAGTGAAAATAAGCCTGAGCTCGATATGTTTTGACGACCTGACCTCTTAGAAGACCCTGTTGGTCCTTTAGATTTTTGCAGGTGATCTTTTAACCTTTTATTAACCTCGATGTGGTTTTTAACAGCTCCTTTAAATTTGATAAACAGTTTAGTTCTGTGAACACAATTTGGATTGCTTAGGATTATTTCAAGCAGGCCTCCACTGAGATTCACAACATTAGTTGACATCTCTGCTGCTTGTGTTGGATCACTCATTTATGCACAGCCTCGCCGTCCCTGTTCTCCATGCAGGACATGTCGCCTCGGTCATTCAATCAGCCTCTGACAAAATTGCCCCCAGGGAGCTGGGCGGTAATATCGTGGGGCTTGACTTTGTGTCAGTTTTCTAGTTCTGTGAAAGCAGAGACAATAAAAATGAGACAATAAGAAAACTATGCTTGTGAAATTTATCATACTCTCATATGACATGCAGGATTTTTCTGTATTTCGCGATACATCGCAATAAACCGTCCTAAAAAATTAAATTATGCTATGACTTTTCTTATATTTAGGCAAGAAAAATAAATGTAACATGAGGTAATTCTTCTTGTATGTATGTAAAACTACAATGGGCTAAATATATAATCTAAAATAAAAAAAACCCCAATATTTTCATGTTGCTATATTAGATCAGATATTAGATATTTTCACTGCATAAGGACAAGATACTACAGAACATATGTATCTTAAAGGCCTAATCAGTCTTTTTTTTTTTTTTTAAATCATTCAAGTCATGATTCAAGCAAAAATGCTAAACATTTCAGCATCTCAGATGTTGAGTTGTTGTCAAATTTTCTGCTATTCCTTGTCTTCACATTATTGTAAACTGAATATCTTTGGGATTTGTACTGTTGCCTAATTGAGGAAATAATCTGCAGTTTGATCACTTATGAATATGATCATTAATTGCAGCTGTAGTATGTCTCAATCCCATGTTATTAGATATGAAACATGGCAAAACTTTGTTCATTGCTCACATTGCATTTGAATGTAATTTGTGCATAGGTAATAACATACCATTTATGACGTTACACACCAACTGCAGTTAGAATCAGTGACCCATAAACATCAGATAGCAGCGTTTCTGCTGTCTGTCCCTCTTTGGAGGAGAGGACAGGATCTCTGGGTGTGTGTGTGTGTGTGTGTGTGTGTGTGTGTGTGTGTGTGTGTGTGTGTGTGTGCGTGTGTGTGTGTGTGAAAACCAGTTTCTTTCTGTAGAGATTTTTGCCGAGGTGAAGGCCTATCTCCCTCCCAAAAGAGTCATTCATGCCTTTATTACCTCTCAGTTAGACTACTGTTATTCTCTGTATGTGGGTGTAGAACAGTTGTCTCTTCATCATCTGCAGTGGTCTTCTAACTGGAAAAAGAAAGTGTGATCAGACACCAAACATATTGGCCTCCCTCCAATGGCTTGCTGTCTATTTCAGGAGTGATTTTTAGATTTAATTCATTTTTTTAACATTTTAAATTGGTTGGCAAGATGTTATCTGACAGAGCTCTTGATGAACTCAGAACTCATGATGTTCTGGGTCTAGGCAGAAAAATAGAGACGATTGAACCATTGCAGTGGATGGAACAGCTTGTCTGTTCATATACGAAGTCTGACCCATGAGTCAGAACATCAGTCAAGCAGAGACAAACCCCTCTAGTGGCTGAAAGAAAAGGGAAATTTCTCATATTCCCCCAAAGACCTAATTTTTCTTTCTTTTAATTATATAATACTATTGACAATAAATTTAGACTAAAACTGCCATCATTTTTGTCTGCAAAGAGGTAGAAGAAGAAGTCAGTAAAGAAGTCGAATCACTCCCAAGTCAAAGTACAGTAATTTTTCAGTCTACAACTTAGAGTACAATAGTCAGCTAGATTACTGTATATTTGCACAGTCTGTACACCAACTATGACCAACTTTGGTGTGAGATAGCGAGATAGTGAAGGATGAGGATGAAGTGTAAAGCTGCAGCGTGGAGCTGTGAAGTTGATCTCCCTCTATCCAGATGTCGGATGTTCCAGCTCCGGCCTCCCTCTGTCAGGCCTGTTGTTTCAGGCCCAGGCCCAGATGTAAACACAGCCCCGGCCTTTGTATTGGCTCAACCACCTCAGGAAACCTCTCCTGTATGGCCTCTCTGTATCCCTAAACATGCCTATCCTATGGCCATTGATGAATTTAGAGCCCTTCAAAGCAGAGCAAATATTTCACAAGGACCAGCATGCTCAGGAAAGACTTCAGAGGGTGGTTTCATGTTTTGGATCTGAATTGGGGGGTCAGGGGTGAGGGGAGTAGGAGGGGCTGACCTATATGCGTTGGGTCTTCCTATCCTGCTGTTCCAAAAGTCTGTGGATGAAGACAGCTTGTTATTGTAAGACCATGGCTTTCGGGTTATGGATGGACAATTCTGCCGCTCTACCAAATGCACACCCATTTGCTGAGTTCATTGACATCTTAGGCAAGGAGCACAAAAACATTTTAAAAAGTTCAACACTAGGTTGTGTGGTATCTTTGTCAGCCTCTCCATTATTGACAGTTTCTGCAGAATTTTACTATGCAGCACAATCACATTATTCAATGTTCCAAATGGCCAAATCTTGCACAGCACCGTGTCTGTTTTCCTTTTCATGTCTCAGATCAACTTTGTGAAGAAGCAGTTCAAGGAGACTCAGAAGGATTGGGTGCTTCTGGTGTGCATAGGAGCTTCATCCGGGTTGGGACGCCTTGCTTTTGGCAAGATTGGAGACCTCATTCCTGGTCTTAAAAAGATCTACATGCAGGTGAGGAAATTAAACATCTGCATATTAACTCTGACCTTAAATAGAAGAATTGGACATAACTATTAACATTTGTGTTTTAAGGCTCATTTTTCAGATGCCGTGCTCTCTGGCACAGATATTATAACACTCAAGGAATATTTGTTTAATATTATTCTATTAAAAGGGTTATTTAGTGTTACCATGTTGATGGTTCATTTTTATTTGCAATCAGAGTGATTTAGTGTTGTTAATGGCTTATCAGGCTGCAGGAAAAACATGACTCAGATGTGCATTTGCACACAATTACAGACTCAGAATGAAAATAACCTTTTTTTTTTTGCAGTTCAGAGTTTGAGAGAAGGAGAAAGAGGACTTTTCTTTTCTTGCTAATTTATTTGTAGGCAATTCCTGTTGAAAACAAATGTACAACTAATCCATTGGCTGTTTTGGTCGGAACCACCACACTCACTCTGCTTGTTGTTGATCAAGCATGAGGTTCAGCAGAGGGATACTGAGCTGGAGACAGATTCATTAAAAATTAAAAACCTAGAAACTGCATGACATGCATGTTTAAAATGTGTAAGTCTGTGTGAGAATAATACACAATAAGTATATGTTTATAATGTGTTCTTAGCACTATTGGCCATTTATAAAATGCAGAGATAAAGTATTTTTTGTTGAAAAAAAGAAGTGTTTATGGTTGGCTGCTCAATAGTTTCTATTGTCATAACTAAAGACACACGCTTACTGAAAATTTGTCTTTTACAGACAGAAAAGCTTGTTCTTTTCTTTCTCTTAACCCGAGTTAAACACTCACTGTATTTCTAAGAGTTGCTTTCTTTTGCAGTGTGGTAATTGTGAAGGGTTTTAAGGTAAACCTTCAGCTCATTGTTTAGGAACAGAACCCTCCTTCACAGTTCACAGTATTAGTAATGAACTCTGACCTCAGTATGACTGTTTAGATTTGTACAAATATGCAGGCAGCAGTACTGCTTCTGCAGAAGTAAACAAAAGCTCAAAGCAGAGATAGAAATACCTTTCTCAGCCTTTAGAACAGATGCTGTGACTGAAATGTATAAAAATTCCCCATCTGTATATTCCTTAATCTCTAAATAATTCTTACTAAATGAACAAAACTGATTGTAGTACCAGCCAACTCAAGTTTTACAAAAGTATGTGAAATTACTTAGGTATGACTAATAGTTTGTTTAACACGTTTTTTCCACATAAAAAGTAAAAAAAAAACCCCAAAAACTACAACAACAAAAAAAAACCTTTGAAAAGGGACTCACTGAGAAATACGGGATCAGAGAAAAATAAAATAAGCAAATATCACCAGCCATACCCCCCCCCCCATTGCTGCTCATACTAGATTGATCAGTCAGAGAGATTCAGCAATACAGGTTTGAGTCTCAGTCTAACCCAGATTCAGATGATGAGCCGGTTTTGCACCAAAATCAGCGACTGGCAGGCATATCAGGGTGGCAAGCGTAGTTAAAATCTTTTATTTGTTTATGTTGGCTTTTAGCTTGTTAGTTTGTAACTGGCAGTGGCTGACACAGTGTTAGTGGTTGTGTTAATGCAAACTCTCGTTCTCTGTACTGACACGTCCACTCTGCACCGGACTAGATTTATTTAGCCCCCTCCCTGCAGGTTTACGGGACGGGTTCCTTAGGTATGTGACATATGAAACCCAGGCTGTCTGAGTCCGTGTTTTTTAGACTGTCTGTGGTACATTGCAGTTCCATGGTGGAAATACTCAGCCATGGATTTCACTGCTTATTTTTGCTCTTGATATGACTTATATCACATAAAAACACCTGACACGTTAGCAAGGTTAAAACACTGATTTTCAAAGAAGGTGGTCCTAAAGTGAAATAGCTGTAACTGTAACCTAAAAATTATCAGTACGTTTGATAATTTATAATTGTAAAACCTTTTTTATGGCAGAGAAAATATTTTTACAACTTAAATATATAGGTCCTTAACAAGCTGCAGGTTATACTCTCTTTCTCTACAAACAAGGACAACAAGGATTGCAATGAACCAACTAACAGGCTGTATATAGGCCCTCGTTTACTGCCATCAGTTTTTCTGCTGGTACTTAACCATGAGGAAGCAAGCAAATGCCAATTTATTTTGAGTACAATATACTGGATAATGAATAGAGACTATAAAGACATTGAAAGCTTGTGTTTTTCCGCTGTCTTTTCAGGTGGTGTCCTTCATGGCTTTGGGCCTGATGTCCATGATGATTCCTCAGTGCTCGGTGTTCGAGGGGCTGGTGGTTGTGTGTGTATTCCTGGGGCTGTGTGATGGCTGCTTCCTAACCATGATGGCTCCTATAGCGTTTGAGCTGGTCGGACCCATGCAGGCCTCACAAGCCATAGGCTACCTTCTAGGCCTCATGGCTCTCCCCATGACAGCAGGTCCACCCATCGCTGGTGAGAACATGCTCTTTTTTTGTCTGGCTCTTTTCACCGACCTTTGGGATGTTGGCAGTAACAGCATACAACAAGTTGATTGATATTGGCAGAGAACAATAGTTGAACGAGGATAGAAAACATGTAGGGAGTAGCAAGACAAATGCACATCAGGATTGATTGTGCAGTGAATTGCATTACGAGAGGTTGGGCCTTGTAGCCAACTGCAGGCTGTCTCCAGGGATTTTTAGTGATGGAAGAAGTATTCAGACCCTTTACTTAAGTTAAAGTATCAACCTGGCAATATAAATGTCCTGCATAAAAAAATCCTACTGAAGTAAAAATACACAAGTATTAGCAGGAAAATGTAGTTATAGTTTGGGAGTAAAAGCATTGGTTTGATCCCTCTGACTGATATATTGTTATATATGGCATCATTAGATGACTACTACTGAAGCATCAGTGTGTCAGCAGCATGTTACTGTTGTAGCCGTTGGGGTTGGAGCTAGTTTGAGCTATTTTATGTACAGTTTTATACATAGGGACATCGGATGGTTGATTGCGAGATGATCAGTGGGAGAGGAAAGAAGATGAAACGATGTTCTGATACACAAAATTAGATTTTTGTTTTTGGATGTTCTCTCTAATCCTTGATTTTTGCTGAGATATTGCAGTATTTGAACATTTTTGAAATGAAGCCATGTCAGAAGTTTAGAGGGAAGCATCCCTTTTTGATGGAGCTGTTAAAAACTAATTGACACTTGAAATATGAACCTGACCACACGCTGCTCTTTGTTTGAAGTCATAAGCAAAGAAGGTTGAAAACCACTAGTTTAAACTTTAAAAATGTGTCGTATTTGAAAAGCTTTTTGTATTATCCCTTGTGTAAAACCTTCATCATAAAAGTAGCTATTTTGTGTAGAAAAGTACAAAGTTTCCCTCTGAAATGTAATGAAGAGGAAGAATAAAGCAGCCTTGACTGGAAACACTCAAAGAACAGTACTTGAGTTAATTTACTTATTTACTTTCAACTTCTGGGGATTTGTCTATAGAGAAAAAGTGAAATCAGGGTCAGATATCAGAATTTATCTTTCTTTGTCTCCTCTGCCTCCCCCCACCACCTCTGGCTCTCTAATAATAGAAGCGTATGGAGGAGCACTGACGGCAGACGATTAATTTGATGACTCAGTCATCCTTGTGCTTCATGTTGCCAACCCCTTTTTAGCTCTCACATATACCTGGACTGCTTTTAGTACAAAAGACTGCTTTCTATTTGAATCTATCAGAAGCTCACAGATGGTGGAGCTTGATGTCAGTGGTTTTATGTAATTGTCCAGATGAAGAATCATGCTGTCCAGCTGTTAAACATCAACAGACTCTAATTAGGCAAAACAACAGATGCTGATTTCTGCTTTAGACTACATCTTTAGAGAAAGCAATATATTGATATAACTGCATATAAAAAGCTGTGCCAAAACAGGAATATCAATGATGCAGTACACTAGAGCTGAAACAATTAGGCGATTAGATCACTGACAGAAAATGAATCTGTACCTATTTTGAACTGATGATCAAAACAAGAAAAAAAAAATTAAGATGTCAACTTGGTTGCTGAGAAATTTCTGTGGGCACAGAAAATAACCACAGATTCATTTAAAATCAATAGTGGTTGTTGCCCTATATTATGCTTTTTTTTCTTTTGCATTTACCTTCTTTTGTTCTCTTAAACTGATTTTAGCATTAATTTGTTAATAAAAATGCAAAAAAATATTCACAATTTTTGAAATACTGAAACTGTTCTGGTTTCATTATTCCGGTGTGACTAGTTTATTGAATTTAGCAAAGAAGTTGATGTTTGCCTAGATGATGTGTGTTGCAGTTAGGCAGCAGAAACACTTAGGCTGTAGGGAGGATAGTTTGGTGAAAAACCTGCAATTAAATTGTCTGTCTTTGTCAGTAACCAGTGTCAGATAACAGGATTTATGACATCCAGTGCATGTTTGGCAGCACAATAAGAGACCAACCAACCAAATGTTTACACTGTTTGTATCAGCACACAAAAAGCCCTGGATTCATTTATAGAACTCAGCATAGTGGTTAATGTTTACATGTGGTTTCAGTTTTTCCTCTGATGAAATACAGAGTAAGACTTTATCTCCTATAGTTAAACAAAATATTGGATTGACATAATGCAGACTACTAAAATGTGTAGTTTACTTATAGAATACTGCAGGGTGAAATAAGATATTCTACTGAATCTTTACAGTTTATTTAATATTAAAAACATTCATTTTGCATCCAGAGCAAAGACAGCTAGGCTCCTCAAAGTCTGAATGAGATCACCACTGTATAAACATATGTTGTTCTGTACAGTCAGTACAGCTCATGAGCTAGAATGTATATGTAACAGGCAATGATGTAAGTTCACACCACTGCTCACAGGCTCAGTGTGTTGAACCTGTTGACCTTGCTTTGTCGCTGTGCCGTAGCTATAGTTTCTTTGCTTTGGCTCACACGTAGATAAATACAGGATTCAGATATGCATAGTATAGACAGGGTGAAGTTTTAGTGGCATATTGTATTGTAGTATCAAATTGAAATGTATGATAGAATTGCTGTGGCTTTGTCTTGTGTTGGACCTAACTGACTAACTGTTTGCTTGCTAGCAAACTACTTCTTTAGTGCCTTTGTTGATGCATTTCTTATGTTTGTTGTCATATTATCCCAACCAGCTGTCAATCAGTGGAATAAGGTTAAACCATCACAGGATGTAAATCGCACTGCCTACATGCTATTGACATATATATATATATATATATATATATATATATATATATATATATATATATATATATGTATATATATATATATATATGTATATATATGCATGCTTGTATGCATGCATGGTGCAAACAAAATGGTTTCCCATTTGTTAAAATATTGCTGCATCATGCTACAAGTGAGGAAAGAAACTCATTTGATACTTTCAACTCACTGACAGAAGAGTGTTATTGATCTTCTATTCTAACTTGGGGAAAAAGTAAATATGATGCCTGACTGTTACTGACATCGAGCACTCCTTGTTAAAGAGATATTGTGTTTCAGTGAGGTTCCTTGAGCAAATAGAGGACAGCGTTGTAACATATGTATCCCCCTGCCTCCACTACCCAGGTCTCCTACATGATTACTTTGGGAACTACACGGTGGCCTTCTCCCTGGCTGGGGTGCCTCCAATTGTGGGGGGCGTGGTTCTGTTCTTTGTGCCCCTGATACACACCAGGCTCCAGCAAGGGGAGGGAGCAGCGTCACCAGAGGAGACGTCCACGACTGCCCACATGTTACCCACTGCGCCACCGGCAGAGGAGCCCAAGAGCTGCAACAATGGAGACATCCTGCCTGGCTACACTGATGTAGAAACACACATCTGAGTTGTGCCGTACAAAGGTCGCATATATTTACACGTATCAAGTGCAAGTCATATATCTGCACCTGGAAATACTGTATGTAAACTCACACCTCCTTATGTTTACTTTATTTTGTTTTTTTATTCCCTCTCCAGGGATTCAGCCCACCAGCACCTTTTCTCATACTTAGATTGCCCTCCTACCAACCAGAGCTCTCAACCATGGACTTCCTGTTTGCTGACCTTTAACCCCTTCTGGCCTCATTGTTATTTTCACACGGAGAGAAGTCAAAAAGGGCTCTCTGGCTACAAGCTGCAGAAAGGACAAAAAGCAGGCCCATCGGGGAAAAATGATGGAAATGTTTAAGGAGGATAAGCACAACACAGTCTCAACTAGGTTTTTTCATCAGTGGGGACTCTGTAGTAACACAAGCCTCCAAGAGGAAAGAAATGAAGAGATTATAACTGAGAGTGTTAGTTTATAATTTCACAGAATTCATCACTATAAATATATATATTTATAGTCATAAATATAAAGAGTAGTCATATTAATGAATAAAAATAAATATGCTTTGTTTTTAGATTTCTTATAAACACATTGTTAAGGTAAAGGCATATTAAATAAGAATTAGTGAAGGGATAAATTCACAATTTCTTTATGTAGTACCTCATGCATCTAATTTTTTTAAACATAGTGCAGGTTTGCTTTACTCAATTCTATTGTTTCTGCTGTGGCCGCTACAAGAGATACATATTGTACGTATCTATTGTAAATGTCACAGGAAGGAAGAGACAGTTCTTCTAAGAGATCAGCCACCAAACACAATCACCTCAACTCAACCGCACACTGTACCACACTGTACTCACAGCCAGGTTCTGAAACTTCAGCAAAAGTGCTTCAGCTACTCGACCAGCCTGCCGGCATGGGAGACAGGTATGTGATTGTGGCAGCTGTTGATACCACTGATTCATATGCCATGAACCCTAGAGTGTTCGACTATTATTATATTTTCACTGTTTTAATAGTGACTTTAACAGTGACTTTGAAGCATTCGGCAGGTTAACTTATGCAGTGAAAGTTAAAAGAGGTGAGCTGTGAGAGCTGTGCATCTTCTGCCTGGATCACCCAAACAAAAACACTACAGTGGATACAAGGTCTTTTCCTGAGTCCGCCTTAAATCTCAGCTTTTATTTTTTTGAATTCCAAGACTTAAAGTCTACAGATTTATTGGCCTTTTAAAATTTTAGCAGGGTGCTTGACAAATCTACATAGACTGTGTTTGCTGTGACTTTGACAAATAATTCACAAATAGTTTTGTAGTGTGCACACTGTATACTCGTTTAAGTGGAAAAAGCTGGAATCATTCAGTCCTAATGGGAGATTGACAGCTGTTAAGCATAGATTTTTGTCATATTAGCAAAAGGCATTTTTGTATCATTTTTCAGAGTTCGTTGTGTGTGTGTGTGCGCGTGCAAGTGCGTGTGTGTATGTGTATGTATGCTTGTGTGCGTGCGGCACTGTACATCTGCATTTTTTTTTATTAGAGGCAGTTATGTAATACGAAACTACTATGATGTTACAATCTGTTGATAAGAGGCTACTGAGATTAGAACTGCCAACAGGCCATTTCACAGAGAAACCAGTCAGTTTGCTGCTTCAGTTTTAGTCTCATAATGAGGGCCTAGCGCGCTGTGTTAGAAGTAATAAGACATAACATCAGCCTCACTGAAATATTATTTCGAGAGGACAGTTTGCAGTTACTGTTGGGTTTCATAAACATTTGGAGCACTTACCTCTGCTCTCTTAGATAATCAGTTCTCCTGAACAGTGAACTTCAGTGAACAGATGTGAAGTAGAGCTGCAATAATAGACCGTTTGAGCATTTTGATTTGGAGTTACACTCTGTGGTTTTATGCATAACTGAATAGCAGAGGAGGGGAACTGGGAAAAGGAAACGCCCTAGTGTTAAGGTGGTATTCCTTTCTATGAATTCCCCCCATTGCTTCACTGCCATTATTCTGACGGCTTCTGTGTTAAAACACTTGCAGGCCTGAAAGCTACACAAACCTCACTACTGAGTGTAGTTTTTTTTTTGTTTTTTTTTTTTTTTTTTTTTGGGCGGGGGGGTGCAACACTATAGGAAAAGCAGTTCTTTAATAGGAAACATACACAGACTGTATACCTCAGTAATTAAATCAATCCTCAGCAGTTTAGTTGAACACATTGGAATCTTCATTAACTATATATTTTCACTGTTTTGTGTAGTGGTTTGTTGATGCAGTCTGAGTCACAAAACAACAAAGCTGCCAAACACATTTCCAATCAACTTTGCTCCCTCCAAAACCTCATTAAACTGTAGAAATGTCAAATTTCCCTTCCCAATGATCCAGCACTTGGTGTGTGATCAATCTTGAGTTTAATCCTTCCTTCTTTTTTTTTGCCTTCATATCCATTTGCTCCGCTGTTTTTGATCCTCATTATTCTCATCCTCTGTTACATCACCCGACAAAAATTGCCACTTGTCATTATTGTAGCTTCTCCTGATCACAGCCTGTTTTCATGTCTGTGATGGATAAATGCAGTTATAATATTCTTAACTGAAGTTAGAGGAGACACTAAGAAGTGGAGACACACGATGGTTAAAGAGTGTAAAGCATGTTTGAAAGCAAAAACATAGGCCTCTAACTTGATGGAAGCAGCATCAAATTCTCTTATTTGCAGCTGCTATTAAGACATAAACAGACAGCAAAAAAGGGGTAGGGGTAATTAAAATTATGGGCTGCATGAGCTGTCCATGTACCAGCTATATAAGCTAACCGGTATCATAACTTGTCATCACAATTCAACTTAAAAATATTATTTCAGACGAGCCAATTTGAGTTCACTTTTGAGACTCATCATCCTGAAAACAGACCACATTAACCTGAAGAGTACTCTTGCACCGTAATATAGTTAAAAACACTAAGCCCAATTAAATCTTCAAAATAAGGAGAAATCCTTTTGTCACTTTCAAATAACTTATTTAAAGTATTTTGTTTCCATTTTGCTTTATTTAATCGAATCAATATCTAAAAAGATAATGGACAGCTGTGAAATTTGTTCTAGATTTTATTTTCATGGTATGAAGGTTGCAGGAGATGCTAACTAAAACTGCAGAACTGCATGAATCTTCCGTAACCCATCACCCTAAAAGCTGATTTCTGGACCGATCCCGAGACTTCCCCAGTGAAAGTATAGCATTGGGTGTTTAATGACAAGTTGCACTAGTTTCCTGCTGCTGAACTAGAGGCCTGTGTCATTAGAGAATCAGAATCTGTCCAACAAATGAGTGAATGAAAGTCTAGAGAGGATTCTCCCTCTGGCAGCCATATTGGAGGACCTCAGCCTTTTGGTCAACAACAGTCGCAAAAGGCTGATGGTGTTTCTATGCATGAAACGTATCGGTCTCAACAAAGTTTACTAGAATTTTAAAGTTTTTTTTAACTTTTTTTGAACTGAACTGATATTTTTTTGTTTCCAATTTGTTTTTTGTTGAATATGTCATCACCTTGTTAGATAGCAGCTTAATGTCACTTTTCTAAAACATTTCTTTTTAAAGGAGTGACAAGGACTGAGAGCAAGACATTTGATACACAGCAGTAACCTCAGTTTAGAAACAAAACAAATCTTCCATCCAGTTACTGGACAAACACACCAGGACCAGAACTTGTTGCTAGATTTCAGACCCAACTACAAAGCCTATACAGTGGATTTTCAGATGTTAGTATGAGTTTTATTTGCATTTCTTTTCTTTTTTTGGTTTCAGTATACTCATTATTGGTCCTGGATCTTTCTAAACAGCCTCCTCGTCTAATTTTATCTGAGTGAGCCGATTTTGGTCCGAACCAGGTTCGTTTTTTTTAGCCTACAGTAGATTCAAATAGAGTAAACTGACAGGTATCATCATATGTACTTTATATACTTTGTAATGGTTTTTGATTAACCATAAACTGTTTTGTTGATTTTTACAGATTTTTATCTGTTGGTGTCTTAATTATACAATTCAATGGCTACTGGAGTTAGTTCAGATTTAAAATAATATACAAAAGTGAGGGAGCTGAATGCATGAAGGGTGATACAGTACATCTGAATGCTGGCCTGGTGTCTGCTGAACTAGAGTTTTTCCCAGTCTTCTTGTCTATGCAGCATTGCTGGGCTCACAGTCCACTTCCTGTGACCAAATCACTTCCTGAAGTCTGACCATGTCAAATTCTAAATGATGAATGTTTACTCAGACCCCAAGTTAGTATTTGTCTCCTGTAGCACTCAGACCTGTAGCCTGCATAGTTTCAGGAACAGTAGAGCCCCTTTGACGTTAGCTAAACTATATACTACTAGCGCTACTGCTTGTTTTACTTATTATTCCTAAGGCTTTTTTTTTTTTTTATAATTACAAAGTTTTTGAACTATTTTTCTACTTTTAGTTGTTTTCTCTAAAGTCAGAAATGGTGAAAACTTCCCATTTCCCTCTGTGTTTGCTTTTCTTCATCTTGTGGTGCTTGCCTGTGGTATACAGTAAACGGGTCAGAGCTAGAGAGAGGCACATTTTACACACTAGGCTGCACATAAATAAGGTCAGGCCTATGCTGTATTAAAACCTTATCTTATACAAGATGAAGCTAGCAGGCATGATTTAGTTTCTCAGCCGTTATTTTCTTCCAAAACAAACAGAAAACAGGTCAAATTTAACTTAAATCAACTGCACGTATTAACAGTCTCTAATATAACAGTCTCAATCTTGTAATATTTTCATTTCATTTTGAGTTCCCGCTGATATCCTTTGTTCAGCTGCCAGAAAACAGAACTTAGACTCCCAGTCTCACCTCATTAGACCTTCCTCTGGCAGACCCCCCCCCACACCTGACTTAAAGTCAATCCAAAGTACAGCAATATTGAGCCTTGTTATTCTGCTTTCAAAATGTGCCATTTCTCAGCTTCTCTGACCTCAATCTCCACTTACCGTTTAACTTCTGTGCTTCTCCGTAGCCTACAACCACACAAACAGTATGTGAAACAGGATAGATGAAGCTCTATATGTTATGAAGCTTAAACATGATTTCCAAAAAGTCAACACCTCAGAGACTGCCATGGACCACTTCCAGTCATAATATGTGCTCAGTGTCATTGCCAGTACCAGTCATTATTATTAATTGTTGTGAAATTACTTTTTTTTTTTTTATTATTTGCTTTTGGTCAAATCTGAATAATGTACAGACCTTTTTTATGCTCCATGTTCTAAAAACCTTGTATAATTCATGCATTTTTTCATAATCTTGACTCTAGGCATCATTTGTTCATATATACACAGTTTCCAACTTTTGCAGGGGATATATTCTCAGTTTATATTTGTGTATGGTCCTGGGGCAATGCTCAGCGTAGGCCCTCCCACAGCCTTACATGTTGAAATATGAGTAATACTTCAGCGCAGGGCTCTGTAAACTTTCCCTCTCTAACCTCCAGTAAGGTTACTGCAGTTAAACCTCTGTTGCCTCTCTTCACTTCTTATAGCTTTCAGTTTCCGTCCTCCCTCCACAAGCTATACCTTTTTATATAAATGCATATTTTCCTCTTAGTCATTTTTCAAAATGTTTTAACATGGCCAGTGACATCACAAGATCTGAAATTAAGTCATGCTGCTAGAAAAATTTATGTAATTTTGTTGTGTTTTTCTCAACGTAATTTTGAATCTGGATCAAAAGAGGCACATTTTTTCTATTAAACCAACAATAAAGATGTAATATGAAAACAACCCATGCTGTCATTGCCAGTCCCTCTTTTGTTGTCTGTGTGAGTTCAGCCCTCAACTCCTCTGCTTCAAAATGAGGTGCTGCAGGCGCTCAGGTGTTTTAGACGCACAGTCATGTTGGAGATTAACCCAAGCCGCCGTTAACTGCATTAAGACATGGCCACTCAGAAGAGAAACGTGATGCTCTGCTGCTGTTTAGAGACACATTGAATGGGTCCTCAAACGTGTGATCTACTCTTTATCACCACAGCAACATCGCTGAGTTTATTCAGGCGTTAAGTCCTCCCCTGACTCCCCATTCCCCTATTTAACTTCAGTAGCTCGGAGCAAAGGCGGCCAATCATGCCGAATCTTAAACATCATGCTTTCCTGATCACTTCCAATCAGCAGTGCTCTTTATATACATAAAAGGAACTATTGTGTACATGTCACAAGGCAAAGAATAAACCACTTGTTGAGCATGGCTTTGAGCCTGAGGCTGCCTTTTCTCCTCTTTATAAATAAACATTAATACAATAAAGAAGGATCTTTAAATTGGGGTCAGGTGTCAAATACATTGAAGAAAACAATACTATTAAATAAAGCAGTCTTAAACCAGACAGCTCTTCCAGTGACCTGGCATAATGCTTACTTTTAGCAAAAGTTTATTTGCATGATCAGAATTCAGAAACTATCTTCAAACAAGTGCCTGTGTATTAAAATAAGATAGGATGCAGCAGATCACCAAACCCCCAAACACAAAGGTGAATTTTGAGTAGGAGAGAAGAGTTCAAACATGGTGAGCTTGTTGCTTTGGAAACAAGAGAAGTCATGTCATTCCACTGGAGTTTATTTTTAAAACTATATTATCATATGACTCTGAAATCCTTAACTTCTTAAGATGGATGTTTTTGCAGTTTACTCATCAAGCTACCGTGTCGTTCAACACTCATTTATTCTAACATAGTTCAGGACAATCAGCCCTTGATGATTATATGATTTTAGAAGATCACTTATTACACTTATAATTCAGCCTGAGTTGTGTGTATAGAATAAAAGAACCAGCGGTACCATATTAGAAAGAAAAAAGTGGTGCAATGTTTCTCAAAGCTGAATGAATAATGCAGAAGACCACAGCTCAGGGTTCACAGTGAAGCACTATACAGCTGCCTGTATATTAATTATTGTAGGACAAATGCACTGACTTGGGTGGGCAAACACTGACAAAATACAGTCCTTAGTCATTTTACTGCATATTTGTGCACATGTGAGTGCACATGTCGGCCGAATGGTGTCTCCATACCACTGTTCTATGCAATAATTCATGTAAAACCACGGATTGTCCAGTAGGGGTCCCCCCTCACTTATTTCATTTTAGTTGACCTTAAATAAAGGATCTGTACTTCTACAAGGTGCCCCAGGCTCTGAGACCATAAATACCAAACTGAATCCAGATAGGTTATGTCTCAATTTATAATATATTGAATGTTTATAATTCTTGCCCCTAGAGATTCATATAGCAGCGTAGGCCACCATTCAGGAATAAAATAATATGTCAACAATCACAAATCATTTCAAATGCATGTAATCTATTAAGACCGTCTTATAAAAACCATTTATTAAGCATGAAAACTAACCGATTAGAGTTGTATATACTTATCATAACATGAGCCGATGACATTCCAGATAACATAAATAAAAAATAATCACCCTGGCACATATCTTTCCCACCATTATTCATGGTTCATAGTACCATATGGATTTTGACTAGATATAGATTTTTACCAGTTTTCCAAGGTCTAAGGAATCAAAGAAAGTCTGGGTTACCTCAAGCCCTGAATCTGCACAGTGTTACATTGACATAAAAAAAAAAAAAAAAAAAAAGCATGTGTTTGTCTCCATACAAGCAAATTTATATCCTTAAAATTAACCTTAAATGAAATTTATCATGCTCCAAAGTGATGTCAAAGATAATTTATTTACCACTTATATCAATATCATACTGAACACCCAAACAAGCAATTCATCTATTATATTTAATGCTAGAATAATATACTTTGAGTATTTGTTAGCACTCCGTGATAAATTTGTGATTCTCTGCAGATGGCAAGCATTACAATTTTCTGTGGTTGTGAAATTTTTCTGTCAATGTTGTCACAGTGGAAACTTTTGAGAATTGATTCTACAGACCATTCACAAACGGTTCAGCAATAAATGTTGGTGAGCAATCCTTTGAACACCAGATATTAAACGGGAACAGATTCTATTACAAATAATGGTGATTCAGCTTTGAAGAAAAAAAGGTTAAAAATATCTTTCTTGAAAAGTTGGAAACTGCCCAGTGGACTGCTATGCAGGCATTCCTAGATAATTTTCTAGTATAGAGTATAAAAAATGACAGCCTTTGTTATTACTTTCAGAGTGAAAATACTCTCCCTGATTTACACTATAGTTCAAGTGTTTGCTATTATTGTACTACTATTCAGTATAGAACAAAGCATGTACACACACTGATGTTGTCACTTTAAACAATGTTGTAAATGTCACAACAAAGGAGGAAAAAGAAGAAGAAGAAAAGGGTAGATAAAGTCTTCATCTATTTGTTAGTTTTAACTTATATCTGGGGGCCTCTGGGTCCTAAGGGGCCTTCAGACCATGGCAGGAAGTGATATAAAGGGGATGATAAGACTCTTACCATGATTCCTATTGTGTCCCTATTCTTTTCCTGCCTCTTCTGAGAATCCACCCTGACAGATCTGCCAACAACAAAATGGAATCCTTTACACTCTTGTCACATATTAACAGGTTGTGAGAAAAGTGGGGCAATCACTTGCCATCTTCCTCATTCACAGCAGAGTAAACTTCAGAGGGAATCTAAAATTCTAGATAATAGATATTTCATGTTTGGAAATTTCAATATTGACTGAATTCCCATACGGGGAATTTTTGAGGTACAAGACACAAGTGAAATAAGTGAAATAAGTGAGAGGTCAGGTCTGGTCAAATACAAATTTCAAAAAGAGTGGTTGGGTTTATTTTTAAAACTTGAAAACTGTTTACAGGTAAATTAAAAACAGCTTGCCAAGTGTAATGAAAGCCACACATTTTACAGAAATCCGTACAATAATTTTGTAATAGTGTAACTATCATTGGCAAGCTTGGGCTTCTGGACTGTTGCAAACTGAAAGAAGAAGAAGAAAAAAAGGAAGCTGATAACTTTGCGGTTGATGGGAACCACAACACCTGCAGTGGCATGGAAAAAGTTTCAAAATTCAAGCAACATTAGTGTATTATTTTTTGTTTTGTACAAGATTACAATGAAAAAAGGAAGGGAGCACCATACAAAAGTTTTGGTATGACAAGAGATTATAGCTTTGAACTTTTACTGAGGTCTCAGACCTTAATCAGGACTATGGCTTTTTCACACTGTTAGGCTATAAGTAGATAGCAAAGCGTTTTCAGGTAGCCGTTTCTTCAGTTTGCATTGCAATTAAGTATTGGCATTTAAAAGGTTTGGTGAACATCAAGCTGTAGTCTGGAAGTTTAAGAAAAATTTTCAGGGCAAACTGCTTCTTGGATTGCTGAACAGGCAAATCAAATCCCTGTTTGACTGCAAAAGACCTTCAGGAAGATTTAGCAGAATCTGAAGTTGTGGTGCACTGTTCTACCAACACTTGCATAAATATGACTTTTATAGGAGAGTCATCAGAAGAAAACCTTTCCTGTCTCCTCACCACAATATAGTCAGAGGTTTGTGAAGGAAAATCTCAACAATTCTGACGCATTCTGGAAAAAAGTCTTGTGGACTGATGAAGTAAAAACAGAATTTTTTAGGTGCAATGAGCAAATGTATGTTCGGAGAAAAAAGGTGCAGAATTTCATGAAAAGAAAACCTCTCCAACTGTTAAGCATGGGGGTGGATCCATCTTGCTTTGGGCCTGTGGTGCAGTCAGTGGTATGAGGAATATTTAACTAGCAGTAGAATGGATTCAGTTAAATACCAGAAAATTCTGTGAGCAAACATCACACTGTTTTTTAAAAAAGTTGAAGATTAAAGAGGATGGCTTCTACCACGGGATAATGATTCTATACGCACCTCAAAATCCACTATGGAAAACCTCATAAGGCACAAGCTGTAGGTTTTGCCATGGCCCTCACCATTCCCTGACCTAAACATCATTGAAAGTCTGTGGATAGACCCTAACCTTTGGTTTGGGCCCTTTTCCTTTTTTATTTTGAAAATAGAAAAGATGGAAATAAAGTATTATTGAGTAAAACCTCGAGAAAATCAGGTCATATTCAAAGTAAACAAAATAAGTTTTACTTGTTTAACTATTCAGACTAACAGAAATTTTGACCAGGGTCACCCAAACTTTTTCTTGCCACTTTATAGTTTTTATTCAAGATTACTGTCTGATTACTGATTACTGATTACTGAGTTTTCCACAGGATACCTCAAGTCCCTCCCATTATTTCCCTCCTATTTCTTTTTTGATACATTCAGTAGATAATTACCTTACATTTGAGACTTATTGTAGACAGGGAGACACTTCATAGTGAATTTCATGAAAAGGATTATATAATGTTTTACAGAGCTTAATGTTTGACAGCCAACACTCACGACTTGGATGTGAGCTCAGACAGGCAGCTTTAAACCAGATGGATTCATTTATCATTTTCATAAGTACTTGCATAAACAGTGTTATTCTAGTTGAAAAGTTGCCAGTGGTTATTTAATAAGACAGAATATCAATTAAAACTGTGAGTCCTGGCAAGGGGAAGGGCTGGCCTATACCCACAATGAGACTGTGGTGGAAGATGACCGCATGAGGTCTGAGGTCCATTTTCTTAGACATGCTGACTTGCATTTTTACCCAAAACAAAAATACCACAAAAGTTATTAACTTAAAACTTTCTGCTTAATCACTCAAAATGTTCAACTGCCCATGCATGTATTAAGAGTTTTATAACTCATCTCCTTCTAGCTCTGGCCACAAACTTATCAATCACCCCTTACAGAGGGGCTGGAAATATCCGCCTACCAAAACCTGTGTCTGTGCCACTGCAAACTCACTGTAAGTCAAAAGAGGAAGCTTTTGCATATGAAAATGCACAAGTTATTCAAATGCCAGTGTAAAGGGTGGGTGGCGCTAGCAAACAAGTTGGTTTGCTTTCAGCAACAAAAGTTTCACCAATAAAAGATTACAAATGGTAAAGCAAAAACTACATAAAAGAAATCAGAGAGGCATCTATCGTTTAAGCTCCAGAAGGCCACAGGACGCTGCTACATAACTGCTCCTCACAACCTACAGTCTGCAATCTACTCAAGTGGACTTGGCCTGTTCAAGGTTTGTTCAAAGCCTCACAACTGCAAAGGGAAAGGAATAAAAAAACATACAAAAGCTCAGGTAGGACTGAGTCAGGACAGCAGCTGAACACTACTGACCACATCTTCAACAGACACACCTGTCTAGGAGCTAACGGTCATCAGCCAGTAGGTAGTGACTCATTGCTTTTAGGGAGGATGGACCTAGCACATTCATTTACGTCAACAAAGATAGGAAGTACAGAATTTAGAGTTAATGAGTAAATCATGTAAAACCCTGCATATGGCCCGGCCTCAACTGTACAGAATGTGCCTGCTTGAGTCTGTATTTGTAGTTGTTGCTTCTTTCACAAGCTGCAAACATAAACCCATAATTATTCTGCTGGAGCACATCTAAGGTGCTCAGTGTTGTTGCTGAGATACAGACAGTGTGTTATTGTTTTTAGAGAGATAAAGTGTGACTGTCAGGCATAATCGGCTACTGCTACATCTCTGCCAACACATGTCCTGTTCGGCGCATTACTCTGGCCTGAAAACGAACCCCCCCCCCCGGCTGGAAACTTCCTCAGCTGATAATGAAGCAATAGAAGCACTTGGGGCCTACAAACACACTGCTCATGTTTTCAAGCTTCACACAATCTGGACCAAAATACACAGCTTAGACACAAGTACGCACACACCTTGTTGATCTTCCCTTCCAGTCACCTCATAATTTCATTCTTGACTGTGAAAGTACTTGTTTTTCCCCACTGTGTATTTTGTAACAGAACAATGTTGGAGCTGAGTTGTTCATTGTTTCTGCCAGAAGGACCTGGTGGACGTGGATAAGCCAAAAAAACAGCTCAGGAACACTTTGGACTAAAGACAGATGCACCGATGAAAGAACAGAGATAATGTACTGAAAAGAAGGAAAAAAAAACAAAAGTTAAGGACAGGATGTGGTGTAACAAGAAACATTAGATATATCATTATACTGCTGTTTGAAACTGAATATTTACATGAAATTTATATAGAATTTTAAAAGCACACAGTTAAAATTCCCTCAGCTGGAACGCGAATGTCTGACCTTGTATTTTTGTTTGTGTGTAGAATTTGTAGGTCACACTCATGATGTGGAATAAATGCCACTGAAACACTTTGAGATTCACTGTTTATATAAACTCTAATAAAGCAAAAAAAATCCCCCAAAAAACCAAAACATTAATACAAACTTTTCCAGTGATTTACAACAAACTGTATACATCCTTCCGAGGCTGAAATATTTACACAAACTTACATTCAAAAGATATGTTCTAATATTAACGTATTATATTCATTTTAAAATGAACCTAAACATAACAATTTTCTGTCCTTTTGGGCACAATTTTTCTTCTGAACAGCAATAAAATGATCATTTGCCAAAATGGCAAAACGGTGAAAATGTAAACAAAGTTGTGGCTACAGAATAGAATAGCTTTTCTCATACAATTTCAGATACGCTCTTCTTAACATTCCTCATCATTTGCCAAACTCTAAAAAAAAACAAAAAAAGATACTTCACACGGAGACACACTACTACTAAAATGCTGCTGCATGCTTGCTGGTGAGTTTGTCTAGTGACGTCAGAGCACCTGCTGCGTCTCACAGCCCAGGACCTCCAGACGGAGGGCGATTGAGTTTAGCCACCCAAACGGTTGTATGCGGATGTACTGGCCGAGGAGAGGATGATTGAAAATCGTGATGGCTTCCTCGTCTGGATCATTGTTTCCTTTGAAGATCTGAGGACGGAAAGAGGAGCAAAGAAATAAAGAATCAGAAAAACGCAAGGCGTTAAGTAGATGAAGAACTGTAAGAAAGTAAGACTGAAGGCCACAAATTATGGATTAGACGCAGAAAACACATCTTTATATGCAGGTGTTCAAAAGATATGGATTTTGAGGGGTGTGATAGTAAAAAATTTAATTTTTTTTGCCAAGAAGCTTTATTAGCTTCAGTGATTTTCAAGCTCCTATGCTTTGATGGGATTCCTTTGGTGGGCTGTCAGCTCTGTAACACAGAGCGACACACCAATAGTGAGGGAGACTGGGAGAATGAATAACTGAAATGAGTAAAGAAAAGATAACCCAGTGTGTTGTTTTTATGCACTGTTGTACAGGCAGGAACCTGGATCGTATTAGCTAAGAAATGCTTGCGTGTCCAGTTGGTCTACCTTTTCTCTTTGGGAGCCTTCCTCTAACACAGTGTTCCATGATTGTCCGTCAGGACTGACGCTGACCGAGAACTCGGTCACCATCATCTGCTTCCACCCCGAATAAGCTCCTTGGGTTATGACCCCTGTGATGCGTTTGACTCCCCCCAAGTCAACCTGCAGCCACTCGTGGATGTTGCTGTTCTGGGGTGACAGGGAAAGAGGAAACATTTTTAGACTCCGGTAAGAAAAATATCGACATAAAAGAACAAAGACAAAACAAACAAACGTAAAAACCTAGACCTGAAAGAAGTTATACTAGGATACGAGCACCCGACACAACTTCGGGCACACAGACTTATTAAATCATTTTGCATCACATTCACGAGTGCTGAAGTCTCTTCTAGTTTAGGAACAGTTTTCTGCAAAAGACTTACACCGTAAAAGGTAAAAATAAAATGCATATATTAATTTCCTTTTTTAACTCACAGTTGTTCAATGTAGAAACTCCTGAACCGGCCACAGCATCATGTATGAAATTTTGTGCAGAAGGACATAATGGAATAATATGACTGGTAACAAAAACATCTAAATTCAAGTGTCATGAAAGAAATCTATGAAACTGAAAAGAATAAATACCATCCTCCGAACAAAGCAGGCAAAGCAAAGTAATAACCCAGACAAAATAGATGTAGAGATGGCCAAACGTAACACCGCACCACTTCCTCTCCCACGTCACTCTGAGTAAACGAGGAAACTTATAAATTAAACTAATGAACCGGCAGTTCATCTTTTTTTGGCAGGATGTGATCTGGCAACACCAAAGGAATTGTTTTTTTTTTCCACTTTAATTCCTGCATCCATCATTCGTGAAAAACTTAAGTTTTCAACTGATAAGAAGAATCTAGAAGTCAAACCACTAAAACTTACATCAACAAGGAAAAATGAATCAAGGTTGTCCCATTATAATTTGTATCCTGGAAACAAGTTTGCAAGAAGTGCTTTCTTCCTGTTTAGATTAATGCTGAGAACAAAGACAAAATTCAATCGTGACAGGGCCACTCTTAAAGGATAAATGCTTCTAAATACTAAGAATGTTAAAACCATAACATGTCATACAATGCCATCTGATAGGACCTTTGCAGCCCTATTATAGGTATTTGGCCCAGTTTTCCATGAGTGCTGCATACTGTTTGGCCTGTGACTGTTAATAACAACTCAACAGTTTGACGAGAGGACAAATCACACTTCTAGCGTTTAGTGCCGCAAAGTGTGAAAACGATAAGCTCGAGATGAGAGGAGAGGAAGAACTAGAAGGCAAAATAAGGATGGAGAGAAGAGAATAAAAGGGAGAGAATAAATCTTATGCATGACACAGTCTGTTAACACTGTGTGAGGGTAGTATCACTTTGTCTTGGTGCTGTTAAAAAGTGTTGCTGAGGCAGGGAAATCAAATGTGAAGGACAGATACTGTAGTTCTCCAAAAACTGTGTCTGAGAGAAATGAAAAAAAAAAAGTTGCAAAATGTGTATATATATGTATGTTCACCTTTGGCCTCCAGGCATTGACGCTGCCATCCTGATGGAGCCGAGCCAGTTTAGGGGACCAGGTACGCCCCAGATATGTATAAAATGAAGAGGCCTTAAAGCTGCTGTCAGGAATCATCCCTCTCCGGAGCCCGAGGGGTATCGAGCAGCCTGGTCTCGCACACAAACACGCACGCGCACACGCACACACAACACACACATAAGTCATCCTCGGCACTTTCATGCATTAAAATGAGTACTATGGTTAACTCTGTGTCTGTTTGGCCCAGCTCACTGTTGAGATCACAGCCCAGCAGCTCCAGTCGGAGAGCAGGCTTTTTCTTGTAGCCTATCGGCTGGATCCTTATGTAGCGAGCCACAATCGGTGGAGAGAAGCGGTTGTCTTTCACCTTGGAGCTGTCCAAGTTGCCATGAAATGTCTAAAACAGAGCCAGACAAACAGTTTACAGCATTTAAAACTCCTCAAACTCCCAAGGTCAGCTGCTGACAAGAAACCATTTTTATTGCAAGAACATTTTCCTCCTGTTTTTCTAGGACTTATTTCCTGGCATTAAAAATGCATAGCTAAGAACAGCTTCCAGAGTGGTACCTGCTTGTAACAGTTTTACCAGGCAGGACTTCTTTGAGAAAAATAGCAAAGGTGGTGAAATGTTAATTTAACGGTTAACAACTAAAAATCTTAAATATGTTTCAAAGAATGTCTGCAATTTGATTTGCATAGTGTGATAACTGAAAAACAATGGCTGACTGGATGTAAGAAGCTTTTCAAAAGGATCTATAATATATACAGAATTTGTAATTAATGGAGTAAAAGTAATTACTTTTAAAAAATAAATAAATAAATAATAAATAAAATAAATAAATTACTTTTACTACATAAAATTACTTATTTGATTATCAAAGGGTCATTTGTGTAGAATACTATAAATTTTGAAGATGTAGCCATCAGCTCTGGAAAATAAGAAGTAAAATTCTTTGCAACAGTTTCACTTCTACTTGTAAATTTTAATGTAATGTGCTAATCTACAAACTCGAGGGTTCATCTTCCTGAAAAAGGAAACAGATTTTTGGAGCTGTTTCTAGATATAAAATATGTTAGGTGTATCTACATCCACAAATATCGTGTTTATCTATTGATCCGGGAACTCCCATGACTGCTTCTATTGTGGGCTTAGCCTCTGCAGTGCTGAGGAAAATCGTTTCCTCAAGGATCCAAATTTTCTTACTGACGACTATGAAGCCTAATCCTACTGTGCTACGGCAGCAGAGGCTCTACCTTCGGCCCGGTATAGTTCATTTTGTAAGTGCTCCAAGTTTCCTGGTCCAGGCTGTAAGAGATGGTGAAGAATGTGATGTAGTAGTTCCTCAGCATTGACCGGACTCCCTGTGTCTGCACACCGTGCACCAGGGTGGGCCGCTGGAGGTCAACCTAACAAGCACACGTCACATGACATTACATTTCACTGAGCTCGATTTCTGTTTTATCTGTGAACGTCACAAAGAGGATATAAGGTGTGTGTCTAACCTGTATCCATGACATCTTGTTTCTGCCCATCCATGCATTGACATAACCCGACTGCTCCAGCCTTGCCAGCCTGGGCTCCCAATTATCTGGACACACATATGTAAACACATTTATAACACAGCCCTCAATGAGGGCAGTTTCCAAGGTTTCAGATTTCATCAAGCTGCTTGGGATATTTTCATTTTCAGCACACTGGGTATTTATGGTAAGCATGTCATCTCTCTGCAAGTGCTGACAAGCATTTAGGGTCTTTCTGATGTGTTTGCCCTGTTAAGGTTTCTAAAAAACAAGAAAACAATATCTTACCTATGTGATCTGATGCCGTGATCTGGGAATCCTCAATTCTCCCTGATTTCATCCCCAGAGGCAAGACACATTCTGCATGTCAGCACAAGAAATTTCTAGCTCAATAATGCGTGTCACATTTCCAAATATCATAGTTACTATTTAAAAATTCCCATGAACCATTTCTGTGGAGTTGCACAATAGAGAGTTGCACACTGTCTGTTTCGGCGTTTGACATTACTGGAAATGGTGACGATGTCAGAAAAGCTGATATGATAAACTTCTTTAAAATGTCAAGGGATCAACAAATCATTAGGATTTCATCCTTTAAAGACCAACAAATCTCTACCAATTTGATTATCTAATATATTATAGCTTCAGTTACCTTATAAACAGTTTTTTTCACACGTTTGACACATATACCTACGTGGACTATACACCAGAAGTTTAGCCCTCATGCCAGCCAGCTGGTAGTCTCCTATGGTGCACTCCACCAGCCACGTGCCAACTGTGGGGGGTCTCATCTCCACTGTGCCAAACACTCCTGGAGGGGGAGGAAGACATGAGCAATAAAATACATGAGACAGTGTAATACAGGAGTCAAGAAACCTTTTAGACAGACAGGGCTGTGTTTATGTTATATAACCAGAAGAACAAACCAAAAGTAAAAGTTTAGCTCAACTTAAGATTCTTCATAAAACAGTTTTCATTTTTGTCACATGGAATATTCTGCGCCAGGATTCAGATTATTTTGTTGATATGAAGTGAGAAATAGTTCCAACTGTTTAAACGTACAATGATTTCTATACAATAAAAACAGGCACAATAAGGCTAATGAATAAATGTAGATTTAGTCAGAATTGAAGCATATTTTATAACAGCAATCGTATGGACTGTAGTTTGTTTGTAGTTTCTCATCTGACTTATAAAGAAAGAGCCTGCTGGGGATGATACTGACATTGACATTCATATCTGCAGACGGTTTATGTGAATGCATGGGATAACATTAATTTTTGTTTTATCAGCGTGCGTGTGTGTTATCATATTAGAGCCTGAGAGAGGTTCAAGTATATGAATGTGTGCGTGTGTATTCACCAGGGAAGAGGTTGTACACGCCCATGCGGTGTTCCTTCTCAGTGTGAACGGTAAAGGGCAAACCGTGGAATTGCACTACGTGGTACTCGCCGTCGCTCCCCACATTTAGCAAGTGCCACCTCACCTGCTGGTGCTGGGCGACCAACAGACCAGGAAGTGTCTCCGCCACGTAACCATTTATCGCTAAAGGGAAAAAAGGGTAGCGGTTATTTCTGAGAAAAAGGGCATCATAAAAACAGTGGCAACAAATCTTTAAGACTTCAGTGAGCTAACTGAAACATGACACCAGCAATCAACCTTATTCTCTCCACCTGCAAACTTATTGCTGATGTGGTACCAGGGGTCCTCGGTGTTGACTTGACAGGGCGGGAGGCAGTGCTGCTGCAGGTTCTCCTCCATGTACCAGCTTTTAGTTTCATCGAAGGTGTGGAAGAGCAGTGAAAACTCCTGGATGTCTGTCTGCATGTTGAGGGTGCCGGGCTTACAGATCACCAGCGGACCGATTAGACCCGAGTGAAGGTCCTTCTCCTGAATATAGAGGGAAATACGTGTTTTCTCCTTGTAAAACGAAAACCGTTATAATCAAACACAAAACTGTATATCCATGAAAAATGTGGCAGCTACAGGCGAAGACCCGTACAGACCTTGTTCACAGTGGAGTAGTAAGCCCCAGTCTTGCAATCAAATTCAGTGTCGGTTGGTCCTTGTGTCCTGGTTATTTTCCAGGTATAGGTCCGCGCCTCCCCAGGAGCCACAGGCTCTCCTGGGACCCCAGGTGGAGCAGAGGAGGCATAGCTTTGGGCTACGCCAGCCCCCTGGCTGCGGTCATAGACTCCCTGAAGGTGAAAGGAGTAGGACCTGGATGCCTTGTTTTTAAAGATTACCTTGAGTAAGACGGAGAGGGAAAAGATACCAAACAAACAACCAAAAATGGTGAATTTCTTCCTCAAAACCAGAAGAACTGCAGCATCTACAGTAATGTTTCATAATTCATTTCTTTCATGAAACACCAATAGTGCTCGAATATCACTTTATTTTGCTTAGGCTACACTATCACTTACAGTGACAAGATCATGAATCTCAGCTTTGATGCAAGGTCCCATGATTCCCAGGTGTTCTTGAAGCTCTCCTCTGATTATGGGATCCTTGAAGTCTTCGTTAGCGTAGGCTCGAAACACCACCTTCTTATACTTGGGCAGGAACTTCCTCATCCCTCTACGCATCTCTCTGAAGGGAGGAGCTGAGTCAATACTGCTGCTTTGACACGGATTATTTCAGGACATCTAATACTCAGCCTGTCAGTATCAGCTCTCCGTTGTCAGACAGGGATCAACTTTCATCACTCTATGCTGTATTAGCAACAGTAGCCTGCCTATGCACTAAAATCAGCACATTAACCCCCGTACGTGCTAACATGCGTTTTACAACTATGGTATGTGACACGTGAGTGTTTAGCACGGTTCGCATATTTATGTTATGCTAACGTTTGATAAGTTTTGAGCCAGAGCCAGGAGGAAATCGGCTTGATATAAAATCATAAATTGCTGTTTTTACATCTCAACTTGTGTGCAGATTAAGCAAATGAAATAAAACATGTTAAATATTGAACTTTATAGGTGTTGATAGGCGTATTTCTAAAGCTTGGATGGAGCCAGGCTGTTTCCACCCGCCTTCTGTCTTTATGCTAAGCTGAGGTAATCGTCTCCTGGCTCTAGCTTCAAATTGTATTTAGTGTACAGTCATAAGACTGTCATCGATTTTCTCTGACTCTCCACAAATAGGTGTATTCGTTGAGTGTGTAACTATCTAAACTATCTTAACTTAAAGTCCAGCTGGGGAACCTGGATGGAATATTATTCCTACCTGGATTTGATGAACTGGTGTGGTTTTCTGATGCCGTAGTCCCAGGTGATCTCTTCTGCAGCAATGTAGTAAGTGGAATATCCATTCCTTCTGGTGCGCGGCTCCAAGTAATTTGCGGCAAATATATCTGATGTGCTGTTCACCTAGAAAAGAATGTTTGCATTACTGTGGGTGAGGGCGGAGAGATTGGGCTTGCACCAAGTATTTAGCATATAGAATTACATGTATTTAATATATGTGCACGAGACACAGAGAAAATAGTACCTCTTCGTTGTAGTCATCATACTCTAGAGACATATCGATCTGTGTTGCATTGTCATTGTCCAGCAGATCCACTGTAAGTCGCTCAGGTCTGGAATGGATGCTTTTTTGTGGTACAAAGTTTTCATCCATTTCCTCTGAACTTCTTGGCTCCTCGGGTGAGAGCTTCCTTCTCAGCAGTGGACTGCCGTTCAGGGAGATCTCGTTGCTCTCCACAAGCTCCTCCTTCGTCCCATTCTTTTCACTCGGCATGTCATGCCTTTCCTCAGACTTCACCTCTGCACCAGTGTCAGTTCTGTTTTCCAAAGCCCCTCCATCATTCTCTGTTCCGCCATCCTCTACGGCTCCGGAGCTCCAGTAACCCTCTGCCTGTCTTCTCTGTCTGTTGCCTCCAGGTTCAGTCCCATTCTGAGCCCCCGTCAACTCCACATCTCTCTCTATTTTCTCCAAGATATCCTGTGGGATTCCTCCCTCTGAAAACTTGTGTGGTTCCGTGTGATTCCGAGATCTTCTGCTCCTCGGCTCTAGCTCAATCTGATCGATATAGTCAGAGATATTGTCTTCATCTCTGTCGTGATCGACTATTGGGAAGTCTCCATTGTCGCAGGGCCGAACGCTGTAATGGATGCTCATCCCCCTGTCCTTGAGGCTGCCATCGAAGGCACTGATGTCCCACTCACCTGAGAGTAGAGAAAGATGAGAGTCAATGTGACTTGAGTGCACACACTGCCGCGACGTGACGGTCATTAAAAGACTGAAATTGTTTTTTATGGATTTTCATCCAAGAGCGGCAGCATATCCAAATGTCTTGTTGTGTGTCAGTGCTGGGAAATAGGATGGTGGCTTTAATGCTCAACACTCCAAAAAAGGTTCAATTTTTTTAATACATTTCCGTTTCCCTCCCTGGACATGCACAAAATGGGGAACCACTCAAACATTGATCCCTGACATTACTAACAGTCAAAAACTACACAATGTACTTTTAATTTGTCACAGTTGTCATTCTACATGGGCTCTCATTGGAGAAATGCTAGTCCCACACTAGTGATTAAAGCAAACCAGGGGTACATCAGGCTTGGTTCAGAAAGGTTAGATTTTGGACCTGTCGAAGAGACAGGTTTACACGGCCAAAATCTGAATCTGTGACCTTACCCATCAGCTCGGTCTCCATGGGAATGGTCATGCCAGTCATGGGGAAGAGGGTGAGGACGGACTGGTAGAGGCCTTGGTACTGGAACAGGTTTCCCGTGAAGTAAATGGAGAGGAAGTCGCTCTGGGTGCCCACGTTGGCCACATGCCAGAAGGTGACGTCAGTTTGACACATCACGAACCGGCGTCCGCTGAACATGATACCGTTCACACCTGGAGAGGAAAGGAAACTCAAAGTAGTACACTGACACTGCATGCCTCATTATTCAACTGGTCACCATCAAGAATAAGTAAACTCACTGTAGATGACATTGGAGTTGTAGAAATCAGGGTCTGCGGTGTTGGAGGAGCTTTGGCTGGACCTCTGCATGTTTTCCTTGAAGTACCAACTTCTGTTCTCATCATACACAGCGAACATCAAGCTCCACTCTTTATCTGGGCCCAACTGCATTCAACAATAGATTCAGTCAAAGAGACACAACATATGAAATTACATATGTGGAGGCAACAGTGTGCATTTTTTATTTTGAATTTTTTTGGATGGGGATTCTTGAACGTCCTTCTCACCAAGCGTCCTCTGGTGTCGATGGCGTCATACTTGCAGATGAGCAGGGTGCCCACCAGCCCCGATGCCAAGTCCCTCTCTGGTGAGATGGTGCTCTGATACAGCTGGGTCAGACACTGGGGGTCTCCCTCCAAAGGTTCATCATCTGACGTTAGCTTCCAAATATAGCCAAACGTCCCGTTGGGGGGCACTCCCAAGGAGCGCAAGTCCTTCTCTGCATCTTTTTATTGAGACAAGATTAGATCAAATTTTGATGTTTGGAAGTTGGGTTTTTGCAGTAGCAGAGTTACAATCATACATAATATGATGAAAAAATTTAACATCCAATTTTTGGTAGCAGAATTAATGATTTTGAGTAAATTTGCAAGCTTCTACTATTGATAATATTACCCTCTGTATAATATAATTATAGTGCAACATTTCTCATCAAAATTCTTGATTAAAAAATGTTATCTTAATTTAATTTAGTGTTTTAATTTTTAAATGTCATAGGTATGTTATAGGTATTAGTTTAATTTTAGTTTATATAATAATATAAGACTTCCTTGGGTATTTACACAGTAAACTAGTAATACTACATGATTTTATTTCATGTTCTCTTTTTTATGTGGTTTTGCAGCTTCCAAATGAACTTTCACACTCCGTCTTTCCAAATATATTGATGGCATTAGTTTGTTTCAACCCTTTCATCTCATTTTAAATGATGATTTTCAAATTCTATGCATAATGGATTTAAACACCCTGGGAATTAAATATTTTTTTTCTGTAATATCTTTGCATTTGTAAATGAATGCCAGAAAATTAATCTCTAGATATTTTTAATACCAACATCTTCTTCCTGTAAAACATTAAAATATTTTTGACGATTTATTTGCACTTCGGGGCGTATTAGATATATCCAATAAATGTGATTTGAAGTGGCTTGACTGTTAGCTCATGAGTTGTAGCAGCCAGGAGAAGAAATATCGTTGGTTACGTACCGTAATGGCAAGACCTTAGTTTACATTTACAAAAGACAGTGATTTTTTTTTAGTATTCCCTCATCCTCTGCCTTCTGGGGTGGTATGCAATGAAGCCTGGGGGTTAATGTCTGTGTTTGACCTTACCATTCGGGTTTTTCTGCAGTGGAGAGATCTTGGTGAGGCCATTTGGGTAGATATTGAAAGGGCGACTGGCCAGGTTTTTGAAAATGATCTGGAAACACAATTTAAACCAATGGAAGATCATCAGAAAGTCGATCAAAGAACTTGTGCTTTCACAAGTGCTACATACGTTTATATCTGTCTTTGTATAACTTTTGTTTCAGCACATATTTCTCATGCATGATTGGCCAATACCCATATTTTCCTGTCCTTAAAAATTTGACTCACGTGAAACTCATCTGGGACTTTTCCTTTCAGAAGTGGACCCAGCAACGTCTTGGCAGGGTTCTTCCTCTGAGTGAAAGATTCGTCTGTATATTCTACATAAACCACCTTCTTATACTTGTAACCAAGATGATGGGGAGATGCGGGAAAGTATCTGGACTGCAGCTCGCTGATGTGGCCGAGAAAAAAAGACACACTTTAATCACTTCACCACAAACAATCAATGTAATTCAAATCAATTCGGCAAGTCACTTTCTTATTTTCTTCCACCTTCCCATCCTCAGTCTTTCCTACCTGTTTGTGGTATTGAGATGAGGAGCATAGTCCCAGGTGACCTCTTCAGCGGCGATATAATGCTTCCAGACTTTAGAGCGGTGTCTGCTGGCTCTCACTTGCACTTGTGGCTTCTTAGGCTGAACGCTTATCGTGTTATACTCACCCTCTCCATCATCATAGCTATAATCTTCAATGTGATCATCATAATTCTTAACTTTACGCGGGTCAGGTCCCGGCAGTTCGGGGCATTTCTCCACAGTGAAAAATGCGTTCATGCCATCTGGGTGGAACAGTAGTGCAGCATAACGATCAGAGTTCAGACTCAGAGCGAAGAGGTGAAAAATATTTTGATCAGGGTAACAGATTTATCTCCTCACCTTGGCGGTGAGAATGTATCTGACAGCTGATAAGGAAGCGGCCTGTGGTCATGGGTCTCATTTCTGCAGTGATGAAGGTCATAGGGGTAATCTCCATGGTGACTTTACGGTGGGTCAAAACCTGAAAAAACAAAGCCAGTGCACTAGATTTTACTAAAGATGGTTTAAGAAAGTACATTAAATGATAAATTAGTAAAATTAAAAGCAGCAAATCAGGAATCATGTATTGATTTATGATGATAAATATTAATGTATTAATGTAATCATCAAACAGGAATTAAACTAAGTACAGAAAAGAGTCTTTCAAAGCACATGAGATTAACAAATACAATGTTAGGCCTCATATTTTATACTGTATAGTATATAATTATAGAAGCCTACAACTGCATTGCAGTGTCTCTAAAACTGAAGTCCAGGTCAGGCTGAACACTCCACGCTTTTGGCGAGTGTGTTTTTGAGCCATCTGTGGCGTTTCTTGTCTGTTCATCCATCTTAAAGGACATTAGAGGACAATCACTTAACCAATCATATATGCAGTCGTTCATTTGTGCAAAACTAGAATAAGAGGCCCTGATTCTCACAAATAGTGAAAAAATATGTAAAGAAAGTACAAATCATCGAGAAACCTGCACGTGTTCATTTGTTAATGCTTAATTTATTTCACTTTTCTTTTTTCAAAAAAATCTACTGTAATGATTTTTTCAAATCTGTTAGTTATAGCTCACTTTTATGTGAAGACTTGAAATACCTGCAGAGTGTGATCCTGAAACTGAATGGAGTGGATTTCTGGAGCTGTGCCCACCCCAATCATATGCCAAAACACATGATTATGGTCTTGACATATTTTCAAACCTACACACACACACACACACACACACACGCACAAGCACACACATACACACACAGAAAGAAGGAGTGAAAATGAGGCCAAATTCCTTTGCAGACCACATACAACGAAGCCACTGATACACTGAGCACGGTGTCAGCAACACTTAACATTACAACACGACTTTGTGAAACAACCTCTCCCTCTGCCGCCAGTCTGGTTCATTACCGGGTAACGTAGAGTTGACATATCCATTGATGGTGTGGTATTCCTTCCTGCCTTGGCCCCTCTTGAACTTCTCTCTGCTAATCCTCTCTCCGACCTCTCCATACCAGCTCTTGGTCTCATCAAACACTGCAAACAGCAGGACGAACGCTGGATTTCTCCTCTCGCCTTCATCTGTGATGGCACCTGGGAAAACAAAAACACACCCACACACACACACACACACACACACATACAAACAAACACACACACACAAACAATTAAAATGGAATGAGAAGTCTAAAGAGTAAGATGTGATGGTGTGTGGGTGTAAAATGCCATTGTGCAGCCAGAAACTTAGCAGTAAGGTAGTAAATCTATTTTAATATGGCCAAATGGCTCTTTTCAGCAACGGGCTGGGCTTAGTATGATGGGCTTAGGTCTGACATCAGCTGGAAACCACTAGTTTATACAAGGTTCAAAGCATCTGATGAAATTATTCCAGCTTCCTGTTAGTTCCAAATGTTTGCAAAAGTCCAACACAAATCTGTGTATTTCTCTACCTATACCTTTCAAAATACTGACTTGATTTGCAGATGAGCAAGACACCGATGAGTCCTGAGTTGACGTCTCGGACTGTGTCGACCTGGGATGAGTAGGAGTAGGTTAGGCAATCGGGGTCGCTGGCGGTGGGGCCGTCTTTAGGGCTGATGTCCCACACATACTCATAGTATCCTCCTGGAGAGACGGCATCATCCTCCTTCTCCCAACTGGCTGTGGAATCATCGTACCCGGCTCCTGGAAAGAACAGGAAAAACAGAACAGCGTGACTCTGTTGACTCCTCTTCATTTACTAAGTAGCAGATGTGAGTGAAAGTAGGAAGACTACTGTTACTGCAGAGGACAGTAAAATGATGAATTAAATGAATGAAATTTGGTCTAATCCTCTTTGAGGGAAAATAAATACAGTTATTATGATTAGGTAAATAAATAATTACACAAATCAATCAGTCACATGCCATCACATATGAGAAAATAAGTGTTTTTCATTTGGGAAGGTTTAAAATTTTAACTTTAGTTATGACAATTGTGTCTGGAATAAACTGTGTCTGTAAAAGACAGATTCAGGGGAAGCACTGACTCATGATAGTGTGTAATAATGACTTAAATCAGACACAAAACACAGACAGACACACACACATTCACATTCACACACACAGATGTACACACACACACACACATACAAACAAACACACACACACAAACAATTAAAATGGAATGAGAAGTCTAAAGAGTAAGATGTGATGGTGTGTGGGTGTAAAATGCCATTGTGCAGCCAGAAACTTAGCAGTAAGGTAGTAAATCTATTTTAATATGGCCAAATGGCTCTTTTCAGCAACGGGCTGGGCTTAGTATGATGGGCTTAGGTCTGACATCAGCTGGAAACCACTAGTTTATACAAGGTTCAAAGCATCTGATGAAATTATTCCAGCTTCCTGTTAGTTCCAAATGTTTGCAAAAGTCCAACACAAATCTGTGTATTTCTCTACCTATACCTTTCAAAATACTGACTTGATTTGCAGATGAGCAAGACACCGATGAGTCCTGAGTTGACGTCTCGGACTGTGTCGACCTGGGATGAGTAGGAGTAGGTTAGGCAATCGGGGTCGCTGGCGGTGGGGCCGTCTTTAGGGCTGATGTCCCACACATACTCATAGTATCCTCCTGGAGAGACGGCATCATCCTCCTTCTCCCAACTGGCTGTGGAATCATCGTACCCGGCTCCTGGAAAGAACAGGAAAAAACAGAACAGCGTGACTCTGTTGACTCCTCTTCATTTACTAAGTAGCAGATGTGAGTGAAAGTAGGAAGACTACTGTTACTGCAGAGGACAGTAAAATGATGAATTAAATGAATGAAATTTGGTCTAATCCTCTTTGAGGGAAAATAAATACAGTTATTATGATTAGGTAAATAAATAATTACACAAATCAATCAGTCACATGCCATCACATATGAGAAAATAAGTGTTTTTCATTTGGGAAGGTTTAAAATTTTAACTTTAGTTATGACAATTGTGTCTGGAATAAACTGTGTCTGTAAAAGACAGATTCAGGGGAAGCACTGACTCATGATAGTGTGTAATAATGACTTAAATCAGACACAAAACACAGACAGACACACACACATTCACATTCACACACACAGATGTACACACACACACATAGGCGACAACCTTCTCCTCACACTTAATATTACATGTTAATCTAATTAGATGTGTAATCCTGAACATGGCAAGAGCAGTTTATAAGATTATAACTAAACTCCATTACAAGAATCTACCCTGTGGCAGGAAGACACAAGCCGTTTACAGGAAGTGACTGCTCTGGATCTACTGTAGCATTAGGACATATGCCAGCATCTGCTGTGGAGGGGATTTACCCTCAAAAGCTTCTCAGATCAGGGATACTTGAGAAATTTGACAATGGATGTTGCAATGCAGAGGACACATAAAATTGGGAAGTTTTAACCACACTAGATTTCTGTATGTGTATTCTACAGAAAACTTAAAGACTGGCTGTTTGGCTCTAACTCATGGCAAAAAAATCTGCACACGCAAGATAATGATAACCGTTGCCCACTGCAATTTCTAAAGAATGAGGAAATGACTTTTTTGGCAAGAAACACCTCTTTCTAAGCAATAGTGGCACTCGAACATTAAACTCAAAGGGTCTTTGCCTGTCTTTCATTTACTCATCTATGTTGAGACATGGACAACACATTTAAAAAATGAGTATGAGTCAAGGAGCTGAATCGGGTTCTTGCTCATCACTTTTGCCAAGAAGAACAGAATGCTCCTGGCTAAAGAACATTTTGTGATGTGGTGCATGGTATTAAATTTAAAATTTTGTCTTCAAAGGAAATGCAGAGTCTCCTCCGATCCAGCTCACCACACCTTCAGACTGTTTCCAGTAGGTGATCCCCACAGGGCTGATACTGTAGGGCTGAGAGGCCAGGTTTTTGAAGTGGACCACCACCCTTTCACCGGCCAGGGCAACGATCACTGGGCCCTGAATACCTACGACCAGCAGACACAACTTTCTTTAGGATTTCATAGTAATCACAAAAAACCAAAAACAAAACAGAAGATACGTGCTCTGAAACAGAACTACTGACTATGAAGTTTTGTTATTTGGGTTTCCACAAAATCAGCCTCCAAATCACTGTGTTAAATATAAAACAACTGGGAATCTGACATTTCCATGAAATTCCATGATTTGGTCTTTTTGTTTCATCCTTTGATGTGTTCACGAACACTGTCGCTGGCTGTTAAAAGAGTAGCACTGCTACAGAAAAATGTGATCATGTCAAAAATACAAAGATGCCGTACATTTGTGAACATCATCAGAGGCGACCTACCTGTCCATGCTGGTCTTGGCCTGGGGACAGTGAATGTGTTATCTGTGTACTCCCTGTAAACTGCCTTGATGTATTTTTGAGGCATATCTCTGGATCTCCCTCTAAAAAAAAAAAAAAAAATAAAAAATAAAAAATAAAATCAAAAAGTAAAATAAAATCCGAAACAAAAAAACCAGAATCAGTGAAACCAAATCCAATCAAATAATAAGAAAAGTGCCAGAAAACACTCAAAGACACCCATTTTAATTAAGCTTCGTATACTTGTCAGTGTTTTAACTAGTTTATAATTAATCACTGAGAAGAGTCACTTTTAAATGGACTGTCTTCATCCCTTTACACTTTATTTAACAGCACAAGTATTAAAAAAAAAAAAACAAAACCCTGACATTACCGAGACAGACACCCGGTGAGCTGCCCCCGTGGGCTGCTCAAAGCAAACCAAGAAATATTCACCTCTGGTCGGAGGATGGGTCAGCGCCGTCCAGGTAGATGTAGTCCCAGCCGATCTCCACGGCTGCCACATAATACTCCTTCACAGCGGGCGCAGGGCGCTGCGCCAGCCCGGCGGAGGCGCAGAGCAGCGGCAGCAGCAGCGGCAGGAGGCTCGGTCTCATGGCGCGGAGCGCGCACCTGTCGGCTCCACCGCGTCCCAGGTCAAACATCTCTCCGGGCTCTGGCTCTCCTCCCTCCGGCTCGGGGACTTAAAGAGAAGGGGGCGTGGAGCCGGGGAGGAAAGGACGAGTAGCTGGGAAACCGGGGTGGCGCTGCGGGGGCGCGTCCGGGCGGCGGGGGGCCGAGGGCGTGCGGGCTGGCGCATGATAAAATCCGACGAGAGGGAAAAGGAGAGAGGAGAGACCCGTTCCGGGGTCCGTCTGTTCCGGGGGCTTTGTCTGCCGGAGCCGATGGCTTCGTCGATGGTTTACACGGACAGTTAAAAGCAATTGATTAAAAATGAAAAAAGAAAAACCAAACATCTGGGTTACCAGGTTGTGAAAAGACAAAAAAAACCCAAAAGATCTTTCCCCAGGTGTTTATCCTGATTCATTTATTGGCAACTTGATATCATTTATAACTACATACTTGTTTGCCTTGAAAGTGAGGAACACATGAGTCTTAACTGATGGACCACCAACATTTAGAGCTGCGTCCCTCAATGGGTAATAAAGGATCTACAGAGCAGTGGTGGTACAGTACTAACCAACCATGAGTGGAGCCGTTTGTTATACTTTATACATCTTTTATAGAATGTACCCTATTTGAAGATGGCTCCCTCGAGGGTATAGTGGTTCTTATCCACAGGTTGCTTGTCCAGTATACAGTGTCCAGAGTTTTCGATCACGACCGGAATAATAATATAACATTTGGAAAGCTGTACATTTTTTTGTCCTTCAGGATCTGAGCTTAAGCACCTTCATTTTGATATAAGGTGATTCATACTACATTAAGGTGCCATGTCTCAGCTTTAATTCCAGCCGGTTTGCATCGATATAGAAAAAAAACTGTGTGAGGAATACTGCCCCTTAAACACATGGTGCCTAAACTTCAGGGGTTCAGAAGTGATTGGAAAGCTCTGAGTCATTTCACTGTTAGCTAATGAAAGAGGTCAGAGATGGCTCAGAGCTGACTGAAATTCTCCACGTAGAATGAGGTTGAGTCATCTCTAAATATGAGAAGTGAGGAGGACAATGCACTTGAAGGTAATCATGAGGTTAAAAATAAAACAACAACAACAAATCTATATAAATATAATCTTTTTTTGGGAGGTCAAAAGTAGGTTCACCAAAATCAGTAGTTGGGTTCACTCAAGTACCCCCCCCCCAAAAAAAAACAAGGATGAAGCAGCAGGATGAAGGTAAAGGTATAAAGGGGCCTTCTGTGAGCCCCGATTCATCCGAATGCATCAGAACTCACTGGGAAACATTTCATCATTCAGCAGGACAACGATCATAAACATGCGGCCAAATAAACCACAGAAGAAGAGGTAGAATATCCTCGACTGGCCGAGTCGGTCCCCCGATCTCAATTTGACTGGTCGGCATTTACTTGGTGAGGCGCAGACTTCAGGCAGCCGCCTACTGTAAAGGGTTTTACACAAAATATTAATTATGATGATTCTGTTTGACTTCATGCGTATCCGTCCAGTTACTTCTGAACTCCTGAAATTTGGGCACTATGTGTTTAACAGACTGTATCTGCCACAGTTGTTTGTACATTGATGCAAACCTACTGAAACACAAGCTGAGACGTCAATTTAATGATGTATCAATTACTACATTTAAAATTGAATGTGCTGAAGCTCAGAACCTAAAGAACAACAAAAAAAAAGTGCAACTGTTCAAATATTTCTGGTCTTGACTGTATGTTTGGGATTATACAGTGAAAGCAAAGCATTTTCCTCCCTCATAGCAATGGATAGATTATGTAATAATTTATATGGTTTAATGTCCCAATGAATTGATGAAATATGATTCATTTTGAGAAGGTTTTTGCTGTTGCACAGTTAATACATAACATGTACTAGAAAATAATAATCACCCACACACACACCTAGAACAAATAACACAATTCAGCCCTTTGCTTTAAGGACACAATTAACTGATACACTGGACAGTTGTTGCTAGAGAAAATTGTGGTCTAAAACTATAAAAATGTCAAATGAAATGATTTCAGAATCCTCCACGACCTAAACACTCTCCAAATGTAAGCATGTGAGAGAACCGTCTTTCTATTATTACGCTTTACTATCACCTTGTGGCGAATAAGAGGTACTAAAGAAATATGCATTTTTTTTTTCCCTTTTTAACAGTGATGAAGAGCAAAGTTTTAACCCTTTAAAAATCAAGAGGCAGGTTGCAATAAATTGTTCAGGTATTTTAATGCAAATGAAAAAAGTGTTTATAAAATAGTATGATAACATTATCTGTGACTCAGGTAGAATATGTTGACCACATGTCCGTAACACTAGTTTAAATAGTCAATAGAAACACAAGCATAACAAACAACAGCAATATATCACACTATTATGTAAAAAAGAAAATAAAAGATCGTTTTAGGTTGCAGAGCTCATATTGTACAAATAGCATTCTGGGCAGAAAGGCTCACCACAAAGTTTATAAAAATAGATGAGCACCAGATATGGTGTGACAGTAACTGCTGTATATTTGGGTTAGACATAGTTTTATCAACCCAAACTTTGCACAAGAACATCGGAAAAAAATATAAATCTCTGCCAACAGAAATCTGCTGGATTTAATTACAATACTGATGATAGTTTCAGTGAGTTGACCTCTATGATCTGCTGCAGGATGTTGTCTACGTCAGTGGTCTCCAGGCTGATGCCAGCCAGGTCCAGCTGGGGCAGGAGGGCCGTGAGAAGCACCACCACGTTGTTACGGATACCCTGCAGATCTTCCTGTGCTGATCTGATAGGGGGGAGCAGCATCATTACTAAATCTGGAAAACTTAACAGGTTGCAGCTCACATTTCAGTGGCTCAGGGGAAACTCCTGTCTTGGAGAGTATTAACTTTCCACACATCAACAAAATGGCGTAAATGACTTCAATGTTTTTTGAGAAGAAAGAGTAGAAAAAAAAACAGCAGAAGGGCAGTGAAGACAGAAGCTTGCAGTTATCTTTAAGATTGTTTCGACTGATGTATCTCTAAAATAGGAGGATTGACATTTTTACTTTGGTTCATTTGTCTGCTTAAAATAAATCCTGCAAACAACTGCCATCCTCCCACCCACAGGAAATGACTCTTAAAACCAAAACCTGATACTTTAAGTACAGAGAGACAGATGTTTATATCGTAATATACACACCTGCTGTCTTCACAGGCCTCAATGTCACAACCCATCCCCCTGCTCTGAGTTTCAGTTTTCTCCTTCCTGGATCTGTTCTGCTCAGGCTGGTCCTTCAGCCCACATGCGGCTCTCTGAACCTGGACTGGCACATCCCGGGTCGGGCTGCTGGAAGAAGCGGAGCTCTGATGCAGAGAAAGGACGGAAGGAGGAAGGTTACTTTGAGTTTGCTGTTCATTTAGGGATAATGAGTCTTAGATGAGGCTTAGATGGCCAGGAATTAAGCTTTTTATTTCCCCTCAGTGGTTCACTTTCTTTATTAAGCACTGTGCTCATACGTGATCAGTTTTTTTGTAATTAAGTAAGACAAGCATTTAAAGATTTTAATGTATCAAACAGAGCACTAGAGTAACTTAGTCTAAATAAATTCCTATGCAGCTAGCAGATTTTTACTGCCACAGTGTCATATTATATTTCCTGGGCTATACTTTAAAAGCTAAATTCAGTAAGTAAGATTTTTTTCTTACCATGAAATGATATGAACATGGGACCTGATGCAATTTTTAGGCACTCCATTTTGTTGCAAATACATGTTTCCTTCAAATTCAATTTTTCAGCAAAAAAACGATAACAAGGTGTGTTTTTTTTAGCCAGGTTACTAAAAAGTTGAATGTAAACTGACTCAGTGTTGTAAGAGTGGCTATTGTTTTACCATTTAGGTCACTCATGGCTGTATTTCTGTTCATTTGACATCAAAACAAAGTCATGCCCTTGGCAATATTACAATGCATCAACTAATAGCCACACCAGACAGTGCCAAAAAAGCCATTTGTGAGTGTCGAAATGGACTAAATATGGTTCAATTTACAATTGCGATTGAGTTTTGTAGTTTATTATCATAATGCAGAGCCTGACCTCAGCCACGTCCGTCTGGCAGCCGACCTCTCTGCTTGCTGTGGATGCTGGCTGTTCTTTCGGCTTTTCAGCGCCGCTATCAGCGGTTGTCATTGTGCCTTGAGACTTCTTTGTGGCTTCCAGACCAAGAAGCCGCCGTAGCCCCTGAACCTCTTTCTCCAACAGGGCCAGTTTCTGTACCTTAGCCTCCCGGTCGCTCCCTTCGAGAGGCAGTGGTCTGCTCGGTGTCCCGTCTGTTCGACTCAGCGGAGAGACCACCACGGTCTGGGTGGAGGGGACGGAGTGGCTCCAGGTGAGGCTCGTAGATGTTTGCTGTGCCGCGTCACCTGGTCTCTCCACTCGGCTGCTGTCGCCCTGCTTGATCTTCTGGGACACATGTGTCTTTTTCTCAGGATTAATCTCTTTTGCCATATTCTCCGAGTCATTTTGTTGCTCCTCCAATAGGCACGGCTTCTTTTTCATGGAGTACAATAACAATCCCAATTTCCTTTTTTGGCTGCAGAGAACAAATGCTAGTCAGTTTGCTGACGACACGAACTGTGTGAAAATTAACTTGCGAAAACAAAAACAGCACTGACACTTCTCCATGCCAGCCTTGGGGTTTTTTTGGCGAAAAATGATGCAAACATGGTGCCTCTAACATCACTTACTCAACCTATTTCAAACTATTTTTTTGTAAACCGGAAAATACTTATTCTGCCTAAATTCACTGGCAATGAATTTATAAGCTTATATTGTAACAGTAACTGAAGCTCATCTCTCATCTCATCAAGCTCCTTGTTAAGCAGATGTTTTAGCACAATTTTCTGACATCTATCATCCATATAGTTAAAAAGAAATGTCTGAAGTCACATCTATCAACTGTCAGCAGCAATCGCTTGAATCTTAAAGGTCAGAGTTTTAGACCAGCAACAAAAGTTTTCAAAACTGCTCCAGCTCCAATACATGCATTATGATATGTTGACAACACAATTTTTTCATTGAGTCTCTCGTGGAGTTTTTCATTAGACATTGAAAATATTTCAAAAACAATGGCAAAAAGGAAGAAAAAAACCCAAAACACTGTAAGACTTTAAAACGCTTTTGAAAAGACGGCACTACGATAAAATACACTGGTGCAAAATTTTTTAGGATGTATGTGGTATTCAATAATTCACATGTCTGAAACTGCATACAGCATGCATGCAGCATACCCCACCTCAGTGCGTCTTTGTGCTCCTCTTCGCTCTCCATTGGCTCCACGTCTATGTCTTTATTTTTGTCCGTTTTTTTTCCTTCCCGGCTCTGCGATTGTGTTCCATATTCCACATGCGCCAGTCCGGTTTGCGACGCATCTTTAATGACCATGTCTCTTCCCGTGGGCTTCTGATGTGTGTGCTTGACCCTGTTTTGCGTCGGCCCGTCGTCATTCGTGTGGTCTGTGTCTGTCTGACCATGCTCAGCTGTGTTTTCCTCCTCATGGTCCTGATTAGGTGTCTCTGTGGACCGGGAGGTGGGCTGGCTCGGCTCTGATGAACTACGTGAGAGGATCTGATGTTTTGCCTCTTGGTTCTGGAACTCACACACCTGCAACAAATGCACATACATGGCAAAACACAAATCCATGTCCAAAAGTTGTAGACAGAACAGTAGTACCTTTATCAGTGAGAAAGTTTCCTAAACTTTCAGTTTCAGAAACACTTTTTACATACCTCCAAAGATTTTTCTCGTTTTCTGCTTTTTGGATGCTCTCTGTGGGAAAGTCCAAACAGATTCTCAGAGTTGAGTATGGTTGGATAATTATCATTTGTAGAGGTTTAACTTCAAGAAAGTTGATTTTCCTTTAATCTGATGAAAAATGTCATTGTTCATGTCTGTAATCATTCTAAGATGAAAGGAAACATCCGGCAAGGTGCTGTGTCGGCCTGTCAAATGCATGTGTTAAAAACATATATATGCCTTCAATTCTGACTGTGTGTGCAATAGTACATTTTGAGAAAAATAAAAAAAAATATATTTTTTATCCACATGAACTGTATTTTGCAGAATAATTATTATCGCTTAAAAATACCTCTGTTTGAGAAAACAAAAATCTATTCTGTAGTCATTAAGTCTGTTTGTTTGTACTATCTCTCACTCACTTTTCCTCATAGGCTTTTTCTCTAATTCTTCTTTCTATTTCAAAGGCAAAAGTCACATGTATGTCATTTACATAGTTCTGATTACATTCCTAATTTTATGAAACCTTTATGAAATTTTGCTTTACAGTTAGTCTGGAGTAGTTTACAGTCATGCAGACAACTGCCGGAAATAAGAGTCTAATTTTGACATATGGCCACAGAGTAGCACGTGGACACATACAGACATAGGCAAGCAGGAAGAACAACAGTGTGAAACATCTGTCCGTATACACGGTGACACGCGCAGAAACAGTTCGAGAAGGCTAGAGAAATGGGAATTTACTGTTTCTTGTGGTTTTTCTGGTAGCTGGGTATTAGCAGTTCCTCGCGCTCTTCTGCTTCCTCTGGTGAAGAGCAGCTTCTAAAAGACAAAAGGATGAGGCTTATGTAAGTTGGCTACTACTAAAGCTCCAGGACAAGGTTTTCCTGTTACAGCTGACACACTAACACACCCACAACGGCGTCCTCGGTCTGTCAAGGCACATGTAGGTGTCTCCAGTCTTGTGATTCAATTTCGCTATATCCGAACTGGGGATGTTGTGGTTCGTGTTTGGTTACTTGATCCCCGTGTGCAACATGTCCCTCCATAATATAACTCACTAGTATCTGTCATTAGACACTTCCTGCCAGGTCCATGTCACTATGTCACTATATCCTCTCCATGCACTCAGTCCACAAATTCGTTTTTTTCCCCGCCTAATCAAACCAATGTGACACTGCTGTAGCACCTCTGATCTCGATGCAGGTGGACACACACCAGCTCATGCATTCACCTCCAAAGGGGCCAGGAGAATTGCAGGGTGTGTGAAGGGAAAAACCTGGGGCAAATACTGCGTGAAGCGAAAGGGACAGATGCAGGCCGGGGGAAGCCACAGTTTGCATCAAGAATCATGGATCCTCATAGTCATGCCTCAGTCATATCTCAACACAGCAATGTGAAACATATTTGTTTAGATTCAGTGTGACTTGTGCTTTCTGAGGATATCAATGTCTTTGGTACAATGTGGACAGGGACTGCTAATGGCTAATTGGCATACTTTTAATGGTGCCAAATTATAATTTGAAAACAAATATGGGTTAAAAAAAAAAGGAGGCTTAAGTGTTAGCCCACAGTATACCTGACTAACCCCCCCTCCACACACACACACACACACACACACACACACACACACACACACACACACACACACACACTCACACACAGATAAAAGGCATTGTTGGGAGTGCAGCTCCAAAGTTCCAAAACCTAGAGCTTGATTTGATTATCCCCCAAACAGAAATAAGACAGGGAATAATAACAGAAGTGACAGACTAAAATACATGTTTATTGATGTTTTTGAATGGGGTTGGTTGGTATCATTTCAACAGCATAAGCATCAGACTGTGAAAACCCCTGGGAAAACAAACAGTGCCCCAAAGTTGCCCCAAGAAAATAATGCAGGTTACAAAAATAAGATACACACACCTGTATCGTGGGTTGGGGTTCTGGCTGCAGTCCCAGCTCTCAGGAACCACACTGTAATGACTTGAAGGTACGCTCCTCCACTTCAGGCACTCTTCACACTGTAGCCACATAGGGTCCCTGCAAATTCAGACATATGAACAAGTGTATCTGAGAAATTTCACTTAAGCAGAAGTTAAAATTGAAGAGGAAATGCTTCTGCTGGAAAAAAATATTGTTAGAACTATTTAGAAATTTTCTCATGAGAGTGTATTTGTGTAAGTTAACGTGTCTGTTCCGCAGCTTTATATGAAAATCAAAATATTTTATATTGAACCATATACATTTGTGATTTACACCACCATATAAATCGAAGTTCAGTTGATTATAAATGCTCTTGAAGTTCTCTGCCTCAGCATGAGGGCAGCTTCAGAAGCATTGTCTCCATTCTCTGGTTTCAAGCTTTTTTCGGGGGGGGGGTGCAAAATCACCTAATTTCACTTTCAGTTGGATTAAGTTCCTACATGAGAGATGGAGATTATAAACTGATCTGCATCATCCTGGAATACTAAGGTAATTATCCATAAAAGGCATGTAGAACTGGAACTAGTTATTTTCACCCTTGCGGATGAACAGAATGAACCGAAATCCTCTTTCAGTGGCACAACCCTCAAACTGAATGTGTTTTTCACTTTTTCACCGTAAAAAAACCAAACAAACAAAAAAAAAACCAATAGCAAAATATAACAAAACAAAAGCAACAGTTGACACTGACTCGTCCGAATCATGCTCATCCACATTTTCATCTTTGTCTAGGGCCTGAAACTCTCGCTCTCTGGCCTTCTTCTCTGTCACCTCCTTCCAGTAGTCGTTGAGTTTTAGGCCCAAAGCACCGAGGGTGAGTCTTATGAGAAGAGAGAGGAAAAAGACAGTGAATTTTTTTAAAGCCGTTTCCCCTTATATCACACATACACAGACAACTACAGCAGTAAGAGTATAAAACAGGTCAAGGTTGTGGCCAACAGTACTTTAGAGATATGTGACCAATATCAGGATTTCAGCCCACATCACACCACAGCCGTAGCGTCACAGAACTTCTTGTCTGACATAGTTTGTTTTGTTAGCGTGCTGTACCTGTATTCTTTGGTGTACTCAAAGTCTTGCTTGTTGTGAGCAGGTTTGAGGAAGTTACACTCGATGATACCAATGACCCCGACCCCTGCTCTTTGACCTGAGGCCTGCGGAGAATTGGGGCATGAGATTTAAGAAGAGGCAAGTTTCCATTAAAACGAACCATGGAGGGGAGCATTCCACTTGCCACAGTAAAAACCTTTTCCTTTACCTTTAGCTGGCAGCCCACTTTCTCGTAGGCTTTAATGAGTCGGTTCCTGTGGTACATCATGATGCCGTACTGATCTTTGTTTTTTAGATTCAGCCCAAAGGTCACTTTCACCTTCTCTTTCTGTCAAACATCAGTCAAGGTCAACAGTAGTAAACACAAGCAGCAGCAGAAGAAATGTGATTAAACAAAATTATGTGGTAAAAAAAATAGGTAAACAATATACTTTTTTGATACCAGTGCTCATTACCTGACAGTTTTCAGTGCTTGGGGCTATGTACACATTTTGAAGGGTAAGTGAACAAATAATGAACAATCTGAAAATATTTGATTATTGCCTAGATTCTGATTTGTTAGCATTAATACAACTGTGTATTATACATTTAGAGTAAGATATGTTGTAATTCTGTTTTTGTATGACCTTGTATGTCCTGCCTCATTTAAATTTTTGTCAATTTGTGGATACTGCATCATTTTTTTAGAACGGCCAGCTTGTTCTTCCTTTATTAAAGACTGTAATGAACCCAGTGGTTGATGCATGTTGACCACTCAGGTGTGGGAGAGTTTCATCTTGATGCCTAAGCGACACAGAAAGCTTTCAATCTCATAATGTGCTTACTGCTTGAAATGGAGTCTTTCTCAAGCCACTTTAACACTAAACACAACATACTACACTGACATTTAAACTAAACCTGATATCCACGATTTGCCATATACAGTACTTGAGAGGATGGTGAGAGGATGTCAACAAAGACAAATATGAAAGTGAAACGACAATCTCAACAGATGTAAAACCCATGTGAATTTGAGTTGCAGCACCTGTTTTCATTTTCTGTTCTCAAACCAAACACACACACACGGATAGTGAAGGGATACGCTGAAGTGGGGCTTGTACACGTCATACTCAATGTTTGTCAGCCTCTTCGACACCAGCTTGGCAAGAATCTTCTTCCCTCTGAGTGTGATTTGTGTCCTTGGCTTCAGATACAAAATACTGAGGTAGGCCTGAGACAAACAGAGACCAACAGAGAGAATGCAAAACGTCACCCACGGTGAATTTATGATGAAAATCTATTGTGTCTTGCCCTGACACACATCATTATGGATTGTTCGATATATCAGCTTCAAGGTACGTTTTGAAGACCTTGTTTTTTCTTGCTAAGTGCTAATGTTTATTACAGATATATAAATAAAATTAAAGATGTTATTTTACTCTTTCAATTATCTTTTGGACATATCTACTTTGTCGTACTTCTCATTGGCTGTTATTCAGTGCTTTTATTTAACAGGTAGATATATTCTGACATTTTCAACAAGTAGCAATTAAAAACAACAAAGCCAGTCCGGGTTAATACAACCTGAAACAGAGGTGTTCGGATTATTGGTAATGGATTGCAACATACCCAGAAGTATATGAGTGCAATCCTAATTCATTGAATCAGGAATCTTCCGCGTGAAGGTACATTTTTAGGACTCTTTTTAAAATGTGAGTATACTACATATAATCATAACAAACTAGGGCAGTCTTACTGCAACCACAGATATGTCTCTGGCAGGAAAGAGGGTTGTACTATGGGCGCACATACGTCTCCCCCCACACCAGCAACCACACACACACATGCCCATCTGTTAAGGAGAAGTTGCTATATAGGGGCTTACCCAAACCTTAACCACAACCTCTTCGTCTCCTATACAGACTTCTCCTCTAACCCTAAATCTTAACCACTGACCCTAAACTCATCCTTATCAGCTCCAAGTGTCTCAAATATTGATTCTGCACAATAAAAATTAGGTATCTCCAACTTTGGTGATTTTGAAATTTTCAGATAAATTTAAAGATTAAGGGTGTGAGAAAAAGAGCTTCCCTTCATTGGCTCCCTGTCAAATACAGAATACAATTTAAAATCCTCCTCGTCACCAACATAGCTCTTAAAGGTCAGGCACCACCAAATCTTAAAGAGCTCACTTGTGGTTCCTTGCATCTCCACAAGCAGAACGGGAGGCAGAGCCTTCAGTTATCAGGCTCCTCTACCGTGGAACCATCTTCCAGTTTGGGTCCAGGAGGCAGACATACTCTCTGGGTTTAAGAACAGACTTAAAACCTTCCTTTCAGATAAAGCTTATAGTTAGAACTGGTACAGGATCAGCTTGAATCATCCTCTAGCTATGCTGCTATAGGCCTAGACTGCCGGGGGGTGGTTTCCCATGATGCACAGCTCGTCTCCGCTCCTCTTCCTCTCCACCTGTGCACATTAATATCCCAACAATGATCATTACTAACTTTACTTCTTCTCTCTCCCGTAGTTTTTTTCTTTCTCTCCTCTCTTCTCCTGTTGCTTTCTGAAGGTTTTTTTCTGGCTCTGATGCTACAGAGTTGGATTCATGGCTGCAAACCACCTACTGCTTAAATTATTATGATTATCACTATTACTGTTTTATTTAGTTTTATTAGTATTATGATGAGCCCTATTATTATAACTGTTAGTTTTATTATAAGTCTCATTAATGTCACACATCTTTATGATGTACCTTCATTGTGCTATGCTCTCTCTCTCTCCCTCTCTCTTCCTCTCTCAACCTGACCCGGGATCTGTTCAACATTTCTATGTTTTAAAGGGAGTTTTTCGTTGCCACTGTCCCCAAGTGCTTCCTGATCTGAATCTGGCGATTCTTGATATGTGCAGTACTTTGTAGTGCTTAAAGGGAGTTTTTCGTTGCCACTGTCACCAAGTGCTGTTATGGGGGAAATGTTGGGTCTCTGAAAATAACATCTGTAAAGAGTCTGGTCTGGAACTGCTCAATTTGAAAAGTGCCCTGAGATAACCTGATATGGAGCCAGGAAAACAATCTAATTTCTTAAAATATATAATCCTCTTAAAATCCATCTGAAAAATGAATTGTCACATTGGTGAAAACAGGGTTATTTTTCCTATCTCAGGAAAGGTGGAAATATATGGTTTCAGATATGTGTTTTAATTAACATTTTCAGATGGATTACATGTGTAAAAGATGTTATACTACACTACTTATCCTTATTATCTAACAAAATGGAAGCTGGACTGAGACAAACTCCTCCTGAGCGATTGAAGACAGTGAGACAGAAGACAGTGAGATACAATCAAAAACTCCTTAACAGCTACTTAATCATTAGCCAACTTTACTTTCAGTCTGAACTTTTAAACCAAAATGGACAAGAAGTGCTTAAATAAAGTGAAATATGAACAACTGCAATGCTACGACGACTGGTCAGGCTCTCTCTGCTGAAGAAGCTCCTGTTACGTGATCGAAAGCATCAGAGACAGCTACTCAACGAAACCTGAGCTAAGACTGTTTGGGTGGTAAAATAAATTCTCTCTGTCACTGACTATAACTCTGTGGTGCGTGGTGTGTTTGTAGAGATTACATCGGTGACAGTCAACACCCTCGACTCACCCTGAGACTGTAGTGCATGTCAGGGATGTTCTGCTCGGCTCTCAGGGATCCGCTGTTCTTCAGTCCCTTCTTCAGCCCCTCAATCTTTATCTCGGGCAAACGGAAGTCACTGCTATCGCTCTCAAAGTCGATCTCTGGCTTGCCATCTTTGGTCCTTCCAGATAATAACAAGGGGAGCATTATATCACTGCTCTCAGACTAGAGTTTCCAGTTTTACAGCTACGCAAACGAGTTCTGCATGATTTGAATCTGGTGATTCTTGATACGTGCAGTACTTTGTAGTTGATCACTATGATCATAGTGATCACTGCAAAGAGAAAGATAATAGGAGGGAGTGTAAAAAAACTGTTGAAGTCAGCATTTGCAGCAATTTGATTCTAGAAATTTTTACTTACGAGTGCTACTGAGAAAAGGATTTTCACTCCGTTTAACATACGTTGATCATATGAGGCTTTGTATTTGAATGTGTGTTGTTTTGCATGGATTTGTCCAATGTTTTTTTTTTTTTTTTAAATCAAATTTACTACCATGCAGCATGCTTAATTCAACAGAAGCAAATGTGTGATTCTAACCTGCGGATGTTCCAGATTAAAATCTTAGTGCCTTTTTTGGAGAGGATCGAGTCAAAGTGTGCATGTATCTGCTCCTGGGAGCTGATGATGGAGTGCTGGAGAATGGCCGCCAGGCTCGCCTCTGAGTCCTCTGTCACCACCAGTGACTGTAACACTTAGTTAAGGTTACGACATAGACGAACAGGCACGGTGATAAACATTTTCTCTACCATTCGGCCTGAACAAACTGTCCCCTTACAGTCCCTTTGTTTACCCTGATTACTCACTCCCTGTTGTCACAGCCTTCGGTTTACACTGCCTGTTTGCATTCAAGTCAGCGACGTGAATTATTTTTGCTGGCATTCCTCATGATCATGGTCTCGATGTTTTGCAGAGATGACACCAAGGAATCACAAAGACATTCCGATAATGAACAACAGACACACACTGACACACACTTTATCTAATGGTCCGCTTATTCGCCCCTCGCCTCTCACCGTGTCTCATTTCTTTTGGTGAAGGATATTGGTTTGTTGGTTGAAGGGGACAATGGGGACGATGACGGCCTGAGCCTTGATTTTTTCCAGGTAGGTCTGAGACAGCATTCCCACAGTCTGGCAGCCGCCGTTCTTGGTGAAGATGAGCGCATCGCGGCCCAGGCGCATGGAGCCAGACTTGAAGCCGTTCCCGTACACCCCGATGGCCTGCTGGCTGGCCTTACCCGAGCCCTTTTCTGTAAAACCAAAGCTGAATACAAAGGTGAAGAGAGGAGCGATGAAACAACATATTTGTGTACATATTAGAGACACAACTTAGAATATTTTTTTTTACAGAAAATAATTAGCATTTAGCTAAATAAATTTTGTAATTAATGGATTCTGAATATTGCTAATTAAATTTATGCATCCCTAGTAACTGCCTAAACGAAGGTATCTGCTTATCTGTGTGTCTCTATGTGTGTGTAGTGTGAGAAACAGATACATAACATAAAATCTGGTCTAAAAATGCCAGTGAGTCACTCTTTCTGGTTTGAACACAGAGGACAGGAACGCACTCAGTCAGATGAGTATGACCGAGAAAACATTTCAGATGCAACATGCTATTACGATCTTTTCGAAATGCGTTTTTCACTTGCATATTAACTTCACGTGGATGTGCATGTTTGTGTCTCACCTGAGCATCTTGTGCAGTTTGTTGGGGGTCATGCCACTTCCATTATCAGTGAACGTCAGACAGAGGTGACTGGCTTCATCAGCTACATCTATCCAGATCTGTCTGGCAGATACACCAGGATCTGATGCGTTGTCTAAAATGTAAGCAGAACATTTACAGTTGGCTTTTACTGTTTCCGTTTCTCTTCCCCATTCACACATAGCATGCATGCAGTTCTGTGTTGCCAGACTGGGCAGCTGATTTGAGGTGGTTATAGTGTTCTAAAGCTACGTCTTGTACCATTTCGGGTGGTTTCCACCTGTAAAAGGTTAGGTTATCTTCCAGTAGGTTGGGTTCTCCTCTCCTCTGGTTAGTCTGATTGAGACTGACAGGCCATCAAGGTCAACAGGCGCAGCTCAACAGGCGCAGCTCAACACGCAAAGACTGATAACCGATGACCGTCCAAACACAATGTCATTTCAGTTTATAGAAAATACGCTGACACTTTTCATTCATTCTTCATTAAACCAATGTGCCATGAGAGCTAGACCGTCGAGGAGATGAAGAGGAGGGAAGAAACTACACCTCAGTATCTCTGTTACCTTTACGCATAAAATAAGCTCCTCTCAAAATAAGGCAAAAGGTAACTGTCCACATCAGTTGATAATCCATGTTGAAGACATGATAAAATACATATTAAATAAGGGGTATTGCAATTTAGATCAAATACTCAGGTCATGTATTTTAAGTACAAAAAAGGAACCATTGGATTAATATTTGGCTTTGTTTTCTCTTCCACATGAATTTGGCGAACCATTGTATGGCTCTCTGATGTGATACCCTGACGAACTTCGTTTTAGCAGCATTATTGCATCGCCGGTTCTCACTGAGTGACCGAGTGAGCACAATGTTATTACTATCAACAGGAAGGATAAAATAAAACTGTAATTTCCCTTCTGTGAGTCCATCGAACTTTGTTTGTGTAGCACCAAGGTTGACAAAATGACGAAGTTCTATACGTGTCAGAAGTATTGGCCTTTTCAAATGCGGATATTTTTTTTTTACTTATTATAGTAGGAAAAACACAAATGTAACCGATAACACTTAATTTGGCTCTGTTCCATTCAAACGTCCCAGGAAGTCAAGACAGAGATCCGTTATGAAAAACACCGGGACCCTGAAACTGAAGCAGCTACATGGAATTCAACCATCAGTCGTTGATCGTCGACTGTGCTTTTCCTCCCATGATATACGAGAACGCCCAGTGTGAAAACATACGACACAAAGACACTATAACAGCTCACAGCTACGGGGAGAGTAAAGCGATGCCGTACAGGACTAGGAGCGATGGTGGTGGTATGTTGTCTCATGCTCCCTCTGACACACTGAGAGCATCTGGGGAAAAAAAAAAAGGTCTAGTTTACTTCTCTATTCTATACCAGTGCATCTTTGTCCTTCTTGCCGTTGTGGCCCTTCACTTCCCCTGTTGTCCCATCAGTAAAGCTGCTCTTATCTCCTGTCTAACACCTGGCTGACACTCATCAAACTACTGCCTCGCTTTTTGTGCGTTATGGAAAAAAAAAAAATTGCTTTATTTATTTCAATGCCCGTAACTCTGTGATATACAGCGGTGCATCTGCATCCGTGCCCTCCCCTGCAGCTGGAAGCTCCAGAGGCCCGGAGCGGAGGAATGGAAGCGCTGACGGACGCTTCAGATCACGTGGAGTGACGGATGGTCCAGTGACCGAAGTCCAGACTCTCTGTCCCTTTTCAAACAGAGATCAACGCCGTGCACGGAAATACTAATAAAACAAAACAAAAACAAACAACAACGAGAAACCCGTTGTGTTTGTTTACAGATGTTTGCAAGCTGTTAAGAGTCTGGGGGAGAAAACAATACCATCACAAGGCTCTGGAAAGCAACACAAAGCAAGATAAAGCTGACTTGTGATCTTATAGCAACATATCTGTTACCATCAGTGTTTAACACACACGAGACCGTTTCGTCGGAATGTGGGGCCGCAGCAAAACCACTGAGCGCGTGAAAGAGGAAGCTCGCGCGGTCCATTTTAACTACGACACAAAACGTCTGTTAAAACGCCATCGGCTGCGCGTGCGACAGCGGAAGAGCGCACGAAGCGAAACCGTGAAAAAGCTAAGAGAGCCGCTGCAGGAGGCGCAGAGGGGAGCAGGGAGAGGAGGCAGGAGGCGCAGAGAGAGGCAGGGAGAGGAGGCAGGAGGCGCAGAGAGAGGCAGGGAGAGGAGGCAGGAGGCGCAGAAAGGGGCGCAAGAGGCGCTGCAAGAGGCAGCGACAGGCGCTGCAACAGGTGCTGCAACAGGCGCAGAAAAAGGCAGCGAGAGGCTGCAACAGGCGCAGAAAGAGGCGCAGAAAGAGGCGCTGCAACAGGCGCAGCAAGAGGCAGCAAGAGGCTGCAACAGGCACAAAAAGAGGCGCAGCAAGAGGCAGCAACAGGCGCAGAAAAAGTCAGCAAGAGGCTGCAACAGGCGCAGAAAGAGGCGCAGAAAGAGGCAGCAACAGGCTGCAACAGACGCAGCAAGAGGCTGCAAGAGGCTGCAAGAGGCGCAGCGCAGCGCGGCCGCAGGTGCAAGCGAGCGGGGCGAAGCCTGGGAGCGGCGCTCGGTCGTCGCAGCCTACCTATGAGCTCCGCCACCGCGCTGAAGGGCCAGGTGTGACTGGTGGAGTTGCTGTTCAAGAAGGAAGGACTCATCTTGAAGAGAAATTAAAAACAAACAAACAAAAAAAAAACAAGAACAAAAACAAACACACAAACAAACAAGACAAACAAACCAAAGAATTCGTGTCAGTTGTGCCGCCAGCGCAGCCAAAAGTCATCGTGTAACTTCAGCGGCCGCGCACGGTCGGCGTGCGGCCGGAGCTCGGTGATCTGCCGTGAATACGTACGGAGCTCAGACGGATCCCGTGCTCGCTCAGTCTCGCCATGTTCCGCGGCCGAGCGTCTCCCCGCCTCTGGCGCCCGGGTCGAGGTGACGGCGTGAGCACGTCGCCGCCGCAGTGGGCGTAGCGACGACGGGGCCGCGGCGTCAGAGGAAGTGCTGCGTGGTGCGTCCCTGCAGGAACCAGGCTGAGGACCGAGCTGTCGTGTTTAGGTGCCTGTGCGTTACTGGAGCATTTTCATTATTATTATTATTGTTTTTTTGCTTGTTTGTTTGTTTGTTTGTTTGTTTTGACAACTTTAGCCGCTGGTTACTTTGCACATTCAAAGTTATTGATAACCTGTAATAATGCATCATAGTTTTTTTTTTTTAAAAGGTTGAGATCAGGCTTGATTGATTCCCAGGCCGAAAGAAGTAAAGCATTTTTTATTGTCCCAGCCTTTACCAGCTGCATTATTAAACTGGTTAACACAGTAACACAATAACAATTATAATCCACTAATATAATATATGCGTACCCATCTGAAATAGGCCATTCTGTGTGAGTACTTTAACTTGTGCAACTTTAAGTATATTCTGATGTTAATACTTTAATACTTTTAATTTGGTGACATTTTCAATGCTCGTGAAGGTATTTCTACAGTTCTTACTTGAGTAAACGACCTGAGTACTTCCTCCACCACTGTACCTCTCTGCCCATCCTGCCAGCTGTAAAAAGGACACAAAGGACAAAAATTTCCACTGAGCTGTGAAACAGCTGCCATCAGAGGGTCCATACTTCACCAGCTTTGTAAAATAAGTTTCCTCCAAACACAGTTCACCAGCAAAATATAGGCCTTTCCCCTTTGTTGACTTCAGAAACATCTGGCGAATCTTCAGCCCAGTTAGAAGATGTGTCAAGAGTCGTCACTGCAAAACTACATGTGGTAATAAAAGGAATTATCTGGACAGGTAGTAATTAGATAACGGTAAAGGTAACGTACATGTGGGAGTTGTATGTCTTGTTAATCAAGATAATCAACTTGCAGTAAAATAAATTAGCAGATCCCGTAATTTCTTACACATTGTGGGTCTGAGCAGTAAAACATTATCGTTTTATTCAATACTAAAATCTCTTTTATTTTGTCTCTCCATATAAGCAAAACTGACAGTATTGTCATTTTCATGTTTAAACGAACAATAAAAGAATCAAATTTGATAAAAATAAGATTATACAGTAGAAATCTTTCACATATAATTTTGAATATATGAAAATGACAGAATTTTGTAAACAGCCTGTCAACAACATGTCGGTGTTAGTCGCAGCTTCAACTTTCAAGGTTTAACACACACACACTACATGTTATTATTATTTTTAATCCTCAATGTTTTTTTTTCTAAATAAGGACCTTATCAAAGACAAAAGCACAGACCATAAGTAAAGAAGCATTCTCTTTTATTATCTTCTCCATTCTTAGTGGAATCACTCAATCCCTTGTTGCATAAAAGAGCCCCCATCGCTGGTCCCCACTGTTGGAGCGTTCCAGTTTTTCTCTCCATCCATTTACTATTGCAAAGTAGTCCTCTTCAGAGAATTCCTGCGGGGGGACACGGGCAGGTATGGTCAGCAGTCGTCCAAAGAATTCAGGAAAGGGATTTAGGCTATCACCATTAGGTGTGATGACACGTCTGCGAGAACAACCTTGTGATATTGACAGGATTTCTATGTGGATAAGTGTGCACGCTAACCTCGATGAATTCCCGCTTGATGGCCTCTGCCCTCTGCAGCTCGGTCTTGATCACCTGGATGAACTGGGCTGTTCGGTCTTCTGACTGAACATTAGAGAAACCAGCTCCCTGAATGAACTACGAGAGGAGAGACGGAGGCCCGTGAAGTAGAGAGGGTATAGCACCATCAGCTGATGGACAGTAGTACCACATCAGCGACACCTCTACAGTCACACGAGGCCGTTTTTGCAGGAGGGGTTTGACGTTTTAGGTGTCACTCAATATGCTTATCTGATTTTTTTTCACCAATCTCTTGCCCCTGGCCACTGCGAAATAGACTTGTCTGTCTGCTGGTGTTGTTTGAGAACAGACACAACCATGTACCAGAGACTGAGACCGACAGTAATAATCTATGTGCCAGTTGTCTTGACACATATGTAAGACCTGAACTCCTCATAGGTCAGTGTAGTCCTTTCACAAACCATTACATCATTAGGCTATGCTGTATATTTACCTCGCCATATTGTGAGGGGGTATAAAGGACGTAGCCTCTCTGTTTGACGTAGGCCTCGAACACTGGCGTCCAGGGCTTCTCCCCACAGCAGTAGTCACTGATAAGCAACCGGCCGCCCGGCTTCAACCATGACTTGACACAAAGAAACGAATAAACGATCAGTAATTAAAGTCAGACTGGATAGGGTGACAAAAAGGGAATAAAAGAAATCTGTTTATGATGTAAAAATGTTGCTTTCATTTAGTTTCTGCTCATGTGCTGTGAGATTTGCCGGTTTTCTTCTCCAAAAAAACAAAAAAGGTTTGGGAATCACTGAAATTAAAAATTTTGGACTTAATGCTGCTGTCCAGAGTATGAGCAAATGCTCACATGGAAAGATTTGAAGAGGGCCAGTTTGTCATCTATGTGCAGGATCGTGTCTCTGCTGTAGATCACATCGAAGGAACCTTCCGGGAACGTCCTCTTAGTGGCATCAGCCACCTCAAACTGGACCTAATATAGAGCACATGCCATTTGTGATTTGATTTTACACAAACCAGTATTGGAACCATTGTCTGCGGTGTTTAAACCAACAGGATGAGGGAACATCTAGACGTACTGATGGCAGTTTCTCAGCGATTGCCCTCTCCATGGCGATGTCCACCATGTTGTCTGACAGGTCCAGGCCAAGCACTTCCACTCCAAAGGTCTGAAACATGACATTGCAGTCATTCTAATCTTTATAACATCTCTGTATCATCATTATTACTATCACCATAAACATGCCAGATTCCTTGGCTCTACCTTTGCCATGTAGAAATCTCCCCCACCGATGCCACAGCCAACATCCAGAACCTTCTGTCCGGGCTTAAGGTTCAGCAGGTCAACAAACTCCTTTTAGCACAAATTGCAGTTTATAAATTTTATTCTGGAATCACATATCAATTCCTTGGATCATCTGGGTAAGAGAATTTGCAGTAATATAATATAGCATTTACCATAATTTTCTTGAGGGCAGAAATTCCTTAGTCAATAATCATGGGATTTTGTTTATAACAATGCTGAACGAAACACTTAGAGGTCTGAAGTCTGTTTGGAACAAGTGTATTCATGTGGCTTGGAGAGATGTGCATTACAGAAAGAAACAAAGATAATGGAAACTTTCAAAGACAAAAGATTAGGCATGAAGAGGGGGGATTAGCTGCTGATAAAGCTGCAAAGATAAAGGCCAGTTCTGCAGCTGAAGGTCATTTGTAGCATTTGTTTGATAACTAGACTGAGTGTCGACAGCCATGCTTTCAATTCTGTGAGTATGTACCCCGGACCAGCACTGCTTTAAGCTAAATCGCAACATCGACATACTAACATGTCTATACCATGTTCGCCATCTTCGTTTAACACATTAGCATGCAAACATCCGCTAAGTAGCCGTAAACAGACAACAGCTGAGGCTGATGGGAATGTTGTTAGTATTGGTTGTATCCGATCACAAGTTTTGCACAATTTGGGGTTTTGACTCAAATCATCTTGGCAAATTTCAACCCAAAGGGGTGCTAAAGAAAATGACAGAGGATCACCAAAGTCAGTAGGGTTCAATCCTCTGAGGATTGTCCAGCCTTTATTCCTACCTTGGTGGTGCTGGGCCCGCCCGTGCTGACGTAGCCAGCCCCGAACATCTTCTCATACCGCAGGATCCCGCGCCTGGTGTACTGCTGGTTGTCCAGGAACTGCTGGAAGGTGCTGAATCCACTCTGAGTGTTTGTAGAGCGCGGAACCTTCACCAGCAGCCAACAGATTTGATTGGGATTGTTTTTCATCTGGAATTGGAGGAGGATGAGATTGGTGACGGAGAGGATGGAGATGGGCAGCGGGGAGTGGAGGAGGAGAAAGGAGAGGGGGGGTAAAGATGGGGATTTGAAATGGGTTAATTGTAACATCTTTACGCAGATATCATACACTGCTTTTCCTTTCTTTTTTATAATTTATGTCTTATCTAACATCTGGAAGGACTTAAATGACTCTACCTCAACATAGGTCTGAACTTTCTTCTTCAGCACAATGTCAAATCCAAACTGTTGCCCCCCCTCAGGCCCCTCCACTTGTATTGAGGATACCAGGTTGCTGTATTGTGCCTCAGTACGGTAGCAGGTGGGGTTGAAGTCCCTCTTGCTGTCACCTGGGTAGAAACTTACAAGTTAAAATGAAATCTTGTCCTTATTGCATTTGTTGAGAAAAAGATAAACTGTCTACTGTTGCTGTAGAGTTGTAATCATCTGAGAAAGAAACAGCAGATAAATATGTATTGCAGACACCAAATCTGAACTGCCAAACTTAAATTTGTCATGGCTATGATGTAAGGGAGATGGGAAAATTTTAATATGAGCTCGGTACCTGACCGGTGGTTGCAGGATTCTCTGAAGAAAAGAAAGCCACCAGGACGCAGCCAGCTAAGCATCTTCTTCATGAAGGACATCAGCTCCTCGTCACTCAGGTACATCAGCAGCCAGTTGGAGAAAATGAAGTCAATGCTGAGGAGAAGATTCAATGCACCAGGAAAATTAACCACGTTTGTTTGATTTTAATGTATCTGTTTTTCCATTTAGTTTTACTTTCAATGTTTTATTCTCATTGTGCATCTCTAGCTGTGAAAAAAAACTGGTCAACGAGACCGATGTCAACTGCACAACATGGCAGACTTGTCATTACTGTCATGCATGAGGGAAAGTCCAGTGACCACAGTCTCATTTTCATGGTGGCGCTACAGGAAAAGTCAGGTGATCACCAAAACAGCCCCCCTCCTCTTTTGCCACTCCTACAGCCACACTGCGACTGTCGCTGCGAATGAGGACGTAAAACGCTGGTAAGCTACAGATCTATTAACACGCACCTGTTTTGGGGGATGTCCAGCTTTGTGACGTCAGCTTGGATGAAGGCTGCGTTGTTATGGTGACCGTTTTCCTGTCTGTTCCTCTCCACAAAGCTTTCCATGAAGTCCACAGCCGTCACATGGGCGGCCTTGGTCAGCAGGTGGCGGGTGTAACGGCTATAGCGAGACATGTTGGTATTGTATCTAGCTACTATATAGTCATATTATAGTGTTGAAGTGTTGAATGCAGTTAAAAGCTTCTTTTTTTTAATGTTCTCACACAAATTCAACCTCCCAAAAACATCTGATTGCCTGAATCTGAACATATCAATGAAATGACTCTTTATTATATGCAATAACTGATAAACTAGCGCAGATATAGTTTTGGTAGTGGCAAGTCTTCTTGAAGTCTTAGACTGTATCTCTTGGAAGAGAACATCATCGGCTCTTGTTTACCAAGCCTTTTTCGAAAGAACCTTTCATTTCTTGCTTGGAAATCTGGTGGTTAATCTGGAGACCTTCAAAACCCTGCTCATCCACACACCCACCGGGGTCACAGGGATCTACCGCGGCTGCATGCTCACCCGATGCCAGCCCCCAGCTCCAGCACCCTATATCCACTCAGGCAGGGCAGCATGGCGAGGATCTCGGGCAGCTCCTGCTTAGTCAGCTCCCTGGCACGAGAGTCCAGCATCATCTCCTCCACTGTGGCGTCGTGGGAGTGCTCTTTCCAAAACGCTGTCATATTGGTACGAACTGCGAAGCACACAGACGACAGTGGCAAAAAGATGTGTGTGCGGACACTATTGAGACGATATTCATATTCACAGGAACAGAAAGATGGCGACCGAGAGGAGGAACTTTCTTACTGCCCGGCCGAACAAAAATGAAAGGAAACCGCAGAGTGAGAGCGCGAAAATGACATGTAAATAAGTACATAGATATAAACAATAGTGCAGTACGGATTCTAATTGTTCGGTGAAGAGCAGCGGACTATCATTGCCGAAGCGCTGATGCACACTTGGCTAAACTCTAGAATCAGACTATGATCAAATGAGGTTCCCCATGCAAACGGTGTTATCAATTTACTTTTAATCAAGTTTGTCTTAATGGACACACACACACACACACACACACAGAGGAGGAAATATGAATGTTTTTTCTACTCATATTTCTTTAGGAATTTGTGGCAAAGTTCAAGGACCCTGTCCTGTGAATCATCTATCAAGCAGTTCAGGAAACAAAAACAAGTATTCAGGAGGAGACAGCCCATGTCACTTCCAGTGAATTTAAAGGTGACATGTTACACAGATGTATGGTAATTCATCATTTCTGAACTACTATTTTTTAAAGATAAAATCCCCAAAAGACCATGTCCCTTGTACAGATGAACCGTTAATCCAACTTTTGCTCAGAATTTAACTGTCGCGCTTGTTCTCTTTTTACATATTAGGATGTTATGCACACTTTTGGCAATAGGCACCGCAATGTATCTCCCCCTTTACATGACACCGCAGCTTTTACTTACATCCTCAAAAGGGAGATTAATTCATAGCCTGGTGACTGTAAATGTGTGCGTTGGGGAGGAAAATCCCCGAAACCCTTGAAAAAAAACCCCTGAACCTTTCTGCTGAAGCCACTCGTCAACTTTGAAGATGACACCTGCATTACGGTAAATGTCTTCACCTGGTTGCACACTTGAGTGCCGGGATAAATACAGGTTAACATTGAGCAGACAGGTTGGGTTGGAGTCCCTGACACATTCCAGCCCGGACTAGGATTACTTCCACCAACCGAGCGAACGAGCAGCACAAAACAACACGTGGCAACTCCGACAAAGTCTAAACTTTGGTGTCATCAGTTGCATCAGCTGGCTCGAAGGGGCCACGTTTCAAGAAAGTCCCGCAACCGGAGCTTCTCGTCGGCAAAAGGAGCCGCCGTCACTCCGCCCGTACCTTTTTCCATGGCGATCCCCGGTTGGTTTTACACCCACTCCAACATCAACCCACGATGCCCAATCAGGTCCGGCACCCAGCGGCGGCCCTGATCGTGAGCAGGTAGCTCTCGGTGGCCCGGGGCTGACGAGAGTGCGGGTCCCGGGGTCGTGTGCGCGCTCTTTAAATAAGAGGGCGAGCGTGGCGCGTGGAGGATGTGGTCGCCAGGTGGGAAACTGGCCATTAGGATGCGCGCGGTACGAGGGCATGGGGAGGGGGGGGGGGCAGAGGCGCATGAATAATCATACGGGGGGACAAGGGTCTGTGGACCAGCACAGACGCGACCCCCCCCCTCCCATCTCTCTTTCCCCTTGACAGTGCGCACGATCAACACTAGCACCCCCCACGAAAGACCTCCCGGGTGACGGCCGCGGAGCAGCTGGCGCATCAGTAAAGTTCACTCACATCTTCGGGCGCGATGGTTGTTATGTGCCGAGCCGTCGAGCGCAGCGCGTCCCAGCCTCCCTCGCCGGCTCCGGGCTCCGGGCTCCGGGATCATCTCGCCCCGGTTGTGCTGACGCGCAGGAAATGTGCTGCGCCATGTGCCGATTGCATCATTGCCTCGGCCCTGTTAAGGTGGAGAGCGGCGAGAGCCGAGCCCCCCGCCAGAAATAGGAAACTGTGGAGCCCTTGGTGTCGTTTTCATCAGAATTAGAGATACAGGAGGGCCGCGTCTGCGGGAGTAAAGACGCGAGACGGATCTTTGATTTGGATTCTCCGTTGTTCTCCATGCGCAAGGAATCGATCCCATTTCTTCTCGTTCTTGTCTTTGACCCGCAGGTAAACGGGACTAGTTGACAGGAGGCCACGGGTGGAGTCAGAGCTCGATATAAGACCCGCGGGGGGCTCTTTCCTGGCCACGAGTGCAGGGGTGGCCGCTGTGATGGACTTGACAAGGTGCTGGTTAAAAACGGGAGAGAGAAAGTACATCTGTTTACAACCGCACTACAGTGTGTTATAAACCATTTATGAATTGTTAATAAATTGTTCATGAAAGATAGTGAAGAGGGTTAAATATAAGTTTGACCTTATAAGTTGTAACTAAGGGTTTTATTACTTGTTAAGCTAGTAATAATAATAATAATAATAATAATAATAATAATAATAATAATAGTACACAGTTCTCGGGTGTCATAACAGTTGTTAAATAGACTGGGGTCAAGATGCCCTGCAGATTAAAAAAAAAGTGTCCTGCTGAAGTAGGGAAAACATCAGACAAATGGTTAATTAACTATTAATAATAGATGTATTTACATCATAGAAATCCTCTTTTGTGCTACTCCTTTAAAAAAAGTGGTACTAAAGCGGGTTGCTAAGGGATTCTTGAACATACAGCAACACATGAAGGGGTACTGAGAAGTTCATTTTCCAGAGATGTGATGTATATATATATATATATATATATATACATATATATATATATATATATATATATATATATATATATATACTGGACATACATGGACCGTGGAAAGCTTTTGATTCAGATTCAGAATCAGACCACGTTTATAAGTTAAATAATAAGTTATGATAAGTTTATGATTCAGTCTGTGGGGATTTTCCCTGCCTGACTCTGCAGAGGCCTGGGAGATGTACTGGCCCTGGCAAGTTGACAGGGCAGCACCATTGATCTTTTCAGCGGGGTGTTTGTCCTTCACAGGGTTTTACCGACCGTGATTTTTGTGCAGAGACTCGACAGCTGTGGTTGTCCTATGACCTTAAATGCCCACACCACCTGATGACAGAGTGAGATACTGTGATATAGCTGATACCGGGCTGATGGAGTAGAAGTTAAAGCTGTATTAAATCAGGGATGACCTCCTCTGAGTAGCATGTTTCATAAAAGTAATGGATGGTGTGGAGACAAACCATCCAAAGGGATTGTGTGTACACCTCAGAGCGTTTATCACGTTTATACCAGGACCATTTTTCAACAAACTAATAGAGGGTAATCAAATCAAAACACATCTGTCTTTTCTCCTTTAATCAAAGATTTTATGGTGAATATATATACATAAATATAGTTGCTGTACCTTAGAATTGCTTCTGGAAAGCAAAACTCACTCACATTCTCACACACACACACAATGTCGAGCCAGCTCTTAAATTTAGGGAAAAAACAAACAAGCACTTGCATCACAAGAAATTAATGGACACTCTCCGACAAACTAGAATAATGAAACCTCAGTTTCCAGGGCATGTTTGGGCAGAGAAGCACAACCCTGGCCTGATTTTTTTTTTGTCATCTCTACGGTTGCGCTCGTACTTAGCTTCGGGTTATTGTGACTGCACCAGATGGTGGACCGTTCCACCCTTCGTCCACCTAGGATGAGGCTGATGTCTGATGTGTTGCATGCAACATTAAGGGGTTTCCCAGCGGGCTACTTGGAGGGGAATCGTTGGGGCACAAAGAGAACACCACTTTACTGTTTGCTTACTTTCTGTCAAAATGTTGGTTAGGGGCAGTGTGGGTGTTGATGGGTGTGTATTCTGTGTGAACAGGGGTGGATGTGTTGTGAGTTTCTGGTTTATCATACGAACAGTGAAAAACATTCAGGTTATCGGCAAGTTCTCTGTAGTGTGGGCAGGGGGGTTTCCTGTAGATGGTGTTTTTTTTGTTTTTAACACATAGTTATTGGGTAACTGGGTGTAAACATTTTACAAATGTAGTGTCACTACCTTTAGGCCTTTCCACAAGGCCTCTACCTTGACCTGGTTAAGCTGAGTTTGGTTGTGAACTTTGATTTGTCATTCTAGTATTTCAACTTTTTTCTGAGAACACATACAAACAAACCAAACAACCACACTGAGTCTGCTTGAAAAGGCTCGGGCGGCTTCCAAGTAAACATCGGTGCGGTTCGATTTTGTGAGAGTACAGATATGCAAAAATTTTATTTTACTGGTGAGACAGTGTGCTTTGACAGTCCAAAGGTTCACTTTGAAGTCTTGACCAATCAAAGTACATGGACTTGGCTAAAAATGCATTGTCCTGTTAATGGTTTCCTGTTATTCCACTGGTTGACATTTGATGGTGGTAATGTGCCAAGAAATGTTGCAATATGTAAGCAAGACAAAACAGAGGCCTACCTGCTGGTAAACCTGGTTATAAACAATATAGGTTTCAAACTTTCCACAAAATCATACACAAAGCATGTTTATTAGGCCTCAAGGATATAGACCTTGGTATAAATATGGCACTCAACATTAGCAAATCCTTGAAGCGCCTCCTTCAAACAAATGATGAAGAGCTATGAGAAAACTAGAAAAAAAGGCTTGGTCTACTTCCCCAAAAACTGTTATCATTTAAATGTTTTTCTGTGTTGGTTGTCAGACAATGGAACAAGTATGAAATAGTGACTGAGACTCAGACCTTTAAAACTACGTTTTAACCAGTGGTCCCTTCCAACCCGTTTCCAAACAGCTGCTGTGGTCTGCTACAATCCTGGTTTTATAACCATAACGTTGTCTGACAAAGTTAAGAATCACCTAAGTTAAAGACAACGACTCTGCTATGATTTCAGCTGTATTTACTTGTAAAATGATCATTCAGCGTGAATGTTAAAGGCTCATTCACGTCGATGCAGCTGTTGTGTGGTTATAATTGATTGATATGCATAGAGAGATGTACTTGAAAAGGAAAAAAAAAATCGCTCTGTGCTTTCGTGAAGAAAACTCGCAAAAAAGGGTTCTGAAAATAAACACAGTGACAAAGGTGCTAAGGTAGAAGCAGAGCAATGGCCAATGGAGAAACTCTAACACTCACCCAGTGCCCAATGGTGTAACTTCATCACTCACTCAGTCATGAATATTCGCGTTTATGCGACTTTCCCCAGCTGTTGTGGTACAGCCTGAAACTAGGAAATAAAAGTGGGCTGATATGGATGCAAAAATAGCAGAGTCAAATTGCATAAAAAAATCAGATAGATTACTTTGATCTAAAAAAAGATCATATTGACAGCAAAACCTTTTTTATTTTTTCCCCTTTTAGTACGTCCTCATCCTTAACAAACTACTCCTGCTGGTTTGATAGCAATATGAATCTTCCAATTTCTGTTCTCTAATTCCAACACAATTTAATCCTAAAAGGAAATAACATCTTGGTCAAAGATCAATAAATGACTGCTGTATTTACAAAAATTTACATTTTAATGAATATTTTTTCAGCACAGATGAGCCAGATTTGGATTTTAAGTGTAATATATTAATAAATATTATCTCACAATCAAAACCGATATATCTGTGTGGTTTATTCCAGAAGTTGTTTTGGATGAATATACATGAACATATAACTAACAATAACAGAGAAAGGGGGGCAGGGGGCTATAGTCCCAGTGTGTAATCTGTGTCATTCTGTGTATAAGTGTGATTATGGATGTGTATTTGTGTGTATGCATGATTTACTGTTTGTGTTTGACTTTTTGCACAGTTCTAATGCAACCACATCCAAAGTTCACAATAACCAGACTGAACTAGATGAGGGCGTGAGGTGGCAGGGGTTTTAGGTAGAGTCAGAAAGTCCATAAACAGGATCATATAATATCAACATCAGTAAAAAGTACATGTCAAGGTATGTTCTTGTGAAATATGGATAAAAGAAGAATATATTGACCAAAAAGAAGGTTCCACAAAGTCATGGATGTTAAACCTTGCTCATCATGTAGAAGAAACTGAACTGGTGACTGATTTGTGCATGTGTACAATGACTGAACTCTTAATTGATTGTGAAAATGGTTCATGTTAAATCTAGTGTAATCTCTGAAGTGGTTATGTGTATTAATGCTCTCTGCCCATCTAACTTTGTGTTTCATGAGTGCCCCCTTTAACTATGTGAATCAGAGCCCAGTGTGTATACGTACGATTTAAGAAATGATTTTTATGAAAAAAAGAGGAAAAAAAGAATATTGTACAATATCCTGGGACTGAGAAGTAATTATTGACCTTGGTAACAGCAAGTCTCACCAGAAAGTTCTGAATCTTTTAAACCACAATAGACTGGGAAATTCCCAAAATGCTTAAAGAGGTTGAAATTTAAACACGTGCAGTTGCATGACAGTAGGTCCCTTTGCTGAGGAAGATTTTGTGATACGGTCAAAAGCTCAAAAGCAGCAACTAAATTGAGCTAGTGGTGTCATTGTTTTGATGTTATATATTTTAAAATCAAACAATCCCTGTACATACACAGAAGCAATTTTGTAAACTGCCATAATCTGCAAATATCTGCAATAATGACAAAGATCTGAAACACTTCTTTTTCTCATACAGTTTGACGAGCCTAAGAGCCATCTGGCCATCTGAGCAGGCAGGTGGTATACGGTCTATAGCTTTGGTAATCCAACAAACAACCAACATATTGGTAAGAGGATTCATCCTCGGAAAATGAACAGTATCTAAACATTTCTACACCTTTACCTTTAAACCCACATGCTCTGACAGTGAGGGCAACATTAAGAGAGACTTTTTGCTGCCTGACTTTCACTGCTGTGAAAAATGTGAAAAATGGACAAACAGCTAGATGGATAAAATGACAGAGTCAGAACTGATGAAAATAAATAAAGAAATAGAATTCTAAACATATAGCTATGAGGTCAATGTTTTGGGGATTGACCTTTATATATTTTTTATTCATTGCCACTTAAAGGATCAGTGTGTAGGTTTTAGAGGTACCTAGTGACGAGGTTGCAGATTGCAAACAAGTGAGTAACCCTCCACTCACGCCTCCCTTTTCCTTATGATGGCCTTTAGGTAACGTAAAAACATGAAAGAACCTCTCTAGAGCCAAACACTGGTTTGTCCACTCTGAGCTACTGTAGAAACATGGAGGGCTCTGTGGAAGAGGACCTGCTCCCTTTGTAGATATGAAGGGCTCCTTCTAAGCTAATGTAAACACAATGATTGATTATGCACTAACAGAAACATAATTAGGAATCTTATATTCCATTTCTGCCCCCGATCCCCCTAATTCCTACACACTGGTCATAAGTCAGAGAAGCTCGGTTCCATACCTTGCTTTGTTATGTGTATCTTGTTGTATTCACTTTCACACATATCTGACACACAAAAAGAAAGTAGATTTGGGGAATTTTGGAGACAGCTCAGACAGCTAAGAAAGAAATTTCATTGGTTTGAACTTATCTTTAATTTTGAAAAGTTAATTATTTAGAAAATGATTTATGATTTGATTCAAAGTCAGGACTTTCACCAAAAACTATACTAATAAAAAGTCTTTTCATGTATTAAATTTTAAAAAACCAGACATATTTATAGAGGACAGCGGAACTGAAAATGGTCATGTAACCTTTCTCACTGAAATACACTCACTTTCTTTTTTTTGTAGATTATATTTAAGATATAATTTATCGTTGCGGTGGTACATTTTTAAAGTGTCCACATATCCTTCATAATGAATATTTATGTGTGATTGACCTATAATGATACTGACTATGCAATCCTACAATACTGGCAGTTCCTATTAAAATATTTGAGGGGGCAATATACTATATGTCCAAAACCAATATGAGTCAGTCAAACTTTTAACATATGAGGGATTAATTTGGAGTATGAAACCCTGAACCTAACCGGCAGCACGGATTGCTCATCTTGGAGAACTGGAGGTCTGGACATCTTGGATTCAGTCAGCTACAACAGATTCTGCTCGTGACAAGTTTTTAGGGCGGAAATTAAAGTATTAAATGTGTTGGTTGTGGGCGGAAACACTAAAGTGGAGTATTTAGCCACAGAATAGCAAAATATGACCGATTAGATCAGAAAAAGATCCCACTGTGTCAGTCCACATTGACACATCTTCTGTGGCCTCTGGAATCCATCTTAGCTTTTGATACTCAAAATTATCCCTTTAAGGTGACAGTGCTTCCGGCAGTAAAGCATATGTACTGAGAGACAAGATGGAGCTGGAGCCGTCCACTTGATAGCATCCAAGTAAAGAACACTTTCCCTTCTGTCCATTAGATGTCAGTAAAGACCCCCCAAAATTCTGATTGAAATACAGGGCAGCAGCTACACACAGGCAGTGGCTGTAGGTTCAAGGAGGGTGTGGGAAGTACGTGTACTGTAGAGGTTTTGAAGCAAAGTGAATGAATGAATAAAGGAGTGAATTCAGACACAGCTAATAGTGTCTTCTGCTATCTTTTATAAAACATTACAATTTTATAACAAAAGAGGGCAGAACTGTCGGCCTAACAACTTTTGCAAGCAGCAACACAGGACGCACATTAAATCAAAATGTTCAGCGTAGCAGAAAAAAGCTTCATGAGGGCCTGGACACAGTAATAACAACAGGAAGAAGTTGCCATATACGCAACATAGTGTTTATGTAAGGACTATACACAGTTTAGGAAAAAATGGAAGTACACTGTTTATGCAGTTGATTGAAAAACAGTACTCAAATAAGCCGTGGCATTCAATCAGTGATTGACTGGTGTTTGGTTTTGCCAAGAGTTTCCCCACACCACTGCACCACCACCACCACCACCGGCCCAGACCACTGACACAGGGAAGGTCGGGTCCATGGGCTCATGCTGCTGACACCAAATTCGGATCCTACCTCTGGTGCCTCAGGAGAAATCCAGATTCATCAGACCAGGCTCTGTCTTCAACGGTCTGGGTTGGTGTGTCTGTGCCCACTGCAGCCTCAGATCTCTTTTTCTAGGCTGACAGGAGCGGAACCTGACGAGGTCTTCCGCTGTTGTAGCCCATCCACCTCAAGCCTGGGCGTGCTGTGCTTTCTGAGATGCTCTTGTACTCAGCAGTTGTAAAGGGTGTTTATCTGGCCATTGTCTTCTGACCTCTCTCATCAACAAGGCACTTCCTCTGTAGAACTCAATGGATGTTTTTCACACCATTCTGAGTTAACTCTAAGGACCATTGTGTGTGAAAATCCCATTCTCAAAAATACTCAAACCAGCCTGCCTGGCACCAACAGTCTTGCCACAGTCAAAGTCACTGAGATTTGTTTTTGGCCTTCTGATGTTTGATGTTAACATTAACTGAAGCTCCTTACCTGTATCTGCAGGTTTTTATACATTGCACTGCTTCCACAATTGGCCAAATCAATCAGTCCATGAACATACAGTTATACAGGCAGGGGTCTGAAATCAACACCCGTCAAAAGCAGGTAGATTTTCTGGAGTTTGACTCACGCTCGTATCCCGTGAAGTCCACCCCTGCTTTCCCTCTGCTGGAAGCAAATAATCTGAGGTATCTCACCTGCTGCCGGTCCACTACTGGCTGATAGAGAGAGGGAGAGAGAGAGTGTGGTGAGAATATAATAATAGTATATTATTATATATCATTGCTTCTGATTCTGATTTTGAGGAGAGAGATTAGCTAAATACATAGATTATGTTAACCTATCTAGCTAGCTGGCTTCTGGTTGATATAGATAGTTATTGATAAATGAATGAAGTAATGTGGTGATATTTAGAAAATACAAATTAATACATTTTCATTCAATTTTGAATGTAATGGATGCATGAATAATCCCATATACTGCTCATCAATACATGGAATAATTTTTGGAAATTTTGCGCTGGCCTCTTTTAGATCGTATTCAAAATAATACCTTATTGACACAATGAAATACTGACACATGTATATCTGTGTACGGGTGTTCTTAATAAAGTGCTGCCCACAGAATTCTATGAACTGTAGTATTTAACTAAATCAGCCATTACTACCAGTAACAACAGGTGTCACTAAATCCACCAGGACTAAAATCTTTGAGCCTGCAACAATGATATCTACTAGTATTTCAAATGTTTTGTAGCCAACGTCACATTATAAATCTCTGTATTCAGGGCATTTTTCAAAAATCTCATTCAAAAGTTGCAAAAGTGATGATGAAATGTGCTGCAAAACAGGCGTCAAATTAACATCTTATTATATATTAAGCAAAAAAAGAATAATTTTCATGCTTATTTACCCCCCCCCCAAAAAAAAAAGAAATTACACACAAAGGATGAGGTTTAAGACGTCTTTCATTCGGAGCTCCGCATGTGTGCTGGCTTCACCTTTCCTGCATGAGGAGAGGTGTAATGGGTGTAAAGATAATAATAGTCCACTGTGATCATCACTTATAAATATTCATGAGGCCTTTCATGTGGAGACGGTTTGTTTTGTTTTGTGTGCTGCGCTCCAAAATTAGCAACGTCCCCTGGGACAGAAGCGTATCTTTGTCCATTTTACAAACAGGATCTCCCTAAGTGAAGAGGACATGGAGAATCTTCTGCGGCTTAAGTGCTGTTGAGGATTCATAATAGCTAGAGAAAAGTGTTTGTGACAATATGATCATGAAATAAATAAAGATATATTGGATGTTCTTGGTCCCAGGGAGAAAATAAAGTAATTGCACTTCGCTTGAACTTGAGTGCAGATAAGTTGTCACTGGAGGAAAAAATATCTTTGCACATAAAAGATTCATCAGAAATTTCTCAAACCACGTCTCGCTCCATCCAGGTTTCGTTATTCCCATGAGAGAAGGTGGAGGGTGGAGTGAAACATCAGCAGAGAGAGTGATCACGTTGTATGTAAAATGTATTTATTTATTGATTTTACTACTCGGCCTGTATTTCTGAATTATAGAATACCACGGACACAGCACTGCTCTTATAGTAACATTTTACTCTGCATGTGCTCCATCCACATATACAGTATGTGCTTGTGCATGTGGGTCTGTCTTCCTCCATCATCCCGTCCATCTGTTCTCTCCACCGTGAACACAACACTGAGCCAGGTTTCCTGTGATATTGACTCATCTCAGTGTGAATGCTCCATCCCTCTTTAAATCTCTGTGTTCTTCTCATCTGTCAAGGACAAATGGAGACACAAAGAAGTTATCCCTTTCTTCGCATGCTTTCAGGAGAATGCCCTCCCAGCGGGAAGCAACAAAACAGGGCCGTTTAAATTCAAGATACTGTCTAGCATTGAAATCACACTGTAAACAGAAAACTTCCAAACCAGTATGAACATTTCTACGTTTCCTCACCAGTGTCAGTCTTTCGTTGCACATATCAGTATGTGAGTAAAACAAAAACAAAACAAAACTTTTGTCTGCGCATTTGTTTGTGCTGTTGACGGGTGAAATGTGACTGCTTTGTGTTTTCATCATGTCTGGAAGAAATTACAGCGACAGGAGGCATGTGTTTCTCTGCTGCAACATCCCTCGGGAGGCCGGCATGTTTTGTGAGTGATTTTTTGATGCATTGAATAAGCTTACCTGTTGTAGCAAATCCTCACCTGACTAATCCTTCTCTGAGGGACAGTGTGGGGCTGTAAAGGGAACATTGTTGGGGTAAGCGATGAGGGACACTGAAGGGGAAACAATGAGAATAGCTAATGTTTACTCATCCCTCAAAAACAACTGTCAAGGTCTCCTTGAAAAAAGTTTCCAACAAAATAGCCTTGTTAAGTAAACTTTGTCTTCCTCAGGAAACTGAATTTAAACAGCTTCATTTCTACATGTCAGCACTATTTAATTTTATAAATTTGGAGCATTTGTGAAAACTCAAGTGATTCAAACTTTGAACTTTCCGAAATTACTTTTGTTTCCGAATTTACCATCATACTTCTTTGTTTATTCACATATCCATCATTTTTTTAGTACGATATGAGCTTTAACAGAAAGAACTTCATAGTTGTGCAAAATTTACATTTTTTATGGATTTGAATTTGAATATTTCCATTTTGTGCAGCTTTATACTACACTATATTTCAGAAATAAATATTGCACAATAGTATGAACATAGTACTAGTTTGTGCTTCGGCATCCCAGTGACTACCTAAAATATTACATTTCTGCTTACAGGTTGTAAAAATTGCTTTCTATACTTTTATTACATTTATTTCAATTATTCTAATGTATCTTATGTTAAGTTCAGTTTTCAGTCTCCCTTCCCAACACATCCACATTTACAAATGAGCACCAGTACAGTAGGTGGCAGTGTGCTCCTTTGTGTCGCCACTGCACGCAAACTGTCTGGAGAGGAAGGTAACTGCTTCTTTATTACATCCATCGACCAATTGAAGTGGTTATTTATTGCTTCTGATAAATCAGTTTTCAACTGTGTGGCCATTTTGACAGAAACCTGTTAGACAGGCACCTTTTTGAGGCTATGATCACGCTGTAATTTGTTGCCCTCCTCAGGTGCCATCTTGCTGCTAATACCAGCTGTTCAGTCTTCAAGGACCAGTGGACCAATTTTACCACTGAAACAAAATTTGTCTCTGCTTCAAATAGGGATTTTCACATTAAAATAAGTGAGATTATCCAATACAGACATTTAAATTCTGTGTTTATTTAGTAAAATTAGTTGGGTGGAGGCAGCATTCATTGTTTATAACGCGTTGCTGTACTGCAAAAGAAACAAAAAGAAGAAGATGAACACACATTTACATGTGTGTGCATAAAAATAGACAATGGATGGAAAAGAGACAGAATATAATATATATCCAAAATATAAGGGCCAAAAGTAAGGCTAAGGCTGGTAAGTGAGTAACCATCATCACTGTAAAAGTTAGATGCACATTAAAGGTGCAAGTTGGTGATCAAATGTGATCAAGTATGGTCAAAAAATAGACTGAAGAATTATGTGGTGTACACATATACATATAATAATTACATTATGATACCAAGGTTACAGTTTCCCAACAGTAGCTGTTCATTTGCCATGGTGTCACTGCTCTAGCTCAGTTCACCTGAAGTCCTAGGAGTCGGTGACAGAGAAGTAAGTGTATGCCAAAGGACTGGCTGTTAATCTGCTCTGTATCTACAGTTGAACACTCATTAAAAAACCTGACCCGCTTTGTAAGAGAATGTTTTGTTCCCTCACAATTAAATCCAAGTTTTAACTGTTTTTCTGCAACTCTTCATCTTGTCAGTACCTAAGTTCTTTCCTTTCTCTCTTCTTCTATTTAGCAGATGAGAACAAAATATGGTATTTTTGTCCTGACATGCCTGAGGGAACAATATATAAAAAAAGCAAATCAGCAAATTAGAAAAGAATGTGTTATTTAAGCATGTCAGGATGAATTTAAACCACCAGCCCTCATAGTGTCTAACACCTGCTGGTGGTCCATTTATGGGCTGAATTTCTCTTTCTCAATGCTCTGCAGTTCATGTTCTATAACAGGGTATGCTTAGAATGAAACCAGAGCTTTAGGGGGCACAAGTCCCAAGAGAAAACTAGAATGACCTTTGCATGCTGGCTTTCAATAAAGCATATGAGATTGGGCACAGTAGGGGTACATGGGGTGTGTACACAGGCTGCTCCCTGACAAACCAGTCCTTCCTCTGAGACTCCTCTCCAGTGCTATCTGCAATCCTTAACCCTGTCAGGCTCCCCCTCGCTCCTGGTCCTTTTTTGTTTTTTTGTTCTTGTACCTGAATGTGAACATAGAAAAAGACATGAAAAAAACGCACCATAATCATAAATGCCAGCTGCATCCAAACACACGCAAATATTAGAATTCCAAAATTGATAATAATGTGCTTCAGGGCTTGGGAACCTATGTTACAGGCCAGGGGCACCGGGGCAAAAATAATTACACAATCTGTTAGGGTGTCATCAGCACATCATTTCTGCAGTGGCTCAAACTCGAAGCAGACCTTGACGTGCTTATTGTGTTTGTGTGTATTAGTGTTTGTGTGTGTGTGTGTGTGTGTGTGTGTGTGTGTGTTTCTCCTCAGGTCTGGTGACCTGCTGTTAAGGTGTGGAAATGTAAGAAGTAATAAGAGATTCTGTTCTGTTATCGATTTCAGATGCCCTTGGGAACAATCAGAGCCAACAACAGTCTTTATGGGAGAAAATGATGGCGGGGTGAATGAGTGATGACAGTTTTTTCAGTTCATAAGATTTTCTTATTTTTCTTATGGTCTGCGAATCTCTACTACTATTACTGTCTTGCTATCTTCCCACTGTGGCCCAGCCCCAAAATGCTAGAATCACAATTATTTGCCTGAAAAATTACTCACATAAAGATGAATATGTTTGCATAAGGATGTTAAAAAGTCACAGATTTGCTTTAATTTAATTATTAATAATAATGTGACTGGTTACTGTCATACCAGTTAAGGCTTTTTGATGGATGAACCCAATGATGTATGAAATGTTTGTCTGGAATGATGAATTTCACTCATGTCTGGAAATGGAACTAATTAATGTAAAAGTTATATATTAATTTGACTTAGTATAAGCACAGACGTAGAAAGCTGCAGTACTAGTATATGTAGTAGTGGAGGATTTGATTGATTTGAGACCCATCAACCATCAGTGCATCACAAGCAATTGTTTCTTTTATGTGAAAATCAGTTTTTAGACTTTTAGAGTGTACTAAATCTGTCATGATTTATTAGAATGCATTTTTTAATCACATTTTCTTCCATCAGGCTTATGAAATTCTAAGTTTTATGACAATATACGATATCTCGGGAGAAGCTTCTTTCCCAACGATTGTAACAGCTGCAGACTCACTCAGTGATGTTGACTCCAGTCTTCTCATCGATCCAAAACTTTACAATCATTACAAACAGCAAATAGTGTATTGAAAAGTGTAGTAGGTATTTTTGTTTTAAAGGGGGATTGAATGAATCATTGGAAGAAAATCTTATTCAGGAGTGACATCACTCTTAATCTGAGCCAGTAAGCAGGACAACAGAAACCACAAAAATCTTGATATCACAAACCAAAAATCTTTCTATGGCCAAGCCACTGGACTGCAATGCCTCACTGAGCTCCGACTAAGGAGGCAGTTTTGGGTCAAACTGAATTTTCATGCATCTAAAACTAAGGGGGAATTACAGCTCTGCAGTAATAACAGATATGCTGAAAAAAAATGTGTTCCATCACAAACCACCAAAACAAAGTGATCTTATTTCGGCCAACACAGTGGTTCAGCAGTTCTGAACTCGGTGATATTTCTATGTAACCTTTTTATGATTCATTTGGGATTAAAAAGCAAAGCCGGGGCATGGAGATCTGACATTTAAAGGCTGTTGCTGATTTCCAGGGCCTGGAAGGCAGCTGCTTCACCTGCTTCTCCTCTCTAACAGCACAAGGCAGAGCTTTTCCTCACACTTAAACTGACGCCTGCGGACACGGGCTGGGGATAATGGTGAGAAGTGGGGGAGTAGGACATTGCTCTGAGCCTGCACTACAGCATAAATCAGAAAACCCAGGTAATTATTTTTATTTCTCCATCAGCTCAGCCATCAGTACCCTAGAGCTGGTTTTTTCTCCTTGCCACCCCTCCACCTCGAACATTCCTAACATCCAGCATCCTTCCAACCCTGACAGTTCAGGCATCCAGTCCCATCAGATGAGTGTTTTCTGTGAATTAGAAAAAGGCTTTAGGGGAGCAGAAAGATAGAGCAAAATAAGACTGAGAATGTAGGAGAGTGACAGAAATAAAAGATATTAAATGAGGAAGGGCGGTAAGGAGGAAAATTAAAACAAAAACAAATCAGGAAAAAGCTTCAAAGATCAAACTCCTGATGGCACCAAGGTCAGTAAGTAGGCTTAAACAGGATTTGAGCTGGAGAGCTGGATGATCTTAGACCAGCTTAAAAAGTTTAGGAATACAGCTGCACAACACTTGGTATGTCTGTGTGTTTATGTGGGTACTCTTGTATATATCCATGTTTGTCTATGTTTATGTTGTTTTGTGTACATGTGTGTGATGGATTCATTGTTCCTTGTTCTATCACTCTGTATTTTTGAGGATGCACAACCTATCAAGCCTTTGCAGGGCATTTGACCAAACCCAAAGAAATGGGATAAAGAGATAAGGCAATATAAAGTCTGTTTTGTCTGCCAGATTTGCTCAGAGTATCAGCTCACCAAGCAACAGAATTGCAGCGAACAGGATGGATACAGAAGCATTCCTTGGTGTGTATGGAGGTTGTTTGGCAGGCCTTCATGGCTGCTGCCCAGGTGATAAACTTAAACTCTGGCTCTAAAGATGTGGATTCTATCTAAAGCCCGACTTGAGACACATTAAAGCTTTGTTCACAGTGCAGCATCAGTGCTGCAAGGTCTGCGTGAATCAGTGTGGCTTCTGTTAAGATAAGCCTCAATTGGACAGGGCTGTGAAAAACACTCATCATCGCTTTGCAGAAAAGATCACACAACATTGCATCTACAGTCTTTATTGAAAAAGCCATTTTCTCTCCAGTAACAAAGTCCTTTTATAAATTTTAATCTATACCTCCGCAACACCTGTTCAACCATCAGTGGGTCTATAATTGAACAGGAGAGTAATTCTGGTAGGAACACAACAATAATCTTTTCTGTGTTACTGACATTGCTGCCATCATTGGAATAGAGCTGTAAAATGTGTCACCTTTTTAAGGAACACTAAAAGTGAAACAGATACAAAAAATATGAAAAATAGTATTTTTCTGTGTACACTGGACCTCTAGGTAAGCTGGTGGTTGAGAGGTGGTCAGTCTTGACAACAACACCCTCCTGTGCCTCTACTGCCACTGTTGCACACTGAATCAAACACCAAACAGGCGCAGATGATGAAGGATAATTCAAAGGGACCAGTGTGTAAGTTTTAGTGGCATCTAGTGGTGAGGTTGCAGGTTGCAACAAACTAATACTAATAATAATAAAAAACTTGATACCACTCGGCTCCCCTCTCCCTTTACAAACATGTTGGAGAATGTATGGTGGCCTTCAGTTAATGTAAAAACATGAAAGGCCCTCTCTAGAGCCAGTGTTTGGTTTGTTCATTATGGGCTAATGTAGAAACATGGAAGTGCAACATGGAGGGCTCTCACGGGAGAGGACCGACTCCCTGTGTGGAGCTGAAGAGCCAATTCTGAACTAATGAAAACAAAATCATTCTTAGTTTGAGGTGATTATATATTAATGAAAACAATTTTGAATCTTTTTTTCTATTTCTGCCACGATCCCCCGTAGATCGTCACGCACTGTTCCTTCAAGCGCAACATCTCAGTTCAGGCTGATGGAGTTCCTCCATTTATGAGCATCTGAACAGCCCATAAAAATCTTGATTTTGTGGACGTCCGTAGACTTAACTCTCTACCTCTCTACCTCTGGTCATTTTGCACACTTTGACGTCAGTGTTGGGTTTGGCCAGAAGTGCAACAACCAGCATCCCTTGGCTTGATAAAAAAAAAGAAAATTTCGGGAAAAAGAATCACAATTTGCCTAGCAACATTGATTCTGTGTACTTGAACTTTACGAACTAGAACTTTTCTTGTCATGCTGAAAAACAACATTTGTCTCTAAGGGTGTTCTCTCCCCTTCCACAACAACTATAAAGTGGACTGTGTTTATCACCCCCAATGAATCATACTGTTTGCCTACCTCTACGGTTTCAAAAAGGGTGGATTTGAGTACCTTGAAGCTACTTAATGTTAAAGAAAAGTGATGCAAACAACATGACCTTTAAGCTTTTCTATTCCTAACAGAGAGTAAATGTAACTCAGCTTAATATAGAAGAGAATGGGCAGAGGCAGACACAGGTGAGGATGAGAACAAACTGCATAAATAAAAATGTAGAAGAAAGCGCCACTTGATTCTGAGAGAATGACATCTGACTTTTCAATCTCCTTAGGGATGCAAGTGTCGGCTACTCTTTCTTTGTAATATGTGAACCTTGCCTTGCCTTGATGGCCTTCAGTTTTAGAATGACAGGGGTGCTTGATGGATACAGACGGGGTCAGGCAAGAGTCAATGGAGAAACTCTGTTATTGTGCAAATGAAAAGAAATCCAAGCCTCCACACATGTATTTCCTTCGAAAAAAAACAGTCCAATCTAAATCTAACTTCAGAGCAAGGCATTTCGTGGTTCGCATGGTTTGAATTGTTTGTGTTGTTTCTGAATTGCTTTAGTTGCTTTTTGTTTATATAGGTTATTTCGACCAGACTAAATTGTAGTCGAGAATTTCAAACCAAACCCTTTGTTACCTACCTCCTTTCCTAACCTAGTCATCTAGAAATTAAATTTTTATACTGGTCAATGGTTTTGCCATTTTGGAGGAACACAGAGGCAAATTCGGAACTTAAATGTTCCTCATTTATGTTCCCATCCTTGTTGTTAGGCCTTGGAAACATTTTGCATCAAAATGATTGTTTTTATTAATTTCTCTAACTCAGTAATTCCTCGCTCTTTGCTTATATATTCCAGAGTTGCACTGACATTTGTAACCGTAATCTTCATTGTAACCTCATTTTGTGACACACCCATTCATTATTATGTCAAAATATGTTCTGAACTGCATGAATCATCACTGTTAGCTCAGTTGTGATGCTGCAAGCATCCTCTGCTCTGTGGCAGTTTCAGAGGGAAGAAGGAGTCAAGAGAGGTCTAAGGCAGGGACAAACAACATATCATGTACATATGAACACACACAAGCTATCACATGATTTGTGAAGGAAATACTTTAAAATACTTTAAAATACTTTAAAATACTTTAAATCATTTAATGTATTAAACAAATGACATCAGAAAATACTCCATTGTGAGGTATTAGCAGCTAACTACGAGACACGATAATTGCTCAACTGAATTACAAAGATTCCCCATTTAAATGAAAGATAATAATTTCTTCCAAATCAAATTAAAGAACCACTGTTATCCTGGATCTTCAGCCATGCTGGTAGATTAGTCCAATAAATCATTATTTGAAGCTTTTGGAGCAAAATAAACAGTAATGCTCCAGGCTAATGTTGCATGGTGTCTCTGTTTGCCAGACTCATTCATCAGTCAAATAATTATTTATTTTGCCTACAAGTGGGTCAAAGCCAAAGTTTTGGGACAAAGTTTGTACCATATTGGTGAAGTTACTCACCATCCAAAACATGTAAATGTAGAATGACACAGACTTGCAGAATTACAGCATTTCCAGTTTATCTTGCAATTGGCAGCCAACCTGTAAGGTAAAGGTTTACTTAGTATGTTGCTCATCTTGAACTGTACAATGTTTTGTGCAGATCATATGCAGTAACTTTAATCCAAAATGATAGTTGCGACAAAATCTCATGGTTGCATCTCATAGATGGGACTAATGCAGACAGAGATTCCTCCATTAAGATTTACTTGAACCTTTAAACCCCTTTCTCTTAAAAATGTAATGATCGCCTTTAATTACTGGTAACTAAGCAGGATGACATCAAGCCTTTTGAATTATCCATTTAATGTCACACAGAGACACACACAGACACACACACACACACCAGGTAAGTGCCTTTCATAATATTTACAGATAAGTGTTTTCAAAACTGCATTATTGGGCTGTGTGTTTCTTTTAAAAAATTATTTGTTTTTGGGAACAATTTAAATCTGCAACCCACACATCAGCTCTTTGACATTTCTTTCCCTTCATTTTCTCTTGTCTTTCTGTTTTGAATCTTTTCCTGCAGATCTTGTTTACTGTAAAGTGTCCTCAACAGTGTCCTCTGGCAGCAGAAAACATTACAATTCCAAGTGTGGGATGTGTGGAGATATCTAGAACAAAACCCATCTAAACTGAGCTAAGAAAAAAAAAGGAAGCATTTTTGATGAAAATCCTTATGTTGTAAAGAACATGTATTGACTCCATGTGCTATGTTTTAATGCTGCAGCTGCAAATGTTGACTGTATTGGTGCATGGGCCAAATAAGAAAGCCAAGGCAAAATAACTAAGTTCAAACTGTTTGTAGAACATGCACCTAAGCATTTTACCTTACTCAGTATATGTTTGCCTTGTGTCTTTCATAGATGTCTTACTGTCATAGAATGTCCTCCTCCTTCAAAGAGTTGAAGTATGTCCTCCTGAGGGAAGACATACTTCACATTTTGCTCGCTATCAACTTCAGTAAAATGATTCTACGTGAACATAAGATTTGCGAGGATTAAAACAACTCTGGTTATTTCATGTGAGACATTTCTGTATTTCTTGTTTTCCCTATGTGCTTCTCATTGTTTTGAAGTGGGTGGAGTTCAGTTGGAAAAAGGTGCTTGGACATACCCCTGGGAACCGATCAGGATTGATCATCGTTTGAATTTGAATCTGATCAAAGTTATTGGGTTGTTTGGTCTCTGGCAATAAAAATGAATACATATACTATACTGAATATGTGGTCACTTTGTTATACTGTCAATTCATTCTGATTTCTTTCTGTATTGTTAAATGTCACAGCAGTTAAACTTGAGTCGTATCCATTTTTTCATACCTTAATACATTACTAGCACTTTTTGGGGTATACAATTTATGACGTTCTGGAGGAAGTTTAGTCATTTAATTTGCATTTTTGAAAACAAAACGGCTAACCTCATTTTTCAAAATGCAATGTGACCTCTTTGCCATACAAGTCATTTTCATGAGCCATCTTAGAGCTCCAGTTTCCAGTTCACAGAATACATCCATGATACGTTTTCACATTTCAAGGCAAGTGATGACACAGGCTTGACATTCATAGCAACCGTAACCAAGGGGCGGGGCTTAGTAAAAAATTCAAAACATGGCATAATCAGATAACAAAGGCAATGATGTCACACGGGTGCCTTTATGATGTCACACGTGATGTCACACCACCACAGGGTAAGAGACTACACTACACTACTCCAGGGTAAGACACTACGGTACACTACTCTAGGGTAAGACACTACGGTACACTACTCTAGGGTAAGACACTACGGTACACTACTCTAGGGTAAGGCACTAAACTAACACAGAACATTTAACATAGCGCAACACATTAAAACACAATAACACACAGAATTATCGAGTCCAAAATGGCTCTACCAAAAAGAAATCGTTTTGTCCAGGGCTGACATGGAAAGGATCCAGTCTCCATCAAACCACCCTGAGGCCAACGCCTACAACGCGATGGAAGTCTCAGGGCACAAGCTCCTGCATCAGACCAGAGCTGAGAAGAAACACCCGCAAGCCCACCTGAAAAGTCAAGCAGCTCGAAAACCGCAGCAGGCGGCAAACAAGGAGCGCTTGAATATGCATGCAGCAGAGGAGGTAGAATCACGGAAGCGGGACTGGCGGCAAAAAGTTGACTATCCAAGACAACTAGCCAACTCCACTAGGTTTCCCCCAAATGACTTCCTCAGAAAATTCAACCGTGCACTCCAAAAAACCTATGTGGAGAAGGAGAACGAGGCACTGAGGAAATCAAAACAAGAAAAAAGGAGAAACGCTACAGAACAAAAAAGAAAGGAAGAGGAGGAGAGGAGGGCCAGTCTGCAAGAAGCCATGAGGCAAGAGCGGGAGAGAGCTCATCAGAGACGGCTTAACAACCACTCTGTGAAAGATTTTCAGGTTGGGCAAATGCAAAAGAAGAAAGAGCTGAGAGAGAAAGTGAGACAGCAAGAGACGGAAGAGAGAGACAGACTCAGGCACCTTGATGAATTGCATGCAAAGGAGCTGAGATATCAGGCCCAAAAAAAAGCTGAGTCAAAGAAAAGCAATTTGAAATGTCGACTAGAGGATATGGCCAGTAGAAACCTCCACAGAGAAAGAAAAGGAGGCACAGAAACTGAGGATGATGGAGAAGGAAAGAAAACGTGTTGAGTCTCAAGTAGAAGAAAAGCTGCAGCAAAGGAAAAAGGAGCAGGCAGAAAAGGAAAAAAAAAAGCGAGACCAGAAAGAAAAATTGAGGCAGGCAAATTGGCAGTAAGAATGAAGGAGCAGGCGGCCACTGAAGCTCTGAGAGAGCAGGAAACGCTTTCAAAGAAATTGGCTGAGCTGAGCAAAGTGCTCGAGAGGCAAAGCAGCAGAAGGAGAAAGAGGAAAAGAGAGCTGCTATGCTCAAGTCGATTTCTGCTCACAGAGAGGCAAAGATGCAGGAGAAAAAGCAGAAGGAGAAAGCAGAGAGAAAGAGCAACCTGGAGTGGCTTCAGGCCCAGAGAGAGTCTGACAGGTTGTTTCTACAGGAAGAAAAACAAAAGGCTCAGACGGCCCGTGAGAAGCAAATCGAGTATCGAGACTTCAATGTGGCCCTGGTGGCTAAAAGACGTGCCATGGCTGAACAGCTGAAAAGGGAGGAACATGAGGCTGCAGTGAAAAATGCAGAAGAGGCTGCTGAGAGTGAGAAGCAACTCCAGCAGTACATTCAGTCTGAAATTCACAAGGCAGCAGAGGATCAGCGAAATGTTTCACTTCTTTTAGCGGCAAGCAAAGGTGTCTCTTTAGGACGGGGTGACTTATCCTGCCCCATCAAAACAAAACGCGAATCTTCACCCAGACTCGCCACTGGCACTTGTACGAAAGGGCACCAGGAGCGCAAAAGCCTGCCGCTGGAAAAGGTGGACAAAAAGCCCACCCGTCTGCCTCCACTTCCCAGAGCAGCGAAGCCAGACTCCTCTGCAAAGGGATCAGGTGGAGGACGTGCGGAGGGGTCCAACTCCCGTGCTAAAGGTGCGGAGAAGCCTTTGCCCAGACTGAGCACTTCCAAAACCAGGTCCACCAGGGAAAACCCGCTACGCAACAAGCCGCAGCTTGCAAATGAAGAGGCAGCTAAGCCCCTTCCGAAGCTGCCCCGCCTGCCGCCCATTTCTAAAAGGATCAAGTGAATCTTAACGGAGGAACCTCTGTCATCTTAGACATTCAAACATGAAATTTCGTCAGCAACTAAAAACTAAAATCAAACCTTCCCTGTAAACCAAATTCTTTACTACACTGTCTCACCCAATTAATCTCTCAAAAGCAGCAACTAGGCATCAGGCCACCGGATATCCTGGAGGGGGACCTCGCTTTGAGTATGCCCGCCCAAGGTTTCTTCCCTTTTGTCTCCAGATTGAGGCTTTGGGGGAGTTTTTCCTTGTCCTCAGCGAGTGTCTGATGTCTATGTGGGTGTTATCTTCATCTAATATGGCTGGTTTACAGCCTCCTAGTGTCTGCGTGGGTTTTCTCCGGGTGCTCCGGTTTCCTCCCAAATGTAAAATACAAATGAATTAAACAATTAAACAATTAAACAATTCAAATAAAAAAGATAAACGTCATTTGATCAGTTGACTCATTACTTTTGCTTTCAGAAAACCAAGTATTAAAAAAAAAAAAAAAATCCCACCACCACATTTTTTTCTGTTGTCATGATTTCTTTTTGTTGTTTCTTTTTTGTCATTGTTTTATGTCTCTTTTTCATTTTGTTTCTCTTTGTAGTTTTGTTTCATTTGGTGGTAGTTTTGTGCCTTTCATAGGCAATGTCCATATCTTTATTCTTAATAAAACTGTTCCTGTTGTCAGTTGAGGGAACAAGCATGAACTAGTGGCTGAAAAGTGGACCATTAAGAATACATGTTAGCCAGTGGTCAAGACACTGGCTGTGCTTATATTTTGGTTGTATTTACTTGTAAAATGATGACTCAGAAAAGTTCGGATCTCTTTCACATCTTTGTCACCTGCCATGTGGTGAGTTGAATGAGATGCATGGAGACCTGTGTCTGTCCAACTTCACACTACAAGGGCGATACTGGTGATGCTTGTTTACTGAAAGTAGCTTGGTCCAGTAAGTTCCAAATTTGTTACTAGATGCTGTTGTTTAAAACAAATAAACAAAGAAACAAACAAGAAAAAAGAGTAAAGGGGTCTGAATAGTTGACAAAGGCCCTAAGTTGTCAACACTGCGTGTGAATGGCCCTCTGATGATATTAGATAGTGTTCTTAGTTCATAAGTTGTTGTGCAACACATTTTCTATTGTTTTAGGTTTTCACTGTTGACAAACTCAAAATGTAAGCGTAAACAAGATCAAAGTTCTTATGTTCAGTTTCAAGGGGGTTTTATTTACATATTTTTCAAAATTTTAAGGACAATTCCTTATTTCAGTCACACTGACAGCATTGCTTGAGGGATGGCAACGGCTAGTTTCAGGGGCCAGTCTGGTCAAGAGAGGTTAGTTCAGGTGCCCGATCTCAAAAAATAACAAACATTGGTTGTATTGTTATAAAATTTTGTACAGACTTTCATTGTCACTAGATCATGAATCCTTGTGCCGTTAGTGATCCCCTGACTTTTCCACTAGTGTCGGCTGGTCCAGGATTTCATTATACGGTCATCCACTGAAAGGACAGCTTGTTCTCCCGAAAATAGTGTCTTATACAGTTTAGTTACAGCAGATTAAGAATTTAATAGCAGGGTTAACTTTTGTATTTCCTGATAACACAAATTTTTCACTTCTAATGGCATTTCAGTGCATTTGGCTCACATACAAATATTACTGGGTATATACAGAAAAGACTTTTATATACAGATTGTGACCAAATTCATCATTTAGTAGGTAAAGGATGTAATATTTACTGAAGAGATGTCCTGCTGTAATCTTTGTTACTGTGAATGTTTTTGCTGCCCACTTTCGTATTCCTGATCGGATTTGAGCTCAAACGTTTATGGATAGATTTGAGGCGTTGCCGTTTAAAATTAGTCATGTTCCATTACTTATTTGTAGAAAATAGTTACTTACTACCACAACAGTAAGAAGATGAGGCTCACAAGTGCTGCTCCTCAGCAGGCTTCTGGTGGTTTGCCCTAGTCAGCCACTTTTTCTACTCCCACCTTCGGACAAAGTTGAAAGGGAAACGTGCAGTTTGAAAATATGAACAGGAGAGTATAAATTTTGACATCTGTCATGGTTGTCTAAGTAAGCAAGTAAAAAAGGCAAACAGCTTTGTATGACAACGAACTAAGAGACATTGTACATATTTCCTTGTCATACAATACTTTTTAACATACGACAGTGCGTCATATTCAGTATTGTCAGGTCTAAGTTGCTTTTTGTAGGACGATATTGAAATCCAATACATTTCGTCCTCTTTATTTTCTGTCTCTATGTGATTAGATTTTAATGCGGTATGAAAAATTCATGCCACTGTGAAAAAAATCCCCTCCTGCCTCCTGTTTCCATTCTCCATCTCCACGACCAGCTCCTCGCTCTCCACCACCACCTGCCCCTCTCCCACATTTTCTCGATAAATCGTCTTAAACCACATCCCTGCTTCGGCCTCCGCTTCCAGGTCAAAAAATGACAAGAGTCAACAATGTGATTGAAATGCAGATTTTAATCTACCATTTATCGAGGAATACAAAAAAACTTACATCAATTGTTTAGTAATTATAGCCTTTCTATACATAGTCCCTCAATTTCAGGGGCTCAGAATAATCGAAGAGTTTACATGTAGGCGTCTCTCGACTGTAGACTTTAACTATGCCCTACCTTCTCAGAGTATTGCTGACCCAACTACATGTTGTGAGGGTTTTTTCTGCACTAGGGAAGAAATTTTGAGATTATCCACTTAAGTTGTCTTCCATGTTCTTCCAGGCCTTTTGGTGTTGCTGAACTCTCGAAGCACATTCCTTCGAGAATGTGCCAAATAGTTGACTTGGCCCCTGCTAAAGTTTCAATCACATTGTGAATTGCTTGTTTCGCATCCGTTGTGGTTTTGAAACTGCCAGAGCTGTGTCGCCGTCCTGATAGTCTACTTAGGCCAATGAACCTGAATGCATGAGCATGCAGTCAAAGAAAGAAAATCTGAAGAAATAATTAAAACTCAACTCAATTTTACTCGAAATAAAACCCGCCTCTGTAAATACACACAGTGCACAGGAAGTAGACGCCTCCCTCCATTTTGATACCCAGTGACGAACCTAGCTTACAACCCTACCTGGTCAGTTAGCCAGGTAGGTAGGGAGCGTTCGCAGTTAAGCTAATTAACACGGACACGTTTCTGTGTCCGTGTACTTCGTTTATATATCGCTGCAGACGGTGGTTTCAGAGTTACTTTCATCTTGTTGTTTTCCAGGGGTGAAAGTAGGTCGGTCCGGTCCGGTCCGGTCCGGTCCGGTACTGCGCTTCGCAAAACCGGAAAGGGTTAAAAAGCAGCACCTTCAAAACCAGTCACGGTCGCGCTTTGGGCAAGAAAACACATCCGCCGACGTTATGTCATCTCAAACGACACCGTGTAAACCGCTTCCAGGTGGTTCCGGGTCGTTTCTGACCCGTTCTACCGGGTTCGGACCCGTGCGGGACAACGAGGGCGACGGCTAAGACGCGCCTTTCAGAGGCAAGGGACCGCGCATGCGCGTCTTCCTTTGCGTACCCCCCCCCCCCCAAAACGCGGCGCCTGTGAAATGGTGCGTTTGGTTTATTGATGGGGAGTAAAAAAAGAAATCCATCATTTTGCAAATTGCAATAGACATTTTCAGAGATTTTGCTGATAGCAATCTGTTCCATAAGTGTTCAATGCTCTGATAATCCAAAGACGGACAATTGTTAACTGTTTAGCTGCTCCAGAGAAATTTAGTCGTAATTAACGAAACAATAGAATAAATGACGGTAGTGACAGAATCGAATAAAAAGCGTTATGTGAATAGTTTCTTTGTAACTATTAGTATTTTTTCTTCTCTGTCCTCTTTTTTTTTTTTACACATTTCCGCTTCAATACACAAGCAGCATCGAATTCCTTAGCTATGCTCACCGGGCCAGTTTTATACTCGGGGAACGAGACAGGGAACGAGAATAGCCCGAGAAAAATGAGTGAAAAGTAGCAACAGAAACCGGAGGAGTGGGGCCCAGGAAAGGGAAAAATGCTTTCATAATGTTTGCGTATGTGTCATGGATGTATTAAGAGTGTTGGATAAGGCGCTGCTAATCCAATTTGTCCTTGTGGCCACTCATGGAATCGCAATGCTAAAATTGCCTGCAGCTCCGAAAGCTTTCTTCTATGACTAATTTTTAAAAATCTCGGGCCTGCAAAATCTGGATTTATTACCTCCTCATATGTGGTTGGTCTCCACTTGGAGGAAATAAATGGCCGTCTTAGCTGCTACAGCGAATGATCCAATATGTTCAGTGGCTTATCGCTAACTTTGCCTGTCTTCCTTTTGATGCTGGGCAGGTAGCAAACTGTGGGTTTACCAGAACTGCTTCTTTGAAAATGGCTGGAAACAACCCTGATGAAAGTGAAGGAACTAAAATGGACCATAGACCCGCAGCAATGAACTGAAAGACTACGAAATTTTCACGTGAGCTGAGGAGAATTAAGGAGTTGGTTGGTACTTCTCTGATGTATTGTCACTATGAGCAGCTCTTCTGACATTACCCAGTCACTTGATCCATTTTTTTAAAATTTTGAAAATAGTTTTAAAAATTTGTAGTTTCAAAAAACAACTCATAATTTTGTTGCCCATCATTTCTGTATGAGTGAATGGGTTGGAGGCCATGACATCAGATCTTGTATTTGAGCAGCTACCTGCATGGTTAGCGGCTTTCAAATCTGAATTCTGGATTCTGGTAAGGACAAACTTTTTACAGGCAAATGGCACTTGGCAGAACCATGAGGAGCTGTGATTAGAAAGATTTTATTCTGGTGGCATCACTGTATGCTCATATTGTTTTATTGTTCCATTGCATTCACAGCACCACCACCAACATGTCAACATGTCAACCTGAAACTGTCTGAAGCACGGATGTATTAGTGCATGGATAAGTTAGGCATGGATCAGAGAGTCAACAGGGTAAACCTAAAAAAATATCAAGCTGCATTTACTTTTGATTATGATCTCTTGCCAGACAATTAGTTATGTTGAGAGTTTAGTTAATCAGTCATCATGTATTCACTATAGACCTCACAAGGCCAACAAAAGGGGCCTGCTTTTTATTGCTTATAGTTATACTGCTGAATAGTGCTTCAAAAAACCTCCCTTCTTCTGCAAGAAGCCTGATGTCAGTCCACGTTTACTCAGTATAGGCTTATTAAGCCTCTAGCATGGAGCCTCGATGGGAAAGCATTCTTCAGAAAGATAGTTTACAACTGTGTGAAGTTCTGACATTTTCATTTAGTGCTCAGTGTAGAGAGTTCCATTTTCTGTCACTGTCTACGTGCAATGATGTATGGGAATATATGCACAAATACTGACTTCACCAATGTGTTTATCGCCAACCATTAATTTTAAAAAGCACTGTAAACTGCAACCTCCAATTCCTTAGTAAAAAAGTCCCTAGTGTATTTTCTTAATCCTTTAACCTGTGAAATTGGCTGTAGGGGATGATGAAGAGCTCCTCTGAGACACACTCACCTATGGCTTGACCAAAACCTCTTCTGGATCGTTTCATCCAAATTGAAGCACTCAATCTTAAGGACATCTTGGTCAAAAGCAATTCAGCACACCTACTACAAGTGTGGGTCACCAATATGTCCTACTGATACACAGGTAATTATTGCCAAAATCACAGCTCGGCCGTCGCCTTTTACTCATGTGCATGGTGATTTTGTCAGACAATGTTGTGGTTATAAAATCTGGATTTTAGAATTACAGAGCATTGGTTTGGAAATGGCTTGGAAGTGGCTGCTGGTTAATTTGTAGTCTTAATGGGTCGCGTTTCAGTCACTGTTTCATACTTGTTCCCTTGTCTGACAACAGAAACAGAAAAACTTGTAAATGAAAACAGCTTTATTGGGAATTCGGCTGTATTAGATCACTGTATATGTGAGCACAAAGAGAAGGAGAGAAGGAAAAAGATAAAGGGTGGTCCAGCCATATACTAGGCATTAAACCCCTAAGGAGGGGTCCTTGATTTAGGCCCCTTTAGATAAAAGTAGCCTTCTCATTTAGCCAGCAATCATTGATTTTATCATAGATTTTTGTTGCTGATTCAGCACTAGATAGCAAGCCAATTAAGCTAATCTTAGCTCCATGAGTTGGTTTCAAATAGTTCCTATTGTGTTTGCAGCTGAGGATTTGAACCACGTAAAAGGGGTCTCAGATATTCTCTTGACAGCTAACGTTGCAATATCATGATAAAAGACTGAGGCTATAGCTACAGACAAAAACAAACAAACCAGCAAACAAAAGCACGTATGTGTTTGTCTAACATAACGCCACCTTGAGTCATGTTGTCAGGAGTTGCTGAAGTATAAATTTCCCCAAATCCCAAAGTAGGACAAAGCTGGTAACATTACCTTAAATTCTGTCAGCATCCAGGACCGGTCTCCACATAGTGGATAGTATTAATGAATGGGGCTTTTTAAAAAGCCAGAACACCTCATCACTATGTCAATTGTGAAGGTAACAATATCTTTATGAAACTAACACTGACATAAACATAGGGAAAGATAGAAAGGTAGAGATTTCAGCAGAGATCTCTCTAAAGCACCTGAACGGTTCACTCTCTTTGAGGAGGACCATCGAGCTTCCGGGGCTCTCCGAGATACCACCGGGCTGGTTGATTGATTCCACCCTTACAGATTAATCTAGATACTGCCTGTGTGCGGTGTGAGTGTTAGTGTGTCTGTGAGGGAAAGAGATGGTGTCAGATAGAAACAGAGCCAGTGGGCTTGGTGAGCTGCTGCCCGTTTAGATCCTCATTTCCCAGGGTTCATAGCTCTCTTCCATCAACCTGCAGGCAGGGAGCCAAGCCTTTGCTCTCTCCTCAACGGTGGCATAATTCATCTTCACTTAGGAAAGGTAAAAGCTGCATCTGTCTGCCTCAACAGGTCCAAAGGCAACTCATTTTTATCACTTCACTTTGATCTGCACTCTGTTTTTCTTATCCTTGACTTATCCTGTGGATTGTGTGATGTTTCTTTTTATGCTTCATGTTCTGAGCAGAAAAGGAAAAGGGAGGTCTGAAGAATTTCCTTAAGCAAAGGTTAAATAGGCAAAGATGAAGCCAAGGGAAGAAAGCAACCTTTTCACAAGACACGTGCAACCACCCACATCCAAGCAGGCATAAATACACATAGAAAACAAAGGCAGGATTGGGCACAGTTGCACTCCTACACACACTGTCAAATTCTCCCATTTGAAAGCAGATCAGCCGCTAATGCAGCCAGATTTAAATAAAGTGTCTGTCTTTCTCCAAAACAGATGGCAATAAATTATGCTTTTTTTTCCCTTTTTTTTTTTTTTTAAATCAATACACTCTGCTCAGGTAAATGCAGCCGAAGCAGGTGTGTGTTAGTGTAACAGGCCACGGGTCTGATGCAGATTTGCAGTTCATTATATCCAGCTGTGCATTTGTAGCTCACACAGACCTGAACTGGAATGATGCCTTGCTGATAAATACTGATGGCCGTTCACCGCTGATGAAAAATTTGGCTGGATTTAGTAATGGGGTAGTATTACTCTGAAGTGAATAGTAATGACAAACTTTAATGATGGGAAGAAAACACTGTTTCACTGCACAAACAAATATTACAATGGCTGGCCCAAGATTTGCTTTTGGCCCTACTTCTCTCTCCCATGAGGAGTTATGTGTTGAAAGGCTGGGGAAGTAATAAGAAAGCGGACGGCGGTGGTTGTGTAATGCCTTGCCAATAATTGTTGCACAATTAATTAGGGTATTGATGAGAGAAGAAAAGTTCAATTTAGAGAAAATGCTATTAAGTTGATGCCCTGGAAATGGGAAACTGACCCCACTGGGGAGGGCAACAGTCTGCATGGATTTACTGCTTTATGAACCTCTCTATTATTTATAGTATAGATGTAAAAAATTCACTGCTTCGAAAAAACCATCAAAAAGAATACAATTCTGTACAACCTCAGCTTGAGAACCTATAGCAGCAGGAGTAGCAGCAGCACAGCACTTTCATACAATTCACCCTGCTTTGAAATGAAATTAAGTAAAAAATCAGACAGAATTAAGCCCTGGCCAGACCACAAAACAGCTGCTGAATACACTGTCCGTCGTTGCAGAACAGGTAGTGCTCGGTGACCAGTGTTTGGAAGTAATGCATTACTTATGTAACGTGATTATTTTTTTCAGTAATGTGTGTAAAGTGTAAGGAATTACAATTAGAAATTCATATTTATATTCTGATCATGGGCCAAAGAGGACAATTTTATTTTAAATGTTCTGCAAAAAACTCACAACAGCAGTTGTAGCTGAGTTTAAGCTGAGTGATTGCTAGGTTATGCTGCAAGGCATCCCCAGTGGACAAAGTCATGACCCATTCAGTTAAGAGCTAATAATAATAACAACAACAACAACAACATTAATAACTAATATTATTATTATTATTATTATTATAATCATCATCATCGTCATCGTCATCATCATCATCAAATCCTCAAAATCCTCAAAATGAAATTGATGGAATATGGTTGAGTTTGAAAATGGTGTGAAATGCTCCGCATCATGTAGACTTTTCATTCAGTTGTATGCCACATTAGAGGCTTTGGTCATAATTGACTTAACAAGCTACACAGGGAGTCCTAATTATTCTGCAATTAGAAATGTAATTATGGGTTACTCTAATGGCTTTCTTGCTAGCAGGCTAGCAGTGGGAAGGAGCAGAGACAGGGTGAGCGATACATTTAACCGCCAGCTAATCTGTCTCACATGCAAAGGCAGATAGGCCTCCAGTCACAGTCCCACTATTTAAAGTGGTGGGCTGAACTGGATGGAGTTGAGGAACTGAGGGCTGTAATTCATCAATACAAAACCAAACTGGATTAAAAAAAAAGCATGAAGTACTGCTTCCGATGGCTAAAACAGGCCCAAGTACAGCAAACTCAGTAAACAAACTACTGCTATCCTAACCTGTTGAGATGGAGTTGTAAAGCCATGATCTAGAGCCAGAGCTGATGTAATGGGTTGTAATTGGACTCCCCTCAGCTTAGTCCAGGCGCTACGTGACGAGCATCAGTCTGCTAAATGTTAATCTCGTATAGACAAAATGTGTAAATAGAGTTCAAGGAGGTCTAGAGAAATTTGAGAAGAATTTTTTTAAACAAATGATGCAGATAACTATTAACTATAATTATATCATATAAAACACAACAGACATTGTTTATATAAAAAGTGCTCTGAGTTAACTTATGTCATGATTTGGTGCTATATCAGTAAAACTGAATTGAAGTGTATATACAATGCCATAGGCTATAAGATATGAAAGATTGTTATCATACCTCAAACCAATTTGATTATGTCAGAACTGAGGTCAGACTGGTGATATTTATCTGCTTGCTACCAAGCGGGAAGCTAAACAGTGGTGCTGTATGTGAAGATGCACATTTATTTCAAACTATTAGGCCATCAAATGTCTGACAATGTATTTTATATAGATTTTTTTTCTTTTTTAATGTAGTTAGTTTTGGCGGGTTAAAAAATTAGTTGTTGATTCCATGGAATTTTTTTGAAAGCAATTCAGGAAAAAATATTAGTACATCATTAATAGATTTTTTTCTTATATGTTGGAATTGGATGTTTGACTGTTTGCACAGTTATCATGCTCAGCTGAACTGCTCTACAATGACTAAGAGACAGAAAGCTATGTTATCTTTTCATTCATCGGAAATAATTAACTAAAAGTGTAACAACCCTATCTCTGTTTTACCCGTTATTACAGCGAAATTACATAATCTTTCAAGATTTGTAATTTTTATTGATTAACGTCACTAAAATAGAGGATAACCATCTTTTCCAGGTCATCCACTGTGTTGGACATGTAATGCAGATACTGTATACAGTAATCGTTGGGACCTAACAGTTGGCACAGCTGTGATGAGTTTTTACTTTACTTCAGTGACTTTTTACATACTGTAAGTGCCATCCGATTTGAAGTTGGGTACATGCAATCAACACAAACTTTAATAAGCAGAACCAGCTTGCACCACGTTGAAATTTATCTAGCTCGACAATGGCGGGGATAAAGCAGAAAGAATTCACTCCGGTCACAGCAGCAGCCGCCCCTTCAGCAGAGTTGTTACTGCTGAAGGTGACATCAAAGTTTCCATTCTGTTTGGGGAAAAAATGTCAAATGGTGTAGTTAGCCTACAATGCTCCATTGTTAGCAGACTTTGAGTAACTTTTGAGTAACTATCTGAGGTCTTGGATATGACGCATGTTTGTGATACAATATTGATCCTATCCCTGGGGGATAAAGTTAATCCATCAGCAGGGGAAGCATTGTAGAGTCAGATGCACAGCAGTGACCTTGGAGCTTATAGGGTTTCAGTTCCTTGCTTAAGGATACTGCAGGGAATAGACACAGGGTCACAGGGCCTAATGGTATATATGATACCATCGTATTATTTGTATGTTTCGACACCAACACAATTTTATCATATTTTATATGGTGAGCACTATAAATTGTCCCTGGTTTTACACTGAAATTCCCCTGGTGACATTGTGGGGAGCAGTCCTGCCTCACGGGAAACAAGCTACGCAATAAGCGAGCATATTGTTCATCGTTTCAGGGTCAGTGTATGTTCTCCATGCTCGCGGGCAGTGTTGGGACCCATACGCTGCAGAACTATGTTGTAGTAATGAGGCGTTCGTGCCAGTGATGGCAGATGATGGCAGATGAGCCCTACTAACCCCACCCTGAGCTCTGGATGACCTGCCAGCCTTACTCTGCCTTTAACCGGTCCCTTTGGAAGCTTTGGCTTGAATTTTAAACTGGTGCTGTAACCGAACTGCACAGTTCAGATGCACTGTGAGTGGTCCACAGCAATATTTGTGTGCTACATACCTCTCCACAGAAGATTTATTATGGACCCTGAAACATTATTACAAGTTTAGAGGCATTAAAACGTCAGCATCTTATGGAAAAAGTTTAACATTTCGGGGAAATGATCATATTTGCTTTCTTGCTGAGAGATAAATGAAAACCGATACCACTCAAGCTTATACAGTAAATATGAAACCGTGACAAGTAAGCTTAATTTAGCATAGCTTTTATCCCGTTTCCCAGTCTTTACGCTTCACCAAGCTAACCGTGTAATGGCTACATAGCTAAATATTTAGCTATTTCACAGTAGAATAGTATTGATCTTCTCATCCCCGTCTCAACAAGAAAGAGAATAAGCATATTCCCCAAAATCTTGAAATATTACTTTAAGAATTGCATCCTTCCGATTCCCTCGACAGTAAGGTCAGTCATTTTCGGTCGAGACAACGGAAATAATTTTTGATTTACCTTTCAGCAAATGGGAGGCAACACAACTGGGAAAGAATCTCGACTCCAACACATCTTGGATCAGACTTTTAATTGGACTTAAATTCACATAAATAACATTGGTTCATATATATTTTGTATATTATACAACTTTATATAATATATATTTCCCCCTATGATTTACATTCCTCTCTGGCTAAAATCATATCTATGGAAACAGAAAGCCTTGCATGAAAGCAAAGCTGCTCTTTTTGTGCTGTTTAACAAGGTCCAAATGCAAAAAAGAGGAACATGTTTCTGCTTAAGTTGTAAAAAATAATTTCCCAAGTTACACAAACAGAAAAGCAAAAAGGAGAATCTATTGCATTGTCTCTAGGGTATTACACTGCACTACAAAGAGTGGGTAGCTATTGAAAATCATCCACTGTATATATTTTACTGTACTGACTTGTGACACAAAGAAAGAAAGAAAGAGCACTGCAAACGATCTGATATGCATGGCAATGAACATTTCTTGTCGTGTTTTTTTTTTTTTTTGGAAAAAAGAGAGAATATGCTTGACTCGAGATAAGAAACCTCATCATGAAGATAAGGAAAGAGTTATGAACCTGCGGCAAGGTCACATAATCATGCAGTGACCCAGCCAAGCACACTTGCACAGATGAGTTGAGCTTGTCAGCCCGGATCACAAATCAACACATGGCCGTTTTGAGCCTTTAACTGACGTTATTCAACAAGATGGGTGGATATCTGGAAGTCTGGTAACATTCACTAATCTCCCTGACAGAATAAAACAACCCTCCCCTCACACTGGAGCTCCCACTGGGACTGTGTTACCTTTGACCAGTGGATTACTTGTGTTGCCAGTAGCATTCAGACAATCAAAACCTCAATCAAATAATCATGATGGATGCATCATACATCCTTTAAATGAACACTACAGGTTGAAAGGTACACTGGGAGGCCATGTTGTCTGATTTTCGCAACCTTTCCATAGCTAAGTTTTACATCACCAGATCTTTGCTTTGACTCATCCATAAGTAAACAAGGTTAAGAGCAAATGAGTGAAACCGGTAAATGTGCAGGTTACGCCTTTTTTTTTTTTTTTTTTTTTCCAAGTCAAGCAAATCATAGCCTGTCAATACAAAATGTTACATGACATTTAACATCAAGGACATACCTAGTGATGTGTGAAGAGGTTAAAAATGGCCACGATGTGTCCAGTTTTTCATGTCATATCCATCAAGATGGTACATAAATCATTTGCTTTTTTTCGAAAAACAACCTCAAGTGTCACCTTATCACAACCCCTCTCTACTCTTCCTGCCACACAACCTCTTATATTTGCATAAACTGTGATACATATTTGATTGTCCGGACCAGCGCTGCTACCTGAATATCAAACCAGAGAGAGAGTGCCACCAAAACTAGGCCTCAAAGTCCAAATATTAAGCAAACAATGGATCAAGCTACAGCTGTTATTTGATGGGTGACAAAAAGAGTTCAAGGTCTATTGGAAATGAATGGTCAGGTGATTAATTATCTGATGAAAAGAAGATTTTGGGAAATTGAAAGAGCTATTTAAATTACCCAGTGGACCGTTGTGGGATCCTACAATGTATCATGCATTTATCACAACAAGGCCAACCTAAACAAAACATGACGTGTGTTGGTGTGTGTTTGTTTTTGTGTGTGTATTAACAATTCACAGAGGAAAACACAATCATGCCATGACATTGCGACAGACAGCAAGTTAAAAGTGTTAACCCCTCCTTCCCTGAAACAGTCGAAAACAGAGTGAACATTTTTAAAAATCGCTATTAGTTTATCATTATTTCATTGTGATAAAAATTGCATAAATATCATCATAATCATATCCCTTTTCTAAAGAAGATAAATTTATTAAATGCTATCAAAAAGACCAATGGGGAGGGAGAGTCACTGGTTGTGTCCAAAGCACAGAGACAAAACTTTACAGCAGAGACTTCAGTGCTTTGAGTGACCAGATTAGGTGTTTGAAAAAAAGAAAACAAAAAAGAAAACAAAAAAACAAGAAAAAAAAAGGTTAATATCTAGTAATCATCATCGCTGGTCATAGCAGTGCTAACCGTCACTTTCAATCCCCATTACAGCCCTGCCACTCAGCTCCATCTACTCCAATATTCATAGAGGGGAAATAGTGTTAATCAAAAAGTGCATGAATATGTTGAGATTAATAATAAAAGTAAACCATCTTTTTTTGTCATAAATAACACCTTTTCCTCTAATATTCAATAAACCTCTTATTATACAAGTTGAGTGGTCACGTGGTGCAAATCTGACCCCTGTGACCTTGTTAATATCTGGGAGCCACATTAACACTCGCTGAAAGTTGAAAGCTTCTGGGTCAAATCTAGGATTAAGATCAAGGAAAAGACCTTTGCAATGACCACCTACAGCGACTGCGGGTGCAACACATGAACAGGGACACCAGATGATTTGTATTTCGACCGGTTCTGATGCAACACACGAGGTCCACTGTTAGCATTTGTGTTAGCAAGACGGTAGCATCTAGCTCCCACGGTAAAAACTCAAAGGAAACACACTCACATTTGACAGAGTAAATGTTGTGGGGACGTACGCTTGTTCACTTTCTAGCTCTCTATCTCTTGCCGAGAAAGCCAATACTGTAAGAAGTGTATTTCCCAAAAGGGTCAACTATTCTTTTAACTGTTTCGGAACATTTGGCAGAAATATGTTAAATTCAAGTTAAAATGTCTGTATGTCACCAGATTCTTTTTAAAAATGTTCGGCCCCTTCTATTGCTGTGGTTTGTTTTAATCTACTGCAGGTGAGACAATTAGTAATGTCACTGTTTACATGTTGTATTTCAAACTCTAAATGGCTGATGAGAATATTCCCTCCTTGGTCTTCTGCCTAGGGTCAAATCAGGGGGAAACTAATTCATAGAGGAAGACCTTAAATGGTAAAGAAAATCAGGAGGCTTGCCCTGCCCAATGAACCACAACCATCTTCCTCAATGACTCCGGGGGATCAGAGTCTTCTGTCCACTGATGTTTACAGTCAAGAGACCTCTTTCCCATTCATTGATGAATTTGCAAAGCATTGGATAGCTACAAACTAACAGGACTGACATTTTCCAGAATTGTGTGCATTCTTCCATCACTTTCTGAAACCATAAAAAAGCAACTAGTCCGCTCATAATGAAGATTAGAGCGGAACTCAGTCATGACGTCAATGTCTTTCAGCTCCCGGTCGACCTTTCAGTCACTGGGCCTGAGTGGGCTCTGCTAGGCCTTCAGCGGGCCGTTCTTAGTGGCAGGTCTTCATCCCGGTCAGGTATGGCGACTCTTGTCGGCATAGGCCCATCTGCTGCTGTTGCTGCTCTTGAAGATCTGATGCCACACCATCGACAAAGTCGGGGACGGGTAGCCCTGAGAGTATCATGACTGACTTGTTCCAGATCATGAAAGTAGGTACAACGGGCAGGAGGAAGGAGATTTCAAAAGTGTGAATGTGCTGGGAGTTCATGGCATCGTAGAAGGACAGTGAATTGTTGTCATAGTCCAGCAGGACACCCAGCCGCCTCAGCTGCAGGCTTGCCTCCACCAGCATCTCCTTGCCGTCGTGACGCACCATGAAGTTGTTATTGCAGCGTGAGAACACCCATGAGGATGAGTTCTTGCCGCTCCATTCATTTTTCGGGGCTGATTTGTAAGCCACGCCGATGGCATACCTGCAGGGAGGGAACATTTTGGAATGCATTAGTGATCTGAAACTAGTGTTCTCCTTTATGACTTTACTCACACAGTCAAGCTAACTAATACTTAGGACAGGATCGGTAGGGGCCCTTTGGGTCTTTCCTGCATGAAGAGGTCTACTTCAGAGCCAATTAGTGAAAATAATATAATTATAATAGGAGTACACACTGTGTGTGGGGAGTATGTGTCAGTGGTGTGTATTTGCAGGACTACATAACAGCCTAGATTTAAACTCCCTAAAGAAAATTATTTCGGTTTGACAAACCTCCCTTGCAGGCTTCTATAATGCACTTATGCGCATGTGTGTTTCTTACCATGTGGACGCTCCCAGCAGTACCTCCCAGTAGTGGCACCCACTGTCGATGAAGACGTTACCAGCGGCTCCATAGGAGCCTGTGCCGCTGAAACGCTCTGGAGTGTGGCTCTTCTTCAGTGAGCTCTCGTCCTTCTCCATGGTCAGGCAGTCGTTGGACAGACGGAGCTTCTTGTGGGCCGTCTTTGGGTCCAACTTGAAGGGCTGACCTGGAAAGAGAAAGAAATTTGTGGTTTTGTTATCTAATGTTGCTAATGATAATGATTATAATCATCTCTATTACTAAACCCATTATCATCATCATCAAAAAAGAACCTCTATGTAAAATTAGAGTTTCCAGTGTCTTGGTGTCTTCCTGCAATGCATAAAAACTCTAACATGGTGCAACATACATGGAGGAAAAGAAAAATACTAAGAATAGCTAAATAATAAGAAGAATAATAATAAGAATATCAAACTGACATTACAATTACATAAAAGCAAGAACAATAAAATTATTTTATTATTATTAAAATTATTCTTGCATTCCCTTCACGAAATACCTGTAGATTGCAAATAGTCTTTTTTATCATATGATGACATATTTGCTTTTTTTTGTTATTTATGTACAAATATGAGAAAGTCCAAGCCCTCCAGAAGAGGGCAGAAACCGAAAGCGGTTGTTGCACAAATTTTGAGTCTAAAGTTCTGTTTTTATTGCTTTGATTGCTTATATTCCAGAGCAAAAGTCCAGATCAATTCACATCAAGCAGCCGTCACCACACACCACATGAGATTTTGTTTCCCAAAATGTCAAAGCTTATTTTGCATTATATTCCACGGAAAAATCGGAGTGACAGTGTTGGATCTCCTCACTGAACATAAAATATTTCAAATAGCTAATTGCTAACTGGTCTGTGGTTTGCAGGTGGAGAAGTAGGATAAACACAGCTGTTAGCAAGGCTGAGGGGAACTGCAGACTTGGCTGGTAATTCTTTGTGGCTCTGACCCTATAAACAACCCCTTTCACTCTACACATAGTCATTAGACCCATTGTAAATCTAAATATATTTATTAGTGCATCATGAGGGATTCAAATTATTTTTTTTCACTTACCTAAGTAATCATTTTTAAACAATTTCAAATCGGTAAAAAAAAGGTCCGTTAAAAAAGAAAATCTTGCTATTTTGAGTTCATGATCACTCATTATTATCAAGCTAAAAAAAGGCGGTAGACACCACGAGATTAGAAGGCGAAAGAGCTGAGTGTAAGAATAAAAATTAGAACACGATTTCAGATCGGAGCGGCAGTGAAAGAGGAAAATAAATAGAAAGTGGGGTGAGAAGTGCTAGGACTCACAGGGAGAGACATTAGAGGAGAATGTTTGAAGTACAAGGGCGAGAGTCTGAACTTCAAAGCCGCTCACAAGCCTTTGGTGAAAACATTTCATAGAAGAGGAGGAAGCCACCCGGCATTCTCCTCTGTGCCTCCCATCACACAGACTTGGAAATTAGCAGAAGGAAATAGCCTTCACTTCCACTGCACTAGGTAGCGGTCGGGGCTATTCAGAGGAAATGCTGCTATCCGGCTGCAACAATTCAATTTGCAATGACACCAGTAATTTGGGTGTAATGGGTGGAAAATTGAGAGGGCAAAACTAGGTGAGTGGCAGAGAGAGACGAGTTAAAGAGCAAAGAGGAGAGGAGAAGTTTAGTAGATAATTTCAGGCTGAAGATTTGGCACAAGATCCCCTCTCTACCTCTCTGTGGCTGTGTATATGCTGTGTATGTGTGTTAATGTGTGTGTGTAGGCTTCGCGGAGGTCAGCCACATCCCTTCCAGACCTGACATTTAACTCTGACACCTCGCATCTCATCTCTCTGCCTCCCCGAGCCTCTCACGGCTTAATGAGCGACACAAAAGGCTGCCCCTGACTCCTCCTCCTCCCCTCTCTCTATCTGTCCTTCCCTTCATCTCTCTTCCCCATTCTCTCATTCTCATCCTCTCTATCCTCTCTCTTCTCTCACACACTCTCCTCCAATAATCCGTGTGGTGAGTGTGTGTTACCGCATGTGGATATGAGACGATGAGGCCAATGTGCTGCTGGCAGCCAATTACATTAATGCGCTCTCTTCTTTGAACTGCTTATCGCTGCCAGCACAGCCATTTCCAAACACTGGGGCTCTGTCATGCCTTTCCAGGGGATGACTCCTGAGAGGCCAGGCTGAGGCCCGAGGTTGGGGAAGGGGATAAACACGTGACAGTAAAGGACAAGCAGACACACACCAGTAGCAACGACTCCGGCCTACACACAGGCGGATGTACAGTAAGTGGCCAAGTGGAAATGTTTCGAACCATCGCCAGCAGGATTCTTCTAAATGGAAAAAGTCATGCATAATAAGCTTCGGCTTAAATGCTGAATTCCTCGTATTGGAGAATAAATGTGTACAGTATGCACATTAGGCTGGCAGGATACTCCAAATTTAACCAAGGATTTTCACAGCCATAATGGCAGGTGTAACACTAAAAGAACTGTTGCATTTGGCTTTGGGTGCCAAAATGCTGTCAGGTTGGCAAACCAAACTGTTCCGGATTTTCACACAACCCCAAATGCATTGTTGTCTACAATTGGTCATCAGGTCGACTCTTTTTGTGCAATGGTGGGAACCGTTTATTTGCATCATTAAGAATAATTTTCATTTTCTGTTTCCAGGAACTTGCACGCCATGTGTATCACTCACAAGCTTATCAGTCATAGAAAGAATTTAATTACATTCAAGTGGATCATTATTCAAGTGATATACTTAATTAAATTTTGAGATGCTTGTACTCAACCTTGGTATTTTCATTTTGTGATACTTTATTCTTATACTTTACTAAACTTCAGAGGGAAGTTTTGTACTTTTTACTCTAACCGCTTTGGTTACTAGTTACTCTACAGATGAGGATTTTTCAAAAAAGCCCAAAAACAAAGAAACCATATGACCGTTTTATAGATGTGGCACATTGTTATAGACCAGCTGCAGTTATTTAATTGCTGCTTACATGTAGAGACTTCAGTAATAATAAAAGAAAAATTATAATATTATGAATTACTTATGATGCCTCAGTACATTTTGCTGCTGGTACTTCTGTACTTTTACTTAAGGCCAAATGCAAGACGTGTTTACTTGTAATGAAGTATAATGAAGTACAATATTTCCACTTTTATTAAAGTAAAGGATCTGAAATGAATTGAGCCAAAGTCGTAGTGAACACGCTGGTATTCGCTAGCAGTGCTTGGAGAACATGCCAAATTTAATTTCTTCTGGACCGCTAGACTACTCGCCTAAAGGTGTAAAGAACCAGTGTGGACTTACAGATTAGGAAAAATAAAAAGTTCAAGTTCAAAATAAAAAGTAGAAACTTTTTTTTTAAACATTAGTTGCCTGTATAAGTAACACTTATATATTGTTTATAAAGAGTATTCAAGAGTTACTCATACATATATGCTGTCTCAGATACACATTCCTGTGCTGCCAGATTCTATAACACAATAAATAATGACAGTAAAGAACAATTGAGCAGTAAATCCCACAGGCTGGATTTATGAGCAGTGTCTGTGAATAGTTTGCTTCCACTCTGCAATAATACACTTGTAATTAGAGATGTTTCCAACTGTCGGCAGAGGTGATAACTGCTCTCTGTTTGACTTTATTGAAGCTGTACATTATTTTGGACTTGGAAGTCTTTAATAGGAACTTGTAAAACACAAAACGAAACATCATCAAAGAAAAAATGAGGGGAGAAATAAATGGGGCCCCTCTATTTATAAGAGGCAATTTCATTCCAGCCTCATTTCGTCGGGTCCCTGTTGAAACACTTGCCGTGGGATTGCATCTTGGTAATCAACTTTATTCCAATTCAGTCAATTTCACTCATGCTACAGTACTTATTTTCCCTTGCTAACATTTTTGCTGAGGGATAGACTGAGCTGCTTCTGTAATGAGGGAGATAGAAAGATCCATTTTACTGCATAACTAAACAATTATTGGAGTAGAAACAGCAGCATCAGGGACACAGAGCGCTCTCTTGGCACATCAGCGGTCTAACACAACCTGATATCTTTTCACAGGTTTTCTCTAACCCTGTTGAACTTGCAAATCATTCCCTGTCATTAAAATGCATGGCTGCATGCCACTTGGCTTCTAATTGACTGATCCATATGTAATGTGGTATGTAATCTAGCAGTGCTGACTAGGTTCATGGACCGGCTAGGACAGATTAAAAATGCATCCATCATGTAAAATGGTTGAGGACCCACAACAGCAGAGGAGGGGTATGAGGTGTAGAGCACGATGTATGTACCACATCTTGTCCTCTCAGCTCCAGTTGGGCAATTTTTGGCTCTCTCTACTAAACTTTTACAAAAATAAAAGTGTCCTTGTGTAGTAAAGAGCTTCGACAAAACAGTAGTCCCTCATCTTCTCTAACTTCACCCCTTAATGAACTCGGCAGTCTTCAGAGAGCATTGCTTGAAAAATAAGTCTTCCGGGTCTCATAAGAATTTCACTGTGTCACTCTGTGATGGTTTAAGTGAAAGAAAATGTGTGTGAAGGGCATTTTGTTCTACAATAGTAAATGTCAGTACCATTGACTGTTGGTACTGGTACTAAAAAAATGTAACTATCCATTAAAACTCATCTCCTGTCTGAATGATACAGGTCTTATTTACTCCTGTATCAATGTACATACGCTTAATGTGTTGGAAGAAAAAGAAAAAGAAAAAACAGAAAAACAAAAAAACCTACAAAAAAGTAAAAAACTGCAGATCAAAATCAGCCTTGGTGAGGCGCTGAGCACTCTGGCTTTCACAGCTCACATTGAGTCTGTCTCCTGTCTTGGGGGAAACAACAGAAACAACAACAAAACCCAGAAACTCCCAGCCAACTGGCATTTTAAAGGTCCAATATTGAGAAAGTGAAATTTCCATGTTGTTTTTGGATTATATATGGATTATAGAGCAGGTCTAGGTACTATTTAATACTATGAAAGTATCAAAATGCGCTATCCACTGAAAAATGCCCAAACTATATGGCTGGTCTTATTCTGTAATTTTTTAAATTGCCGGCAAATGCTCGGTCTTACGATGTTTTCCAACTTCGCTGCCTGTAGCCCTCAGCCCAAACCACATTTCCTCCAAAAGAAAATACAAAGCTTTAAAAACAGGTGACAGGCGAAAACCTGACTCAAACAGGGGCAAATAATGTAATTTCTGGTAAATATTAATCTATTGATCTATTGATTATTTACAGCACCAGGACGATTTATTTACTCTAAATACACTACAGTGCCCATTTTCATTATTATGAAGGAACCTGTCATCCAATGCAACAGCTTGACTCATTTACATCAGTGGAGGTTTGAAGCACAGAAGAAAAGATAATACTTGTTAGTAGAATAAAATGATTGTTTTGTTGACTATAGGATAACTATAGACAATCATAACCAGCCTTGTCCTTACTGCAGTGCAAGGAAGATGATGATGATTATCCATGTTACAGCAATTCCTAATGGTTGCTTTATAGAGTTGGACAGAAGTTCCTCAATGACAATTAAGTCATGTCCCTTTACTCTGATACCTAAAAAAGGTGCTACTCTGCCTAAAATCTATCGATTTTTCACAATAAGCTATTTAAAAGCAGGGTCTACCTTTCAAGGAAACAAGGAAACATCTCATATCAAGTTTGTCATTTCTTTTTCTCTCCATTTTTGTATTTTTCAATTTTATTTTATTAATTTTTTGGCATTTTTCATGTTCACGTGACAATACACATGAGAGATAAGACACGAAATATAAGAAAAGAGAAAAGGGGTTGACATGCAACAAAGAGTCCCCACCGGACCATGGGGATGCCCCTCATCTAGTCTCCCCTTCACCACTTTCTCTTCCTCTACTCCCGACACTCCTCTCTCCTCTTATTCAGTCCTCCCTCGTCCCCTCTCCACCTCCAACTGTATACTTCAGGGGCTGTGTGGTAGCTTGAGGCCTGTCATCTGAGATGCATGCTGGGTATATATTATGGCAGGTCCTTTAACGAGAGGTAAAGAGATACGTGTATCCCTGGGGCACCTTGACTTGTGATATTTTCAGTCTGGATTTTAGCTACTTACTGACTGTAGGGACTGAGATCTGAGAAATACATGCATACTGTGCATACACTCACACGCGTACTGTATATACACACATTGTCAGGAGTTGTTTGCCAACTCCCTGCTTCATACACACAATATAAACTTGCAGAATTATTTACCAACAAAATGACAAACATTATAAAGACAACAGTTCCCACAGTCAACTGTCAGCACAGTAGCTGCCTAGAGGAAGGCAAGTATGCATTTGGATTAGCTTTTGTTTTGACACACACAATGTGCTCACTCAAAATATAGCCTAGTCTTCACTTGCAAACAATAGGCCTGCCATGTGAAGACATATCTAAGCCTGGATTTATCTTGTGGCTACTCCTACTTCACACGATCCTGCAGCTCTGTACCACAAAATGACAAAAGTGGATTTTTATGTTTTGAGGCTTTACACTGTGGGACAAGTGCAAATGTCAAACTAGGGGGCTGGAATTTAAATGGTCATAGTGGAAGCACACAATCTTACCTCAGCCAAGCAGATTATCACCATTCAGGGTGTTAGGAGAATTTGCCGAACCGAAAGTAAAAGATTTAACCAAAGGTACCCTTTTGCCTTTAGAAAATCAGGTAGGTATGTTAATCATCTACCTTCCTATAGGATGAAATGTAATAACCTGTGAGGAAAGCAAATATCAGTGCACATGTGAATGCAATGGGAAAAGGAACTGTCCACATCAGCAGCCTTCACAGAGACTTTATTACATCTCAGATTGCTCTTAGCCTGGGTACATGTGCTGAATTCTTGAGGAGGAAAAATCACATCTTAAAGTTGACTTCCATCTGTGTGTACAATCAAATCAGACTCTGTTAAGTGTGGACTCTTAGCACTGACTGGACCTGACGGCCACTGGCCTGCAGAATACTAACCTTATAGAAGAGAAAACACAGACAGAGAAACATATGTGCATAATGCACGGTAGAACTGTGAGACCAGCCGTACCAATCTATGGCCTACACACAGTACAGTAAGCTGCTGTAATACTCGGTCTAAATTAAAGCCCTTTTTCTGTCCTAATTTAACAAACTACATTCTTCCTCTACTGCAACTTTGTTTCCGGTTGGTATAAAATAATTACTGAGACAGACAGCCAATTAAAAAGCATCAACAGGGCAAAGTCTAATAAAAGCTGTCTAGATTAATGTGGTTTCTTGTTCTGTCAGCCGCCACTCTCACGAATTGTGATCAAACTCAGATGCAACCTTAATTCAATTTCATGCTCATGAATGCCTAAAAATATGGTGCTTTAAAAACAAATATAATAATTATTATGCTGTAAGCAAGAATATGCAGCTCTGACTTTTTAATGTTAAAATCACTGGGTGCATGCTTGGCTTTGAATTAATTAGACAAGCTTCATTATTTTTGTTTTTCATAAAAGAGATGAAGGAATTTATCTATATTCAGTTTGAATATCAAGGGATTAGGGGAATAAAGGGATGAAAATCTGACGTCAACGAGAGAAAAATCTGTGTAAAACCTGCAAACTATGACCCTCATGCCCTGGAAACAAATTATTTTGTTCAGGATTTTATGATATTACTGTTTCTTTTCCTGTTGATTTAAGATGTTATAAACTCCAACTGGACTGGCTCAATGTTATAATATTTTGCCTGTCTGAGTCGATCGCTGAGGCCTGGACTGTTTTACTAAGGTAAAAAGCAGTGGATTGAGGGCACTCATGTCTGCAGACACGCAGGCCTGTAGAAAGCTATTTGATGTCTTTTATTCACGCAACACTTTGCCCCTCTACTCTCGATCTGTCACATTTTACCCACTTTATTGTACTCTCTTTCTTTGTTTCTTTGTAGGTTCCCCCCTTCACTTTAGAAGACGGTCGTGTGAGAACCTGGTCACAGTTGGTTCCGAGCTAAATGCAGAAATCTGGTCAGGGCAACAAAAGGTCACTCACAAACACACACATGCGAGCACACAAACTCTCTTCTTAACTGCCCTCTTCATCATACTTAATTCATAGGTGTTTCCAGAGACCGTGAGCTACTTCAGATGCTAGCAGTGAATATCTAACAGCACAGCGATACCTCTATATACTACAACATTAGCGCCACTGTTCCCTCTGAGCCACTCAGGATTCATTGAGTGGTTTCACTGGAGTGACCTAAAAAGCCTGTGAAAGCTGTTAGATTTCACAACATGTTTTTAAATGTTGTCCCAATCAGGCCGACTGAACTGCACGAGACAGGGCTGTGGCAGATGTGTGAAGCCATTAAAAGAGTACTCCATGAATTCAGCATTACAGTCCCATAACACTGGTGGAGTCATGATGGCCAGTTTTTTTTAATATATATATAAAAAAGGATAAAAATGAATGCAGCTCAACCGAGGATATTGTCTTTTTTTATTCCACACATTATCAAAACCTGACACCTACATTTCCAACAGTGAAACTTGGCTGCCAACAGTGACGTTGGAGATTCCGGTGTGTTACACTAATATCGGCCTGTGTAGCCTCAAGCACAGAGGAGAAGCAGGCTTCATATGTCTGGTAAACTCACGTCTCTCTTAACTCCGCAACCCCAGGTTTCTTAGTTCCTCAAACTTGTAGTCTTCTGCTGCAACCAATGCCGAAACGAGGGACATCACTTGAGGTATTTCATCACATTTTGTGCAGCTCCCTCTGGAGCCAAAACAGGCTTTATACAACTTTTTCACATAGTATGAGTAGTACTCCCCAAGACCTGTACCGACTTTGATGGTTTCTGACCACCATGATATAGCCTACTATACCTTCATCGTATATCATAATTATTTCATTTTTTCTAAAAAAGACTGTGAGTTTTTGGATACCATTTGATAAGTAGAACATTTTTTTAAACAAATGTCTTTGGGGTAACTTGGCTTTCTGCTGCTGTTACATTACATCAACTTCACGTAAGTTGCTGCATCTGACCTTGCTCACAGATTTGCACAAATAGCTTCAAACATGAGCTACTCTAGGTGTTGGCATTGCAATGCTAAGTGGGACCCTTGAAGGCAGATGCTGTAGCAGCAAAGCTGTGTCTTGTTCCAAATTTTTCTCCTCCTCTTCCTTTCCATCACACAAACACTCATGCATTTACATGCCCACAAATGTGTATAAAAATCAGCTTGTGTACATCTGTATTGGAGAACCATAAGCATGTCTGGCCTGTCCTCGCCATGAGACGTGAGAAGATTTACCTCTGGGATGAATTGACAGATGGCATAAAGATTGAAGAGAGGGCACCAGAAGAAGAGATCATATGCCATAGCCAGGGGTAACGGAGGAAAGTGTGCCAAGAGAGAGGTTAGAGAGGGACATAAAGGAGGAACACAGAGAGTTTGAGGCCAATACAAGCCGTTGCATAGTAGAACAGACTTTAACATTGCCTCTCGAAGTAGAGGAGCCCACGTCGTAATCCTTCATTTGTTTCCAATATTAGCAGTTCCCAAAAACTTCCTTTTAACGTTTGTTAAGCAGAGCTGGATATCTGGGTTTCGATGAAAATCTTCAGGTGCTGAATCGAACTCTTCTTGAACATTATGATCTCTGTTTTCAATTGCAAATTGTGCCTTTAAAGGTCAAACTAGAGCAGTTCATTCACTTGGTATTCTAGGAACATCTGTGATTACTAAAAAAATATTCTGGTTTGTAGTGTCAATTTTACCGGGTGATTACTTCGCCGTCTGTTTTGCAGCAATGTGAAGTAACTGACAGTGCATCCCTGTTCTTGCTTTCATTGTGCCACATTTACACAGTTTGCCACATTTAAATTTGTGTTATACATATACAGGGCTGCATCTTGTGTGTACTAAGAAGATACTCTTTTGCACAGACAGAATTGTAATGCATGACTCTCCAGTATCTGCGTGAGTTGCCACTGCGTTCTTTGCTTTGCAGGCCTCAGCCTGAAATATGATGAGCTTAGGCTAAAATCCTCCAGAGCCTCTCATCTTAAAAAATGTGACAGCTAAACCCTCCAATCTAGCCACAGACAGAAAGAGAGACTTGAAGTGCAAGCAAAGAACTGGTTCTCAGCTCAAAAGCCTGCTACTAGAGCTCATACAGCAATGGAAGCTATGGAGAAGCCTAATAAGCCTGTCAAAGTGAGATGTTTGTGATCAGTTTTGTTGTGACCCATTTTAATCCAGAAACACTGCTCGGCTTCACAAGAACAGATGAGTGAGGCAGTTTAATCTGAATACCAGTTCCTCAGAGAAAAGCAGGGAGGGGAGAGCGGGAGATAAGAGAAAGAATGAGCGACTAAGAAATGCAAAAAAAGACTGAAAGATGCAAGCTTGGTGCAGGTGCCATAATGAAAACCAAAAAAACCTCAGTCATGGATAAAAATAATGAATGTTTTTGTTATTTTGACGGCTTGTCCAAACGTGGCAGAAGACAGAAATGCTGCTTGCCAATCAGAGGCTCAAAATCTCAACCAAACTTGGCTGTGGGTGGACAAGCTTTTCCCTGTGATAGCACTGGCTGCCAGAGAGTTGGAGGACTGACAGCGAGTAGGAGTGGCATGTTCAGAAATTATACAACATTATACATCAAAATTATACAAGACTAGTACCGGAAATTAAACTGTACACTGTACTGTGTTTTATAGTTAACTTGGAAATATGGACGGTATTGAATGGAGGACAGGCATAAGTGATAATTAACCCTGACGGAGTGTGAGCATTCCTTCATGATTTTTGGAAAAGTAATAGAGTGATTGAATATTCTTAAGTCAAGGTCCACTTATTAGCTTCAGAGCTTTCAACCTTATCTCACAGTATTCATCTACCTAAGACCTCATAAAGATTTTTAGGATACAGTATACAGAGCTTCTGAAATGAATTGTAAATTCAGACCGGATGTAGACCTCAGACAATATGAAACACAAGATATTATAATTTCCCCCGATGCTCATGATTATTTTCAACTAGTCTGTATTAACATCACTATTCATTTTTTGTCCAAACCGTGGCAGAAGACAGAAATGCTGCTTGCCAATCAGAGGCTCAAAATCTCAACCAAACTTGGCTGTGGGTGGACAATAACAAGAGCTGATATAGAAATTCAAACTAACTGTGTGAGTATTGACTTCTATTCCCTGAAAAGTATGTCCCCATTACTTTTGAATGTATTCATTATATGTATATTACTCACTGTAATATTATGAGGTGTAGGTTTAATTTAACAGAACTTTATTGTGACAGAGTGGGAAAAATAGACAGCGAGGGAGAGAGCGACATGACAGAACTAAAACAGATAATAAAATAATGAAAATAAAAATAATTGCAAAATAATACCAACTCACCATTTATCTGTATCAAGGGAGGAAATTATAAACTGAACTGCTACTGAGTGTTATTTACATTGTAACTGGTAACAGGGCGAGTCACGAGCGTCTGAACCGCCAACTCCAGATACCCTGCACCTCACCTCTAAATTGCTCCTTGGCTTCATGCCATGCCCACATCACACTGGGGCAGCAATCCACTCTGAAGCCATGAGAACAGAGTTTAAGCACCGACATGCTTCGTGTCCCACAGGCAGGGCGTGTCTAGAAGATTTCGAGTGTGTCGGGGCATGAGGGGGCACGGATTCAGATGAGAGGGCCTGGTGATATTGTGGATGACGGCAGAGGCTAAAATCTGTACTAGGCAGCAGCTTCAAATGCAGGATGAGTGTGCTGTTGGAGAGAGGGCAGAGCTCCGTTTAAGGGCGCCCACTTCAATAAAAAAAACAAAACATCCCACCTTCGAGAGCACTTTTATGAACCATACTGTGTTTTATATCTTGCTGTTATCTCCAGGCAAATGTCAAAATCTGATAAAAAAAGAAAAAAAAAAGAAAAGAAGACCGGGAGTGACAACATGGACTCGATTATACTCATACTAGATTAGGAAAAATACAAGCTTTACCTTTTAACTCACATGTGAGATCTCCCCACTTTACCACCATAATGTTTTAGCAGTTTAATATCAACTCCATTAACAGAAGCAGGTCCTAGGGTCCAATCAAATTTTGTCCCATGAAGCATAAAGTACACCGGCAGCTAAAAACATTGATCATAGCTGCTTTAAGCGTCACCCAACAGTTGTACAGCCACAAATAGGCAGCTGGGAAATCACAAAAAATCTCACTCATCTCTCGCATTAAAAAAAAGCCAGTGGTGAAAGAAAAATCTGAATAATATTTCTCATCCACTTAGTATGTGGTCAGACAATGCATGGTTCAAATGCAAGATTATTTGTTACATTAGCTATGCAGAAGTTGATGTCCAGCGAACCTACTCTTTTTGTTAGTTGACATTTGTGTCCTTTTTTTTGCTTGGTCTTTATTCTAAACGCTGGAGCTGAGAGGTGTAGATTATTATGGTCTAGATGAGTTCACATGTAAAGAGCAATACAGACGGCCTTCAAAAGGAAATATGTGTAAATACAGTCCCATACAGGGACATACAGGGACATACAGGGACACCCTGGTGTGTTTCGGCCTTGGAAGATCAACCCCCTTTGTCCCACAGCTGCTAACATGTGCTGACGTACTGAGGTAAGTATACTGTCTCTTCCTGTTGCCGGCATTCGTGATATTTAACTTAGCTACTTTCTCCATTACGGCAGCTAAAGCGTAGTGTGACCGTCCGTAATAAGAAGCGTAGGCCGAGACAAAAGCCCGTGGTTCACCACCAACCAGTCCATTTTTCAAACAGATTCTTCCCCCTCAACAACACACCTGCTGAGAAACCAGCTCTGGTTAATGGCAACTCCATTTTAAGAGACGTGAAGTTAGCGACACCAGCGACCAAAGTTAAATGCATTCCTGGGGCCAGAGCGGGCGATGCTGAATCATATTTAAAACTGACACCTGGTTATGCCAATTGGAGGTAGAAAAATAACAAAAAAACAACAACAACAACAACAACAAAAAAAAACAAAAACATTGAATAGGTGTGTACATATGTAAAGACAATGTTGGACTCCGGAGTTTTTGGACTGAAAGACCAGCAATACTGAAATACAAAAAAATATTAGAATTAAATGTGGACTCTTAAACATTAGATCACTCCCATCCAAAGCTGTATTAGTTATGATCTGATATCCGATCATCCAATTGATGTATTTTTTCTTACTAAGACCTGGCTGTGTCATGATGAGTTTGTTAGCTTAAATTAATCCAACCCTCCCATACATATTAATACTCATATTCTCAGAGGCACCGGCTGAGGAGGTGGGGTTGCAGCCATTTTCAACTCAAGCCTGTTAATCGACCCTAAACCTAAAATTAGCCATGACTCATTCGAAAGCCTGGCTAACACAACCAACCTGTAAAACTTTAAAGCTTGTTCTCTTTTTTATAGTGAACTGTGCTCCAGGACCATACTCTGAATTTCTACCTGAATTCTCAGTTTTTATCAACCCTTGTCATTGGTACAGATGAAATAATTATTGTAGGTGATTTCAATATTCATGTGGATCTTGATAGTGATAGTCTCGGTTTATCTCACTTTCAGACTCAGTTGGCTTTGCACAAAGGGTAAATAAACCCACTCATTGTTTTAACTACACCCTCGACCTTGTTCTGACTTATGGCATAGAAATTGAACACTTAATCATCTTTCCACAGAATCCTCTTCTCTCTGACCATTGTTCAATGACTTTTGAACTTTTATTACTGGAGTACACACCATTAGGCAAGAATGTCTTTACGAGATGTCTATCTGATAGTGCTGTAGCTAAATTTAAGGAGATGATTCCATCACTGCCATATCACAGTATAACAGAAAACTCATATGCTGACTTTAGCCTGTCCCAAATCGATCAGTTTGTTGATAGTGCTTCAGGCTAGAAGAGAATAACACTCGACTCTATTGCTCCCCTAAAAAGGAAATAATAAAACAAAGGAGGTTAGCTCCATGGTTTAACTCCCAAACCTGTATATTAAAGCAAACAATATGAAAACTTGAAAGGATATGGCACTCTACTAAACTGGAACAATCCCGCCTAGCCTGGCATGATAGTCTTAAAACTTACAGGAAGGTCCTCAGAGATGCCAGAGCAGCGTAATACTCATCTTTAATAGAAGAATATAAAAACAACCCTTGGTTTCTTTTTAACACTGTAGCCAGGCTGTCATAGCCATAGCATAGAGTCATAGCTCGACTGATCCATATTTTCCTATAGCTCTCAGTGACAACGATTTCATGAGCTTCTTTAATGATAAAGTTCTAACTATTTGAGACAAAATTCACCACCTCCTGCCCTCAGCTGGTGCTAATTTGTCCTCAAACATAGGAACTTTAGAAACAGCCGTAAAACCCGATACATAGTTAGACAGTTTCACTCCTATTGACCTTCGCCAACTAACTTCAATGATCTCTTCATCTAGACCATCAATCTGTCACTTAGACTCCATCCCAACCAGGCTGCTTAAGGAAGTTCTACTCTTATTTAGCACATCTACATTAGATATAATCAATCTGTCCCTGGTATCAGGCTATGCACTGCAGTCCTTTAATATAGCTATAATTAAACCTTTTCTTAAAAAGCCTCTTGATCCAGATGTTATAGCCAACTATAGACCCACATCTAACCTTCCCTTTCTTTTGAAGATGCTTGAGAAAGCTGTCACAAACAAGCTGTGGGATTTTTTTTTTTTTACATTATACTAGTTTCAAGATTTTTAGTCAGGATTTAGAGTGCATCATAGTGCAGAGACAGCACTGTTGATGGTTACGTAAGATCTACTAACCATGTCGGATGAAGGACTTTTCTCCATACTTGTGCTGTTAGATCTTAGTGCCACATTTGACACTATTGACCATCGAATCCTATTAAAGAGACTGGAGCATTTCACTGGCATTAAAGGACTTGCTCTTAGCTGGTCTAAGATCAGATCAATTTCAATTTGTGCACGTTAACGTTAGTCGTGGAGTTCCACAAGGTTCTGAGCTTGGACCAGTTCTATTCCCCATATATATGCTTCCCTTGGGCAATCTAATAGGAAACACTCCATTAACCTCCATTGTTATGCAGATGATACCTAGTGTTACCTATCAATGAAGCCCGACTCTACTGTGGAACCATCTTCTGGTTTGGGTCCAGGAGGCAGACACATTCTCTGGGTTTAAGAGTAGGCTCAGGTTAGGGCAGGCTCAGGCTAAGCTTGAACCATCCTCTAGCAATGCTGCTATAGGCCTAGACTGCTGGGGGACTTCCCGTGATGCACTGAGCTCCCCTCTCCTCATCTTCCTCCCCTCTCCTCCACCCCCTACACTCTCCTTATGCACATTAATATCTCAAAAATACTTATAACTAACCATCCCTCTTCTCTCTCCCATAGTTTTGTGTTTTCTTGTCTCTTTCTTCCTGTCGCTTTCTGCCTCTGATGCTGCAGAGTCTGGATCCAGGGCTGCAGATCCATCTACTGCCCCATGAGCCTGATTAACACCCACTGCTTTAATCATTATGATTACTAATATTACCATTTAATTTTGACCGATTGATAATAATATTGAACCTGTTAGTATGACTATAGTATATATAGCTATTAGTCCCATTATTGTGCTATATACTTTCTCCTCCCTCCTTTACTCTCAACCCAGCCGGTCGAGGCAAACGGTCGTCCACCATGAGCCAGGATCTGTTCAATGTTTCTACATTTTAAAGGGAATTTTTCGTTGCAGCTTTCACCAAGTGTTTGCTCATGGGGGAAATGTTGGGTCTCTGTAAATAATAACTAAAAAGAGTCTGGTCTGGACCCACTCCATATGAAAAGTGCCCTGAAATAACGACTGTTCTGATATCGTATATAAATGAAATTGAATTAAATTTTATTTCCTCTCAATATTTTCAAATTCAGAATGCGATGCCACCACTGGACCTCCCCCTTCTCACAGACCCATATAGTATGTGTGTGAGAGGAAGAGAGATCATCCTCACACACCTTTTTTTTTTTACCCGCCATGTGTGTCCAGATTACAGTTAATCCTAAATTCCCAAGTCAGATTCCTGACAGCAGCCACATGGAGCTGGCATATCAACTCCATTTTAACTTTGCTGCACCACTGCTGCAATTTAAGACTGATTTAAAATTTTACCGAGAACCCTTGGGGCACATCTTAATCTAGCTATATCGCTGAGGTTTTGTCACCTAATGTGCCACACCTGAGCCTGAGGAATATTTAGGTAGTTTCATAGAGTAGACTGGCTGTGATCTGACTTTCTAGATTTGGCTATATTGTCCATCTTACTTCTTAAAACTTCTTACTTGAACTGGGATCTGTTTGAAATCTTATACTCCTGTTCCTCTGTGTAGCACTTTTAAGAGCAATTTTTTTGTTGTTAGTATGTATATGGGTTAGCTGTAACCCAACATGCCCCATTTAGCATGAAGGCTTTTCTCTTTTTATTTGCTCACATGTTGTTCATGGTCACTTTATTTTGTTTCTTTTTTTAATTTTTTAATGATTCTGTAGTGTTACAGAGAAAGGGAAGCACATAAATGAAAAAATAGGAAAGAAGGTGTAAATCAAACATAATCTTTTCTGAGTGCAAAAAACCTGCATTCACCTAGGTAGAGAGACTGTATATGTGCAAGGAACATGTAGAATGAAGTGGAAGAGAGGATGTCAAAGACAGCGTCCTCAGTGTGTAGAAACTCACTGCTAAACAAGAAACCAAGTAACTTAGCTGAGTACCAGGTAGAAAGGTATAGTCAACCAAAATACAAACAGAAAAAGGAAGTGACAAAAGGGAGATGTCATGCTGTCTATTAACATTCTCCACTGCTCTTGTACAACATACCAAAGAAACTAACAGCTTGGAACAGAGGTGCTTGTGTTTGGAGTGGTGCAGGTTTTATCCCTGCAACATCTGCAGTGGTACAAGTGAGTCTAAAAGTGAGGCTTGTGCATAACTCAATACAAGCTGACAGGTGTGTAGGAGAGGAAAATAACGGAAGAAGCAGCTGTCACAAGCACCGTTTACTGAATTCTGCTACTGGCATATCTTAAATTAGGACCGGAATTTTGGTACTGACACCTTCTTAATATTCATTTCGTTAAGTCATTATCTATCACTCAGTGAGGTAGCTGTACCTATGGCCCACCGATGAAAGTTTATATAAATTTATATATTTGCAGCATTAGGAACTGGGTGCCTGTCACAACACTCCAGGAAAAATGCTGTATAAAAATATTTCTGACTATTTCCAACTGCTGCAGCTTCACATCAAAAGCATTTAATTCAGGAAACACAAGTTGACTTTTATCATAAAGTAGGAAATGAAATGTGTTTGTGAGTGAGCTTAACACCTACCACTACACGACAAGACCATGGCCATTTTGGGCATTATTGCAGGGAGTAACTGAATGAGAAGGAGCAGCTACAGTGAGCTGCTAGATGAAGAGCTGCAGGTGACAGGCTGCACACCTCCGGCCTCTCAGAGAGGTAACCAGCTTCTTTCACAGTATCCTGATGTTGTGTGCAGCATGAAAATCTGATCATGGTCGCTCACCAAATGATGCAGAGGACCAGTTATTGCCTCACCTCTTTATTTAACGGCAATTTTCACTTCTGTGACCTAAATTAGTTTTGCTATTATCACAAGTAATCAAAGGTGTCACCAAATCAACCTGGACTGAAATCTTAGGGTTTTCTATCTCATGCCAAACCACAGATAACTTAATTAAGGTCCTGCTACAGAACTTTGCTGCTAATACTTAGCAAAGTTTGGGAGATAAAGTTGAAACAAGGCCTTACGCATACACTCAGGTTATAGCAGATGTCAATGTACATACTAAGCTGATACTGCAAGAAATTGTCTAAAAAGGTTTTATTTATGATTAAAAAAGATGTCATGCCTAGTTTTAAATTCAGAAGTATTCTGGCAAGCCTAAGGGTTGAAAATAAATAATTGATAGGCAATATCTTTAACTTCATGCTCTGCATGATAGTTTAAACAACCAAACTAGCAACAACACATTTTAAGAAAATTAAGACGATATTCACGTGGATCAGTCCAGTGCAAATCAGACTATTTTTTGCTACTTCTTGGTTTAAAGGTGTGTTTGATTTGACACCATTGATAGAGAAACATGCAAAAACACTGAATGAAACTCTGCCATTTGCAGCTTCGTTGAAATACACAGTCACAGTGGCGCCTTATGATGTGACAACGGTAGCGCACGGCGACTACTTAGGAACTGTTTAGGTCTTTGACAAGAAAGTGTGTTTTTATCCAAACTCTCTGTTCTAAATGATGCACCTGTGAAACTGATTCAGTTAAAATATCAAAGAGTAATGGCATCCCTCCTCCTTGGAATGTGACTAAAAAGAAATGTTTCATAGGCTAAAGTCCTTCAGTGAAACTCTCCTGGAACATGTAATGAAAATTTTCTGTGTGTTTTTGGAATAAATCTGTCAAGCACTACAGGTGCTGTTCAGGTTCCCCCTTTCATATACACTTTGTTGTCCTCTGGACAGAAGATGTAACAATCGGGCTGGAAACCAAAAGCAATGCATAAATATTCTTTTACTAAACAAAATGTGATCTAAATTAGTTCTAAACCTGCTGCTTATCCTCCAGTCTGCAACAGAACCTACAGTGAAAGCCTGTAGGTTCTGTTGCACGAATGACATAGACAGACATGAGAGAACTGTACTAAATAACAAAAAAAAAATAACAAGGCTTGTAAATATTCACAGAAAAGCAGGCAGAGGTGTCACAAGGGGCCTTCACTTACTGTTGGTTTTGAGGCGGGCCGGCTCACTGTTGCGGCTTCCTGCCTGGTTGATAGCCTTGACAAAGAAGATGTATCGGGTGCCACTCTGCAAGCCATGCACCGTGTAGTGATTCTGCTTGATGTTAGGTACGATCATCCAGCTGTCTGCCGAGTTGTACAAACCTGGTAGATCCACAGACACACACAGACACACACAGACAGCATGAGTGACCAGGTTCTGTTGATACTTTCTGGGTAAGCAGACCTACACTGATGTTCAACTGAGTAAAAACAATCCTCCCCCAAATCCAGCCAGAGCAACCCCCCCCCCCAACTCAAGTGAGTCATCATATAATAAGGAGCACGGAGGCCATACTTGTCATGTCATACTCTCCTGAGGTGATATTGTGTGTTGACTACGCTGAAAATGTTACCCATTAAGAACAACGCACTCAAAAAATATGGCATTCGCATTTCTCTAGTAAGCGCCTGAGGGTGAAAGAGCGTGTAAGCCTCTAATGTTCCAATGTATGGAAACGTAGGCAATACCAACATGACGCCGGTTGGTAGGCGCTCTGATTCAAAGTGACTTGCAGTGGAGGGTTAGTAATGGCTGGGTTGGCGCCGCAGTCCTCCGCTTCTAAACTCAGTCTTTTCGGTCTCTCAGCTGCAGCTGACTGTGAAGGATAAATAAGAAATCTCAGCTTAGCCCCGACCCGAGGATTGGCTACATTGTGGTGCCCCTTTGTCCTCTACATTTATAAATTTTCACCTTAACTGACCCCTCACATTACCACTACTTTATTTCTTATGAAATGGTGTTTGCCTAGTTTTTAAGATGAAATACACAACTTTAAACACAAGGGTGAGAATTTTGCATTTAAGATGGCAGAGCTGCTGTGGAAGGTTGTATGGAGGACTACTATTTATTTGAATCAGATATTACAAGATTTGGAAAATATGACAGTTAAGCTAGGGTGATGTTACTGCTCTTATGCTTGTAGTTAAAGTGTTAAAAAACAAACATGGCACTTCCGGTGCACCGGCTGTGTTTTGAATAAACTTTAGTTTGGCATTGTCATAATGGATTAGCAAAGGGAACTGATAAACATTTGTTGGCAGCAGAATATCTTGCATCTCTAAACATAGTAAATAAAGACTACTATGTGTAACAACACTGTTGAATATCAAAAAGTTATTAATTACACTGCTTGTTAGCTCTTGTATGTCACCAACAGTATGAGCAACACTGCTGCGATTGGCCCAGGAAACCAGGCGGTAATGTTGTTTTATGAGCAAACATTTGTGAGGCAGCTGACTGCCATGCTTGAAACTTCTTTCACCCACCTAAACAAATTCTCAGTGCATTCAAATTACCCCTGCCAAATCAAACAAAGCATCTTGTTTAGGAGCACCACATCTGAGGTTAATGTTTGAAAGAAGAATAACAATCCTTTTCATTGTCTGATCTTTCCTCCCCAGTGCAGAACTGCAGGGGAATAAAAAAGGTTGAAAGGCTGAGAGCTCTAAGGGCCAAACCTGCCACGTCCCTTTTGGTGAGGATGTGTTGTGAATTATTGAGCAAGATGGCAACAGCATACATAAGTAATGGTTGAGAGTCTGCATGTAAATATAAATACTTCACAGGACGCAAATAAGGCCTTTAAAAGTGAGGTGGCTTTAAGAATGAATGAGGGGTAGGGACTCTTATACTTAAAGTGAAGATTGCGTCTTGACATATCGGCCGACTTTTGCAAGGTTTCCTCAGACAAAGCAAACACTGGGAAAGGGTCTCATATTCCTTTAAGATGATAGTGAAATAAAAAGTGAGGGAGCATAAGAGATCCTTCTTTACAAACTGCACGTACATGATCCATTTTGTGTTTACAGAGATGGGCAGCAGATTCAGCCACATTTTATTTCAGACTGGTCTTACTAAATATGCATCCGCTGCCAACAATGAAATCCTATTGCTGTTTCTGCACACAAAGCAAGATTGTTGTTCTACTGCGACAGCTGTCCCTTGATGTTAAGAAAATTATGCCACATCCTGTTAGAATTGGGTAAGCTTCAATGTTCTGTGGGCTTTCAAAAAGAGATACAGGGAAAGACTCCACGCTGCTTGCCATGTTTAAAGCTTTTGATCTCCATAGCACCTCTCAATTTTTGCAAAATCAAATTAGGTCAGTACACAGCTATACTCTATTACTACTTTTGCCACCTAAAAGGGGTTTTCTGATGCTAGTTGTGGTGCTGTGGAGAACAAAGTGTGGTGGAGGAATCAGCAAATTTGTGCCACTACAAAACCAGAAAAAATAGAGAAACAGAGAGGAAACAGATCAGATGGTGTCATGCATCCTACATGGAGTGTATCCTTGTGTGTGAGCACCGTGTGTGCTTCTGCTTGTGTCTGTGTGAGTCTTGCTCAGACTCAGAAGTGGACAGTTGAGAAGGGAATAGAAACAAAGAGGATCCTTGGAAGGATGGAAGAAGGTTTGTTGTCGATGATGCAATAAAGAGCTAACGATGACTCTGTGTGTGTGTGTGTGTGTGTGTGTGTGTGTGTGTGTGTGTGTGTGTGTGTGTGTGTGTGTGTGTGTGTGTGTGTGTGTGTGCGCCCCCACATGAGCATGTGTACTGTATTCACTTCTTATGGAGGTACTGTCTGTGTGTGTATGAGCAGCTGTGTACCTACACCTTCTCTTGGGGTCTCTGCATAACTTTACTGAGTGTACTCTTTGTCAACATGGTTTCCTGCAAAAGACTAAGAACTCATTATCGTTCATCAAACAGAGCAACAAAGACTGATCCTGCTGATACTCTGACTGATGCCTTGTCTGCATACAGAGAGAGAGAGATTTAAATAAACACTGGGCTTCCCTAATACCCACTGTGATACTGCTTTTCACCTGAGATAATTATGTTAATACCTCACTACAGGCCAGTGTTTTTGAATACAAATGAAATACAGATAGCAGCTTGAGTCAGTAAGTATTGTGAATAACAGGTAGGTGTTGTGAATAACAGAAAAAAAAGAAAAATTGTTAATAGACATTTGGACAGTAAAATTGCTTCAGCTGAGCAATGTGGATAAACAGTATGATGGTGAAGAGTAAACTGTACTTTTTCTCGATAAAAAAAACCAAAACAAAACAAAAAAACAAAAGAAGGAAGAAGTAGCTTTAGCCACGATCCATCAGGAGGCCACTCAAAGAAAACAAAATGGATACAGACCCATCACTGCTGCTCTGCAGCTATGATCAGAATTAGATTGACACAGGACGAATACGAGTCTGTGTCATTTACCATTACTCTCTTGTTTTTTCATGCAAAGCAGATATAGCATATCATCTGAAGGCAGGCAGATAGTTGACACTCTATTTATTTTTGCCTTCATTTTAAGTATGATTACTTAAAGATTCAAGTATTGGAATATATAGTTATTTTTTTCTCATCAAGAGTTAGATGAGATGATACAACTTTCGTGTGGACGCTAGATATTGAAGCTCTACAGCCAATTTAGCATGCTTAGCTTAGCATAAAGACTGGAAAAAAGGGGAAACTGCTAGCCTGCCACCGTCCAAAGGCAAACATATGTCTACCAGGACTTCTAAAGCTCAGTTATTAACATGTTGCATGTGGTTTGTTTAGTTTGTACTAACAAAAAAATAAAAAAAAAAACAGTGTCAAAAACAACATGATACCTGGAGCAATGTTCTGGACTATTCTGTGGCTGGGTTCAGTACTTTCATATGAGAGACTGCTGCAAAAAAGTCTATATCCCAAAATGATTGAACTGTTCTTTAATAAATACCATATTTTGAATGCAGGCAAATTAAGACCATTAAAGAGGAGAAGCATATGCTGCACTTAGATCAATTAAGATTAAATCTGTCTATCAGCAAAAAGTGGCATATCATCTACAGCCTTCATTAACACCTAGTGTTCTCATAGTGATAAAACCAGGATTTACACTATCTTGAGGTTGTGGTTTTTACTGAGACATAAAAAGCACAATCTTAATACAGTGTAAATCAACATTGAAGATTAATGGAAATCGCCAGGTAATTCCTTTCTAGATCAATTAATCAAAAATTACACATAGTGGTTTAAACTCTTTCTTGTTCACTCTGTTTCAGTCATCTTTCCCGATCTTCATCACAGGAATCAAAGTCATAATTTAAAAGATGGCTGACTGCAATATGTCTGTGTGCATGTAATGTAGATGATGGAGGCTTTAATGTACAATGTAACTGGAAGGGTTGGGATGTCTCTCAGCAGATAAACAAAAGGGACACTAGACACTTGCACCTTACAAAGGGCCACATGTAGCAGCTACACAATCACAGTGTTACAGTGCAGACATCTTTACTATCTGTCATATTTGGCTTTTTGACACTGCTTATATTTCTCCGTGGAATCTGGTTTCACTTGCTGATTGCATTTTCTGCTGCCATGCTTGGATGCTCCTGCAGAGGCAGGGTTTATAAGACCCCACAACCCCCCCCTCATGGGAGGGCCAAGGCTGAGGATGACACCATGCGAGAGGAGAGGAGGGAGCCAGGATAACGCTCAAGTGGGAGCATTTAGCCACTTGGAAAGTTTGAGAGCATTGCCATGGTAGAAACTCAAGTGGCATGACAAGCTTAATGGGTTTCTCTCTTTCTCAGTTTCTCCCGTGAATCTCTTGAGGACTCTGTGGCAGCCCAGTGCTGAATATCTGAGTCACTCAGTCTAACACGGCTGAAATGTATCCTGATGTTTCAAATGGCTGGGGCACTTGAGTTGCATGGTTACATGGAGAAGTGCCAGAAGGGGAGGAGATGATGAGAGAATCCAAAGAGGGGAGCGGTGCAGGTGTGTGCACATGTGTGAATGTACATGATTCTGTACATTAATCATACCCTCCTCAGATGTATGAGTGTTAATTTCACCTCCCCTCTGTAACCATTATCCACTCAGACGTTCATCTGTTGTCCTGTTCTGCTCCTCTTCCACATTTTTTTTTTCCCCTTCATTAATGCAGTGGCAGACAATCTGCTATAATGCTAATTAACTAACGGGGGCCAGATTTTTTGGCGAATGCGTAAGACCTGTTCATTAATATTAGAACTTTGAATTAAGGATGAATTTTGCAAAGTTTTGAGACAGTTTTGAGAACCATGACAACTGAGGTCACAGTCTGAGCAGCCCAGACTGTTGGCAAAATCTCACAGGGATTGTTAAACAATAAAAGGTGTCTTTTAAATTTGATTACAGTCGGACAGTTTGAGTTTGTCAACCAAATATAGGAAATCAAATATGGCTCAGTCTGGTATGACATAAAAAATATGGGAAAGATTTGATTTAATTGACTAAATGTGACTGAAAAACAAGTTGGACCAAAATTTCCATCTATTTTGGCACTGTTCATAAGGACTTAGAGACTTCATAGACATTATTGCCACATGGTGGTGATATTGGACCTAAATCTGCACCAAACCAACTACTTGCTCCAGAAAACTGCAACATATATTGTGAAGCTAGAGAAGTACTGAACTAAACACCTGCACAAAGGCTAGTTTTAATTTTGGCAGATGTTGCTCTAGTAGCAAAATATCCCAATATATCCCAAAAATAAGCCATGATATTTTTACAACTCTAAAACAAAAATTAAATAGCTATTGTGTAGGGAGAAATGGAAAAGGCTGAAAAGGGGCAGTGAGGATTTTACATTACTTTCACATTACTTAAACAGAAAACAGATACTAAATAATGAATGTATTCAAAGCATATCCTCACGATACGTGTATGCCCTATTTTTGTAACAAGTAGTCTTGATAACGCAGCTCAATTGTTCCATAAATACAAGCATGGAGGATCACACAGACTAAAAATGGGCAGAAAATCTAGGCTATGCAACACAGTTTATGTAAAAAATTGACCAAATGAAAATAAGATTGAAGAACTCTGGAAGCATTGTGGTGCTCCAGTTTATTTCTCTTTGTAACTTCAGAGGAATCAGTGTGAATGGTGTGTTTCTCTGTTCTTCTTTTGGGCTTTTGCATGATGTGTGTGTGTAAACTGTATGAATAGGTCTTTTACTCTACATTTGACAGAGTTTGTTCAGATAACGATTGCTTATGATCTACTTACAGATATCATTTTCTGTATTACTATACCCGATGTGTGTGTGTGTGTGTGTTTGTGTTTGTGTTTGTGTGTGTGTGTGTGTGTGTGTGTGTGTGTGTATGTGTGTGTGTGCTTGTGCGTGTATGTTTATGTGTGCGTGCATCTGACTCACTGATGAAGTTTGTCTGGCCTGTGTAGATGGTGTACTGCAGCTCGTAGGAGGTGACACTGAACTCGTCCTCGGACGTCCAGTGAACAGTGATGGTGTCATGGGAGGCGGTGCAGAGCTCGTCTCTTATGGATGGCGGGTTGGGAGCTACATGTGTTAGAAATGATAACATGATTCACAGTAAGAACAAAAGCTGCGCATGATCATAATAAAAGGGTTTCATTCAATATAGAAGTAGTTCCTAGTAACATAATGTTTCACCTCAGCATTAGCATAAAGTAAAGGTACATCTTTAAATGAAGTGAAGGAAAAAAAAAACATTAAATCACCCAAAGCATAGTTTCAAGGTTTTATTATAATGACAGCAGCATCTACTGAAGGATACAGAGGTAACTCTTACCTGTTAGGTAATCTAGTCCTTCCAAAATCTTCTTCTCTCTGGAGAAATCCAGGGCAAAGTTGTCAAATGCCTCGTTCAGGTTGACGTCAGGGATGAGTACCTGGGAGGAGGCCGTCGCCATGGCAACCCTTCAGAGTGGCGGTCAGGACATGGGAGTGAGGAAAGGAAATGTCACAGGAGAGGTAGAGAGGTGAGAGAGAGGAGGATGGCCAAGAGGTCAGAGGAGGTGACGAGGGGAAACGAGGTAAAAGAAGATGAAAGGCGACGAAAAGGTGGAAAAATGTGAGGAAAGAAATTAAAGAAGAGAGATGACAAGAGGGGAGAGGTGGTAAACATTATTAGTGGCACATGGAAAGATGACAAAGAAGGAAAATATAGAAGAACTCAATATAAAAAATATAGAAAATACACAACATCAAACAGAGCCGTCTGTATCCCTCCCTACATCCACGCCACGGTTTTGTCTGTCAACCCAGAAATCCAACAAGACACACCCAAACCCAACACACATTAACATTGACGCCGACCCCATAGTCTGTATAGATTTGTGGAAACTTGTGCCTACGTCTGCCTCGAGCACCAGCAAGCCGTCTCCGGCCGGAGCCAGCCTGAACCACAGTTCTGGTTAGGCCTATAGAGCGGCGCAGAGCGGAGCACAGACCAGCATTATTCCCTGAGACTCTAGTCCCTCAGTGAGGAGAAACCGGTCGGTCAATAAAGTGCCCAGGCAGGTGCTGGAAAAAAAAGCACAGTCTGGGCCAAAGAAAAGACGCCACACTACTAGCTGTAGATTTTACACAGGTCTTTGTGCAAGAGACAGAGCTAGAAACCTGCTGGAGCGGAGGAACGGATGAAGGAACTACAGAAGTATGCAGTTGGAAATAGAAACTGCAGAGCCGGCCCCTTAAATGATTGATTATTTTCAACAGAAGCGTGACATTGATCGCAGGTGCTGGAGATGTTTGATATAATACTGATTTCACCAGTAGCCTTACTCTAATATTGGATTTCGCATAAGGAAATCGTTTATACTCAAAACTCATTGTAGGAAAAAAACAAGTTTGTATTGTCAGATATACTAAAAATAGGTTTATTGCATGACCTGCAACAAGATGATACGAATGACTATACAGAGAGCAAGAGAGAGGAAAACTAAAGTGAGAATGACCAGACCATTAAACTCTGCTCTTGTCCCCGTTTTTAATGAATAAAATCATCTGGAATCAGTCTCTTCTGTGGCAGTCAAGCTGGTTCTTAGTACATGTTACACTTTAAATAAAAAGAACAACTATAGCCCAAAGGGCTGCAATAATGACAGCAGCCACAGAGGGCAGAAAGAGCTTTTGGATTAGTGTCAATAGATGTTTTCTCTCTACAAACATCTGTTATTGGATAAACATATGTACAGGTCTCTAAAACAGATATGTATAGTCACATTAAAGGGCATTACAATCGAACAGCCGCTGACATAAGCAAACAGCACTACCCACTTCATCACGGCTCTACCTCACTGATTCTGTGTGTGCGTGCGTATGTGTGCGGACGTGTGCACGTCAGTGTACTGCATCACCCACCTTTCTGCTACATTTCTGGCGGTCTGGAGGAAGCGGGCGTGGTCGTTCTCCTTCAGGCTCTGCTCGGCCTGTGTGATGAGGGCGCTGGAGCGCTCCAGACACTGGCGGCAATTTGCAATCTGCTGAGCCAGTTTACGCAATTTCATCACCTGGAAGGCAGACAGGTAAAGCACATGTTGTAACATTCTGAGTTATTTTAATTTGCTCCATCTGAACTTGAAAGAATGAATCCATACACGGTTGTACACTCTTTTTCATCACAATTCCCAGAACCAAGACAGAAGTAGTTATGTGGTTTTATTGATCTTTTTTGTGCTCATCTCCTGTGGCTGGAAATAACTTTCACTTTGCTGGAGGCAACTCCCGCTCACTCCACGGCACAAATTCAGGAATATGAGCCTCAGAACTTCTTAGACCTCGAGCTGCATCACAGCTATAGTCCAGTGATTTCACTATTCATCATTTTAACAGTCACTAATCCAAAAATATATTCAACACGTCCAGCGTCTCGGCCAAATTACTCCAGAGACACTGATACAAACTCAGCATTAGTAGCATTCCCCCGAGATTACTCATGCTTGGTAAAACCAAGAAGGCAGGATATACCCGACTGTAGCTGTTGTTTTTCAGTGCAAGAGAACAACAACACTGAAACAAACCCAAACTCTCGGCGAGAATCTTTGATTAAAAAAAAAAAAGAAGGATGTATTGGACACTGATCAAATATCACGAGGGATCTTTGTATGCACAATTAATTTAATTAGCCTCTAAATTCAACATAGAAGCAAACTCGTTCACACAGGGATGCAGACACGTGCACAGGCACAGGCAGGAAAACACAGAGACAGGAAGACACAAAGAATGCTGCAGAGAGGACAGAGTCCTGGTTATGGGGTCAGCTGGAGTTGAAGCAAGTCCAATGACTCTTAACTCTAACATTGACCTTATGACCGAATTGCACAAAAGAAGAGTGGAGGTGAACAGCATATTGCATTGTTATGAGATATAATAGGGACAAAAACAAGATGCACGGAGTCTCACTCTGTCATGGATATCTATGTGTCTGTGTTTGTCTGTCTGAGGTCAAAATACTAAGAAAAAAACCTCTATATACTTGGTGTGCAGGTTTCAAATGTAGCAGCGCAGAAAACTGCAAGATTACAAGGCCCTGAGGTTCAAGCAAGAAAGCGAAGCTCTGGCCCAGAAGTTTTCACATTAATCAGTTTCATCTTCATTGTAAACAACCATGCTGTGCACATCAAGAGGCAGGTCAGTTAGTCAGGTCAGGGTCCAGACTCACACACACACACAGAGTTTTATAATGAAATCCCTTTTGACTGTAATTTGTAAATGGTTCTACTGTAGTATCATTTCCAACTGAGCATAAGGGAGCCATTCTATGCTAATTTGAAATTAAAGTAATCTATTTATCTTCATTACAGCTCATATCCTGATCCCCAAATGAACTTAGTTTGATTAAACTCTCCACAGGAAATAAAAACAGGCTGCTATGAGCTCAGAGACTGTCAACTAAAAGGTGAGCTGTAGGATAAAACACCAGTTTTTTGGGTATGACGCACATGTCAGCGAAGGTAAAGTTGGTTCATTGTCTGAAAACAGCATTTTCTCAGCGACTGCTAAAAACCCAGATCTCTAAACATAAAATAAAACTTAAAGGAGCTGTAACAACATATACATTATGAGTGTCCTTGTAGGATTAGTAATGGATATTTTCAACAACGCACTTTTGCTTTTAGCTCTGCGGGTGGCAATTGTTTAAGCGCTTGTCATCAAAAGTGCTAGAAGAATTACAACAGAATCTAATGTGCACTCGTCTGTCTACTGCTGGAAAATCGCTCCTGCTAAGAGACATCTCTAAGACGGCAACTTAGTGGAGTTTTCTATTGACATTTTAACTGCTCCTCCACTAAGTCCACCATAATCAGTCGACACTGTAAGTGATATTTGAGCAGGTTGTTGACTGCAAATAGAGGAGAAGCGAAAAATGGGTTTAATGGATGGGTTATTATTTGGCAACATATGCTGCAGACAACAATTTCAGAAAAGATAACTCCCTTTCTCTCAGAATAATGGGCAGTATGGCAAGATCTCTCTGGGTGTGTGCATGTTTGTATCTCAACTCATGGCATCTGCCTTCTCTGAAGCTGAAATAGAGAAGAAGAACTATTTAATCAAAGGTTAAATACTGAGGTGCCATCAGTGTTATACTGTCATTGGTTCTTTAGTTATATATGGGATTATGAAATAAGGCTGATAACTGTTTTCTCAGGATACATCACTTCCTTTAAATATTTGTTTTGTAAACTGAAACCGTAAACTGGACCTCATGTGGTATTATTTGTTGGCATACAATAGCATATTCTGCAAGTTCAACTCTTTTTAATTTTTTTAGTCTGCACACCAGTCAGCTACTGAACATCTCCCAGAGAGAGAAGGCTGGTGTACTGTGTTTTGTTGCCTGGGTGGAATAAACTCATTCAAACTGGGATGAGTTCATGGCCCATAGTCTCTTGACGTCTTTACTGCAGAAATGAACCAGGGGGGAAATCTGTCAGCCAGCCAAGAATTACAGCTGCCACAGAGTAGAGCAGGTGAGGAATCAACTTACTACAGTAACTCAGTTATCTGGCTGATGGCTACACTCACTGAGAGAGTGAACTGCCAACTGATATTATATGGCTACTTTTGTTAAGTAGCCATATAATGTTATTTTGTCAAATGGCTCTGGGAGGATGATTTAATTGCATTTAAAATCCATTCTCTATAAGCCTTGTTTTACCAGTGTTATTTTGAAGGGCGCATAGTGCGATCACTCACAAAAAGTGAAGGACTACTTCATGGTGCGGTGCTTACTTGATCAGTGAGCATATTTGTTTCCCCTTTTCTTGTTGCTATTGCTTTGAAAAACAAGAACCTGCGTTGTTTTTTGTATATACTGTCATGATAATGATCTAAAATGCTATTAAAATACATAGATTTTAGTCGAACAATGTAAACACACACCACCACAGTGACTGTGTCCAGCAGAAACCCAGGGGAATACATGGTAGCTAAATGAGCTAGTGAGCTAACTTTCTATACTTTATCAGCTGAAAAAACTAGCTATTGTCATAGTTAACTAACAATTGTCCTAGAAACAGTAGCAAAATAGACAAGTTGGCTAACCTGGTTAGCCTATAGGTTTGGGCAAAAAAAAAAAAAAAGTTCTGCAGGGACTTTGGAAAAGTATGTGTGTTGAATTAAAAAACAACGAAACAAACAAAGAAAACCTACTCTGTCGAATTTAAGGAAATTTCATACATGTGGTTAAAAGAATGCTGACATGAGATGTGAACAGCTGCCCCCCGCGTCAAATGCTTTTTATGTCCAACCATCTAGTTTTTTCAATGCCATAACAATGCCACATGACATAGGTTTATTTTTTTTTTTTTAGGTGTTTTGACAAATTCCCGATGCTGTTGTTTCTCTGTCTGAAGGTATAAACTCCCATAATGGATTGTCCAAAACAAAGGCGAAAATATTTTAAGACTCAAAAAGGGATTTGTGTTGTTAATCCTCAAGGCTCTTAACAGAGCAGTTAAAATAGTTTCCAAAATGACAATGAAAGACAGAGAGGCAGAGCAGACGTTTGGAAGACAGGCAGGTTGAAAATAAATAAAAAAAATAAAAAAACAAAAAAACAAAAGAAACAGACAAAAAAACCCCACATGCACACATCCACACATCCATGGGAATAGCGTGTGTTTTGTTTGGGCAGGGAGCGATTAGGCGTGACCGCTGAGTCCCCTAAGAGAGACAAAGCTTGTTAAGATGAGGTGAGACAGTGAATGGAGGTGCCGTGCACAGCCGTGATCACCATGATCAACCCTGCATAATCCTGTTATTCTGTTGCAGAGTCACCTCTGAACACTTTGCTTTCCGACGCTGTCCTGTCCTCTCCTTTCCTCCCTGCCAGACATCCATTTAACACAGCTATGTTTATTTGCATTGCTCAAGGTGCATTTGATTTATCTTCCTTGACCCTTAAACAGCCTCATCTGCAAGGTGACATCAATGGCGCACTCTTCGGGTGCTTTCCGTCTTACCTCCGTCCCCTGCACTCCTCTCCCCTCTCTCAGACAGCCTCTTACAGACCCAGACTCTCAGGAGAACAAGCCTTGCTCTTTGTCTGCAATCAGTCGGACACTCCCGGACCCCCCCCCCCCCGCCTCTCACACAGACACACACCAACTCACACCTCTTTGAGTCCTTGTGTTCAGTGTTTGGAAATCTTTCATCACTTGACAAAGCTCTTTTGCTGCCTCAGAGCATCCTCCACAAGCGGCTTAAAACTTCACCTCTGGGAGGGTGAGAATTAGAGTTTGCTTCTGTCCTTAAACCCTATGCACTCATGTGGGGACAAACCACCCATATCCGCAGGGGCATGTGCATACGCGTGTGCACACGCACACACACACACACACACACACACACACACACACACGGTACTTGACATGCCCTTATACTAAGTCCTGGACTCTCATTGAAACTGCATCAAGAGCTTCAGAGTAGCTAGTAGATTGGTAGTCTACATGTGGGAAAGGCCGGTTGGAAAAAACCCCAAAACAAAACCAAACATCTACGAGACCGGGATGAATATATTCTCTTCACGGCACCGCCGCTGTCATTTCAGTCTCCTGCCTCCCTGCGATTGGACTGTGACCCAGAGTTGAGTTTCTTAAAGATGTATTTGGCAGTTTGGCAGCTTGAAATGCCAGTGAGACGCAATTGTTTGAACTGATTCTTCATGAATGAACCAGCGGGACCTAAAACTGCATTAATCAATACTGCTCTATGAACACTGAATCAAATGAGTAAGTGAATTGTAAAATTGGCTTTTAAAACCCACAGATAGCAAACCGTTAACTCCCTTATCTTCGTGGAGCCATTCAGTCCCTCTTAGCTCATTGCTCTGGTTTTAAGGTACCTTCACAGATGGCCCGATTCTCTTTTGCCGCTCCGATTAACAACATTTCCGGCAACAGGTGGGATTTTCCAGCAAAAAACTCTGAAAAACTGAATGTATGTTGGTGAAAATATTACTTGACATACATTCATTAGGTGGTCAGGAACTAACTCAAATGTCATTTCAGTTCTTGCCAAAACCCACCCATCCTCCTAATATACATATTCTCGTGGTAAAATCTCCTTCGAGCTAGACCTGAAACTGAAAGAGTATGAAGGTGTCCTGGGATTGCTTTACCTTGGACTCTTTGATCTTCACAGCGATGACCTGCTTTCTCTGGCGAATGATCTCCACTAGCTCATCACACTCCTCCACCAGCTTAGCTTCATGCATGGCTGTGTTCACCTGGAGAGGGAGGCGGGTACACATGTGAAAAAGTGAATTAACAAACCCTGGCAGCCTTGCTTTCAAACACAAGTGCAGGCACACCCACACATACATGTGTATTTTTATCAGGAGCACACGAAATCACATTTACCACGTTACACTGTATTTTACATTTTTATTTTGTCTTTCTGAAAAACAAAAACAATGTGTCTTCCACTTGTTTTTTTTCTTCCTCTCTCCATGTGAAAGGAGCTTTGTGAAATTTCTGGACTGGCAGCCAGGATGATTCATATCATCACTTCCATACAGATCACGTCATGTGTTTTTGGATTTCATTGCTCATTCTGCGCACCTGAAAAAGTCGCCACCGTCAAGATGGGCGCCAGGATTAGCTGATTTGTGAATATCAGAATAGAGATAAGTGAGATAAGCTATTTAATTATGTCACTGGAAAGACCATAAATCATTTAACATTACAAGGCACAAATTCATCTGGGGGAAAGAAACAGAATGCAAACAGTTGATAAACTGACCACCCATTTACAGAACAACTCACTCTAGAGTGTAAATTAAATTTCATTTTTCATTAGTCTAAAATGCTCTGCTTCCTGCTGGAGGGAAAGTCTATCACAGCTCATAAAAATGAATATATATCGTTGTGCGAAACAGTTACATCTTATTATACAGGAAAGACCTTAATGTGCTGAGAAAATGCTGCATAAAATTCATAGTTACACTTTTTTCTAAAACATATTTAGTTCATTCATTACGAACAAGAAATAGGTTGAGGGTTGTTGGAATATTCAACTCATCATTAAAAAAAAAAAATCCCCAAAAAGGGCCTGTTTAGACATTCATTAAGTCACTGGCAGAACTTGCTTACACCATGCAGATTTAATAGATTCTGTGACTATTTTAGGACCAAAGTTGCCACAGCAACTCATCATCAGTGCATCATCTCAGTCCAACACTAAATAAACAGACAACAGTGGGTGGGTGTTACTGAAACATTGAGGATGTTTGCTAAACTGCAATGCTGAACCAATACTAACAGGTCTGCCAACTGTGAAGTACAATTACAAATACACCAAAAGTTTCTGAAAATGCTAGGGCAGGAGTTCAAATGTAAACAGTTCAGATGTTCAGCTCCAACTTTACTGCTGAGGCAGTGAAGAGAACTGAAAACCCTTTTTCATTAAGGGACACTTGAAATATCAAACTGGGGACTGATGGTTTACAACTTAGTTGGTGCTGATTGCTGTTTCAGCAAACATATTTGACGTAAAGGTCTTCAAACGCAAACGTGAGTTAGAGACCACATTGCTGTGCTAAGCAAATACTTCATTGGGTTACTTTATCAAGATTTCCCCATGAAAACTGTACACAGGATTTAAAAGGTTCCCGTGCACCGATCTAAGATTAAATTGCCCAAAAGTTGTCCTTATGCAGAGATGTAGTGTCAGTGCAGCGCCTCCAGAACGATGACAGGAGTCACTACCGTTTTCTCTCTGGGAGCCAACTCAGAACTTACAGATTTTCCCCAGAATACTCTAAACAAGCCAGCACCATGGCCGGAGGCAACTTTCAATCGAGCAGGCAACTTTAGAAATAACCAGAAAAAGGCTGCTGGAGAAGAATCACCTCAAGTAGAATTTCACACAAACACATCCACTTTAACTGCTTGACTAGATGCTGTAGTGTTTGTTGCCGCAAAAGGACTTGTGAGTGTTTGCAAACTGACTGTAGGAAGAGTACTGCTGAGCTGGCAACCCTCATACCCTTATACAACAGAGACTGCACTGTGAGGGGAGACCCTTTGACTGACCAGGCTGGGTGGGGCAGACTGTAAGTGATGCAAATGTTACGTTCCAATATAAGATCACGCCAGCATTGTGGCAATACAAATCACAAAATATTCTTCAAGCGCAAAGGCAGCGCAAATACTTAGAAACTGGGGCAGAGGATCTAAGAAAGTCTGTTAATTTTGGATTTGAGATGGCTTCTTAATAATAATAATAATAATAATTGTGAAGTAATAGTGAAGCAGTCCAAATTAAATTTAAAAAGTTTATTGTAAACCTACGGACATAAGGGTTGATTTCAATTTTAAGTCCAGTATCTCCTTCTCTACAATGAGCTCTGGTCACATCATCTGAAATAAATGACTTCTAATACATTGTTCTATCATCTGCTGAATATTATCAGAGTTCACTGGGCTGTAGTTGTTTAGATATTTTTACCCTCAATTTTCTGTACTTTTCCAGATAAATAAACATTAACATTATTATATTAACACTATATGCATTCTCAAACTGGCTAAAGTTTAACGATGTAATTCATCTCCTTTTGATGACTGAATTTGAACAGGTTTGTGACATCTTGTGCTGCAGACTATCCAACTACTTATCCCAACAACCAAGGTCCACTCATCATTCCACAAAGCTCATTACAACAAGGCGATCCACTTAAGCCTCATTATTTACACACACACCCCCCCCCCACATACATGCACACTCCAACACACAATTAATTCTGTAAAGAGCCGTCTTATGACTGCAAGTCGGTAATTAAGCAGGATAAATGAAAGCGTCCAGGATCACGGTGATTTACCACCGAGCCACTTTGCAGTTTAGGGTTAGGGAAACAATCTTCATCTCTGTCCTCCTCCCTTTTTCGCCTCACACAAAACCTCATCCTCCTTCTTCTCTGCCAGCCCCTGACAATATAATCTACTCCCCTGCTACACGAACGCTGTCACCCACTAGGCTACTCCCTATTTATCAGGCTCCTCTGCAGGTGCACTGAAATCACAGTGCCAAGGCCATGTTAAAGTGTAGGTCTGTTGCTGGAATATATGAAAAATGACTACAATGATGATAAAGATGTTTAATGTTAAGAACCTTTCCTGCTTTGAAAATGAGTGAAAACACTATATGAGAGGAACTGAAGGAAAAAAAAAGGCAATCTGAATTGACAATATTATTAAAACTTTAGGCAAACAAATTGGGATTATTATTTCGTATAGGGTTTACTGCAAACAGATCTGCGAAAACGAATGAAGCAAAAAGCCTTAGATATCTTATTCATTCATTCATGCAAATCTATTCTCCCTTGACTGCACATTCATCCTCATGAAATGCAGACATATTTAGCAACCAACCAGTATTAGATAAGTCTATCTAGACCAGGTGTGCAGTAATATGCAACACTCAGCACATACAACTTACCCTCATAAACCATTAGGATAGTTTAGCTCTGGCATTTTGTGGTGGTGGTGCTATAATGAACTTTATTCACCCATAATTTTTAACCGTGAATATGCGTCCTGTAATACCTGCTAGTTAAAATTAATTACAATAAACAGCTGCAGCTATTTTGGACTCAGACACCATGCACCACCCACTCTGTGCCATTTCAGTGAATAATGATGTGACTGATGTGTTTGGCCAAGCAGAATGCCAGTCATTCAGATGCTGTCAATCACGCAGACGTGAGCCTAACTAAAAATGAGGCAAGTCTTTGCCCGTTAAATTCCCCCCATGCTGTGATTCAACATTGTAACCTCCTACCGCATTGTGATTTTGAGAATCTGACTCCAGATAAATGAACTGAACCGTTGTGTGAGTTTTAATGACGTTGCAATGCTTTTTCAGTCTTGATAACCGAAACACTATGTGCATCTATCACAAAAAAAACCCTCACAGCTGAAACACCATAATAACATCACAGACCCTGGCAATTGCTGCTAAATTAGCCGCCCACACCACCGGAACGAGTCCCAATTTTTTTTCTTTAACTGCGAATCTTTACAAACTCTTGTTGTGTTAAAAAGCACTGTTCAAACCCTGGCTGGATTATTCTTAAATTCTTGGGCCGATCCCAAATTTTCCACACATAACAGCTACAGCAGATGTATAGAACATCTTGTACATTTAAATCACATATAATGGTGCACTAAGAAAAACAATTTTGGATTTGAATATATCATTCAGTATATGCACTGTATAGGCCCAAGTGTTGGAATAAATATATGCTGTATATGAATGTACTACTTTCACACGATGCGAAAAGTTTTTCTTAATCTGAGGAGTTGACTGAAATAGAAAAGAATGAGCTGGGGGGGTTAATTGTTACCTTCAGTTCGAGAACAAAGAAAAAAAGGACATGTAATCTTTGACCACTTATGGCAGCAACTCTGGGCATGTTACACAATGTAAAGTCAGGCCAGGGCTGGGGGATATTTCATGATTAGTAGAACTGTATCAGGATGATTGGATCATACAGTTTATACTATTGTCCAAATGAATGATTCCAAGAAAACTATAATATAAAGGGCTGTTAATTGGATTGAAGCTCCGTTGGAATATTTTATAAATGATCATGCAGACATGTTCGACATTGTGATTCACATTCAAATTGGAGATATCCTGATTAATACTGTGATACTCAGGTCGGCCATATTGCCTGGGCCTTAGTTGGCCACCAATTTTAAAAAGTGGATATCTGGAGTAACAAGTGTAAAAAAGAATCGCGGACCAGTGAACCATGTATGGCTCCAAAAGAGAACTAATCTCGCCCCTGATCCAGACTTGGTGAGGACCAGTCGGGTATCAGAACAACTGTTAACGTCTTGCTCACGGCGAAATATCAATTGCGCGCTCGTTCAACTCCCATCAGCCTCTCCTGCCCACTTTTTCTCTTCATTTTTTCCTCTCCTCTTTCTATTCAGCCTCTTTCTGCTTGCCCCCCCCTTCCTTCTCACTGACCACTTCAATTTCTCTCTTGCTGCCCCTCCCCTCACCAGTGTCTCTCAGACATGATGTCCTTAGACAGATGCAAGGATTCAGGCTGACAGCTTTATCTCTGATGCTGTCCACAGTTTCCGGGACAGGTCCCACAGAGTTATCAGACCTGAATGACAACTGGCTCCAATACAAGAAAGACTGGCTTTGTGGATGCAACAGAGTGGAAGAAAATGCATCTGTGAGACACATATATCATGGATGTTAGGTCAATAACAGGCCATGATGGGAAATGCTTTACTGACACTGAGTTTGGAGGGTCAGACTTAAAAACTGACAGTGTTTGTTTGTGCGTTTAATATTCTAACCCCATTTGCTTTTCCACACTATTTCTTGGTACACTTGACAACTTTTAACCTTTTGTCTTCTTTTTCTTTTCAACTGAGCAATTACAATTCACATTAATCACTGATTTATCTTTGTGGATATTATCATAGATGGCTACATTAATCATTGCAGATTAAAGTGTTTGTAGATAAACCTGGACAGTCCTGTTAAAGGGATCAGGCTAATTTTGAGCCACGCCCGTGGCAGCCGCGCAGAGCTTGGCTGCCGACTCTCAGACTTGTTGGTGACTCGTGATCCTTGGACTTGATGGATGGAAGAGGAAACAGCGTCATACAATGATGATGACATCTATTAAAAGCACAATACAGAAGGAACTGTATTAAGGCAAGAATCTAATTTCAGTGGTTGCCATTACGTGCCCACTGCCGTGACGGCCCCGTATACAGCTGAAAGTGGAGCCGCAAATGGCTTTAGAAATATAGCAAAGGCAAACAACACAGGTGTACCGTTCAATCTCACAGACGCTCTAGTAGAAAGGTATAGACAGACGAGATGAGAATTGACACAAAGGATTAGTTAGCATTTCGGCCATCTCCACACAGCTGATTCATATTCTGCACACAGTGGGATCAGCTTCAGTGTACATAAAGCTAGACAGGTATTGGCTAATGACTCACAGCTCATTGTTTAATCAGTAGACATACATGTCTGAGCTTTAAAACCCACTAGGCTTCTGTCTGATCTGATTTTTTCTTTTTTTTTCTATCAGTATTAATACACACAGACACACAGACAACCTTATCAGTGAACCAATTTAGTTCCCTCCCAGCTGGCAACACAGTTCTAGAGGTTGGAAAGCTCAGTCTGGAGGATGTATTCCCTACTCTGAGATACACTATGTAAGTTAATCTAAGCCCTATTTGGGAAGGCCCTCATTAAAAAGCTGCTGGCCAATAGTCCCGATCAGGACCCAATCTCTGTTTCAGCAGGGTCGCTGAACTACCACCTAGGCAAGCATGAGTATATAGAGAGAAGGAATGAAGCACACAGTGATACAGAAAGATAGAGGATTTGATCAATTGTCACGGTACAGGAGGAGTTCAGAGGAGAGAGATGTTAAAGACAAAAAAAAGGAACTTCACTGCACTGACAATGCTCTGAGTCACAAGTGCGCAAGCCTTGAAGAAGATATTATGTAAGTATGAAAGAGGAGACTCCCTGGGAATAAAGCAGAAATCCCCTCAAAACTCTTACTATGACAAGAAAAAAAATCTACTACTACAAAATGGTGGCTGGAATGAGACTTACTACTAAACTTTCCAAAGCCTAGCAGGGGTTTTGCTTACATGACTTTGGAAATTAAGTAAGATATTGTATGTACATCACAGAGGGCTGGCTGATTGTTATGAGACAGGAAAGGAGGAGAGTGAGAGTAAAGACTTTGCAGAAAGTGATGCTCTAGAGGAGCCGAATGTTACATCAATACAGCTCGATCGATTCTGACATATTAAAACACCTTTAAACACTTATGTGATTGAAAGTTAGAATTTGGCTCTGAATTAGGTTTCATTTGCCACTGTATCAAAATCTATTCAAGCGGCGCTATTCGCTCAGTGTGTTCAGGAGCGCTGACTAATACTGTCAATGTCATTTAGCTCAGAGACAGGTTTAACCGCCATAAACCAAATATTGTGATAAGGAGAGAGACCTCCTGAGAGACACACTACTACACATCATCAACTCAACACGTCTTTTCTGAGACTGAAGAAAAGACATCTCCCTGAAGACAGCCCTGAGGAGAACAGGGCCGTCTCTCTGCTGTGTGTGCTAACACACTGGAAGCTGATTCACAAAGTGTTTGATCATATCTCTGGCATTGATTCAGTATGATGGAAACAAGGAAGAGAGGAATCCAGGTCATGCTCAAAGCCCCTCAGAGATTTTTCCATGTTGCACACACTCCACTAAGTCTCCTTTTTTAAAATTCCCCGTCTGTGTTGTAGTGCATTATTGCTGAGCGTTTTCCTCTGCACTGCGACTGTATCTGTTTTTGGTCAGAAAGATCATCAGTAGTCATGCTAACACTCACATCTTTTTCTCTTCTGCTTGCCCTATCTCTGCTCCTTTCCTCTTATCTTCCCCTTTACCTTTCCTCTTTACTTTGCTTCCCCTCGCCATCTTTTCTTCATCTTCTCCTTCTCATTTGTCCTCCTCTCCTCTTGACATACCACTGGCGATCCATAAAAATCCACTGCATGTTAATGTGAATTCCCCTAAAACATTACGCTCCCTCAATCATCCTGTTGATAAATAGCCTTTTTAAAATTTACATCATATAGGACAATAGCTCTCAGTGTGTTCAGGAGCGCTGACTAATACTGTCAATGTCATTTAGCTCAGAGACAGGTTTAACCGCCATAAACCAAATATTGTGATAAGGAGAGAGACCTCCTGAGAGACACACTACTACACATCATCAACTCAACACGTCTTTTCTGAGACTGAAGAAAAGACATCTCCCTGAAGACAGCCCTGAGGAGAACAGGGCCGTCTCTCTGCTGTGTGTGCTAACACACTGGAAGCTGATTCACAAAGTGTTTGATCATATCTCTGGCATTGATTCAGTATGATGGAAACAAGGAAGAGAGGAATCCAGGTCATGCTCAAAGCCCCTCAGAGATTTTTCCATGTTGCACACACTCCACTAAGTCTCCTTTTTTAAAATTCCCCGTCTGTGTTGTAGTGCATTATTGCTGAGCGTTTTCCTCTGCACTGCGACTGTATCTGTTTTTGGTCAGAAAGATCATCAGTAGTCATGCTAACACTCACATCTTTTTCTCTTCTGCTTGCCCTATCTCTGCTCCTTTCCTCTTATCTTCCCCTTTACCTTTCCTCTTTACTTTGCTTCCCCTCGCCATCTTTTCTTCATCTTCTCCTTCTCATTTGTCCTCCTCTCCTCTTGACATACCACTGGCGATCCATAAAAATCCACTGCATGTTAATGTGAATTCCCCTAAAACATTACGCTCCCTCAATCATCCTGTTGATAAATAGCCTTTTTAAAATTTACATCATATAGGACAATAGCTCTCAGTGTGTACAGACAGGAGGGAAAACATGTGTCTTTTAATAATTTCCTTAAGAGCCAATAGAGCGAATCCCCCCCATGCTATCGCTCCCTGTTTCTTTTGTTTCTTTTTGATGCGATTCCACTGTTGTTGTTGTGGTGGCGCAACATTAATATACACAGAGGAAAAAAAAAGTTGTTTTTATCTTTATCATTGACTGTTGATAAATAGTTTTCCTGTACTTAATGAATCACTCAGTAATCCTTTCATTTTGATTGGCTGAGCAGCTGCATGAGTTATCTAGTGTTGTGGCTATGAAGAAATGAACTGCGCACAGAGCAACTGCTGCACCAAAGTGCATGTCTCCTCTGTGGCCATTAATGTCAGACCTCGCCCAGAAATGATGGTGATTATTAAGAGTGGGTCCATTAAGACAGAAAGTATGTGCTTGTGTGTGTTTGTGTATGCACATGTTAGTGATGCAGCATAGACATCACTCGATGGCTAAGCCATTAGTCCTCTCTGGCTGGCTTCACGCAGTACCTCCATTAAATCACAGCATGAACCCAAGGGGTCAAAAGTGACAAGGGCTGAGGTATAATTTTCTCCAGACAGGTATGAGTTCGAACGAGGACACCAGAGTGCAAACACTTCTCCAAAGTTGTCACTGAATTGATCTGAGTGAGCTGTGAAACATTACACAGCTTGTGACAAGTCAAATAAAGTTTACCGCTTTGAAGATATATCCCTTTTGACAGTTAATCTTATCGACTGGGGAGCATACATTTCTTGTACGGGTGGCGCCTGTGTGAAATTAAACGGTTGAGTTTTGTAATGGTAATTCATCCTAAAAATAATATTAAACAAAATGAGATGCATGAGGATGAAACCACACTGTGTTAACAAGATGCAGTGCAGACAATGACCTTGAAGGGGCACAACATCTGAACTTGCGACACAGTAAAAGCATTAGATTAAGCTGTTAGCACCTTCCAAGTAGGGGAATACTGCACAAGAGCTTTTGGTTGTAGCTTTTCCCACAGTAAAGTGGTCATTCTGATGTCTGAAGTTGTCAGCATTACATAACTACCCATTCAAACAGCTAGAGAGTGGATGGCTGCTGAGAGCCACTCCAGCCCATTCCTTGTTCTCGAGGCGCGGTTTCAGTCAGACTGTCTAGAGAGCTACCCTCGACAAAGTACGAGAGGTCAGTGAGATCTGGTGTTTTCATTTCGCTCATTTGTATTGCATCAATCGCTTCACTGATTGGTAAATGAGCGATTGTGAGACCACTTTTCCAAAGAAAAAAAATTAATTCTGTGGTTATAAAGAGCCAATTGTGAGGATGAGTCTGGGTGTAAATCTGTCTGCTCTGTTTCTTAAGTATAGTTTCTTTCGCCCTTTGGCTTCCAAGTAACATTTCTTCAGTATGAATTGTCTGCAAAAAACAACGTGCTTCTCACACTTTATGATCCCATGCTAAGGAACTGAAATTCACTTTGAACATTGAGACTAATCAATATTTGATCAGTTGCTGGTGGAGGGAACTGAAAGAATGGAGAGCTGATTTTATTGGTAGCACAAAAACAACCCTAATCCAAGAGGCCTGAGAGAGCTAAGGAAAAAAGCAGTCAAGGAAAAAAGGGAGATGGAGACTTCCTAAATCAGAAGTGCTCCACAGTGTTAGATGGAGCGTAAAGAGTGGAGCACTCGAGCGGTTGCCCAAATAGGAAAGGCAGTAAACTAGATATAATCAATAACATTGACAGACTTGGGTGTTAATGGTTTCTCTTTAAGAGGGAGAGAGAGAGAATTCATCCAGGCTAAGGCCTTTACCCTCGTGTCTTGGTAAGTTATTCATGAGCCAAGAACCACAAAGTGAATCCCTCGGTTCTTGTGAGACTGTGTTTGAAGCATGACACATTGGTCCTGCTGGATGAGGGACTGCATCGGCTTTAAGTAAAATCCAGGGTAGCTTTAGTGGTGCAGTGGGGAGGCTGAGTTATGTCAAGTGACCGTCTTTCAACACAGCCAACTGGGGTTTTAGTCACGTGCGAACATTCCCCCCAGCTGGTTTCCCTTATCATCACCCGAAAACAGCTTAACCATAGGAACCGAGAAGCCCCTCATCCCTTTCTATTCCTCCCACAGCAGGCATGACTACTTGAACTGAGTCTGCTTTAAACAACTAAAGACGCAAACACAAAGACATGTTGCATACCTCGACTTGTTGGCAGATCTGGATGAGTTTTGCCATTTGGTTTTCAAGCTCACTGTTCCTCTTCACCAGGTTGGTCAGGTTGTTCTCCAGGGTTTGCTGTTTGGAGGGAGGGGAGAAGGAAGGATCAGAGAGGAGGAGGAGGAGGAGGCACAAACGAGAGAGGACGAAAACAGGACATACCATTAGCACTGTTGTTTGAGTATGCATGGACTGGACAAGTTAGACTATGGATGCACCAACACAATAACTATTTATTTCAGTTAGAATTTGGCCAAAAATTGAGATATATTATCATAATTTCTTAACAACTGCTCTCAGTTACATGAGTGTGTCCCTGAATTACTGTCTGACATATAAGATGCTATTTGATGCTTTCAGTGAGGCATTTTTGGTGAACTCTTTCTTACTGAGTTCAAGCAGATCCTGAATGACCTCAGGCATATCATTCTGTAAGGATTTCAAATTATAGTGTTAAAACTGCAAAATAGTTATGCAATAACCATAGCGCTACATTATCACTGCACTGACAATAAAATGATATTAAAAGGAGCAAACGGATAAACAGGCTTAGGTTCTTACTAAAGAAGGTCTTTCATTAAATTATATATATATTTTTTGAGTCAGTCACAAATCAGAAATGATATACTGTGTGTATGATAGCAAAGGAATGGCAAAAATGTTTTCTGGGACAGCCACAGGAAATATTTAAGCACTGCATAACTGCTTTGCCTTCCGCTGTTCCATATTGATGCATCGTTCCTCTCGTGGTCTTAGCCGGAGGGTCGCAAAAAAATACATCTTAACAAATATGCAGCTGCTGTTGTTTGGCAACAAGTCATTTAAAATAGTTTATGGATGGGTCCGAATGCTATGAGGCCCTGGAAGACAGAACAGGTTGCAATAGTCCTGGTAAAAATGATGCAGGCTGGGTGAATAACAGAGAGTTACCACCACAGCCATCATGAAAGAATGGGCTAAAAAGTGGCCCATACTATTTTTCTGACATGAAAATATGCTGAATAACAAAAGGAGACTTTTTGTACATGTAAGGTGTGAATTCATTGATAATCAAAAGGAAAGAAAAAGTCTCAATGCCTATTGTTTTAAAAGCACTTTTTGTGGTAGACTTCAACCCTTATCCTAAAAATAATTCTACAGTAAATATAAGGCTTGCAGTCACTTGTAATTACCTCGAAATCAACTTTGGAAGCAAACCATACATTTAGAAAAAAACTAAACAAATTAAGAGTCATTCCCATAATGTAATCGACTGCTACAAATGCTTGTAGACAGTCTCATTTGATAACATACAGATAATAATACAATAATGTAACTACCTGACGTCGTTCTTTACTTTAAAACCACAAAGCAATCATATAATCCCTGAAAAACCAAACCAATCAACCTCCACTGGCAATTTTATTGATCAAAAACTCAATACAATCCTTTAAACAAAAGACACACTTACATAAATAAACTCACTCAAACACGTGCACGGTACAAAAGATGAAAATGGATCAAGCAAATAGCGAGCCAGAAATAGAACTGCTGTTCAAAGGAAGCAAATCAACGATGGCGGCGACGACGGTGGGCATCAAAACAACAACAAAAACAGCAGCTGCAAAGAGAACATCAGAACAAAGCAGCAGACAAGCGGCGGGTGTTTGAAGTAGCTCTACTCATGCAAGTGAAAGGGAGGTGGGCTGGACAAGCACTTGGCCACGACCCTGACTGTCTGACTGTGCCGCTGTGTGTGTGTCCGTCCCGTCTGTCGGGCAGACGCCCTGCTACCCGGTATCTCCTCTGCCTGTCGCTCAGCCTCATTTACTTTGTCTGCCTGTTTTCTGTATGACTTTGCACCCAATTAATTATTTATCTGCCTGCCTATCTCCCTCCCTGCATCCCATCCTTATCCATCCAGGTGTCTATCTGTGTGCCTGTCCGCCTCTCTGCATCCCAGCAGCTGGGAAAGGGGAAAGGGGAAAGGGGAGGGGTGGGGTGGTGGGGGGTGGGGGGGTGATAAAAGGCAGCCAGGGAACTCACCGCAGCGCTTGTCTTTGAAGCCTCCATTACCGCATCTGACACTCTGCCCGGGCTCACCTGATAAGCCTACGAACACACACATACACCCACGTAAGTGCATGGATAAACACACACGCACACACACACACACACACACGCACGAACACGCACACAGTGAAGCCCGATCGCACAACGTCAGCCACCTAAACCCGCAGCACATGAAGAGAACTCCTCCCAGAAAAAGTTGCCACAAACACCCTTCTCGCAGTCTCATACATGGTCTTGAATGCAGATGAGACAGCGTGGCTCCCCGCGCCTGCTAATATTTGCCTCCCTGAAACTGGGGCTGAAGTTACATCACTGGAACGAGCGTTTGGTTGTTGTGTCGCAGCCCTCTGTGCGTGTGTGCTCGTGTACACGGGGGTTTGAAGTGGAACATCAAGTGAGAGGGGACAGATGGGTCATTAATTAGCAAGCTGGAGACAAAGATGATTAATACATCAGAACACAGCTGTCTCCTATGAGAGCGCGGCGGAACAAACTCCTCTGTCCTCTACATACTTGCATACACATGCGAGGATTTCTGCAAGTGGGTAGCTCAGTAGGTCCGTCTGCATATGTTCCTTTACGACACATATGAGCATGCATATCGTCGAAAGCATTTGTATGTCCCTGTGCATATAGATGACGTCTTCTAGAATTTATGGGTGAATAAAGATACCAAACATATGTGTGTGCAAGTGCGTATTCCCTCTTTAAGTGACCATGCAAAGTCATTTGTTTGTACACTAGGTTCTTCCGGATGTGTGTTGGCACTCCCGTGGCTTCGGCCCAGCAGGTAGGACGAGTGGCGTGGTGTTGGGGGACGGTGGTGGCGGTGGTGATGGCGAGGGGGGGGGCACTGTTCAGTCTAAAAAAACAAACCCATTAAAACACACAGTAGACATCAAAGACCGCTAGGACCACTCAGACATAGAGAGAGGGAACCATGGATAGAGGGAGGGATCGAGACAGAAGAGGCCACGATGGGTGGGAGAAGGTGCCAGCGAGTGTTGGCTGGGCGGTGATATGGCGGAGGTGGCAAAATTAAATCCTGACCCAAAGCAGGAAAACATCTATATAATATGATATGATGACTCATGCAGTCAAACATATTATCAGAGCAGCTGTGGCAGCTGTTTGGAATGTGTATAGAAATCATCGTCGAGTTGCAGCAGCGATTCGTAAATCAACCGCTGCAGTTTTAGGGAGCCAAGCAACGCATTCAACTTGTCCCGCAGTCCGCTGTAGCTACAGGTATTACTTCGTTTTATTTATACATGAATACAGGTATAAATATTTTTCTTCAGTACTAGCAGCATTCATGCAGTTGTGAACGAGTGGGAGAGGTTTGAAAACACTTAGCTAACCGATGTCACGATGCTTTTAAATATGTCAATACTCATATTTTAGTAATATACAAAAATACATCACATAGATTATATTCAACGTCACTCTTTAGTTCAAACGTCCCATATCTTAGAATGTCAATGTCAACTTTGTCGGTTAGCTCAGTTAGCTTAGCAACAGTTACTGGGTGTAAATATTTAGTGACAACTAATTTCTATCTAAGAACTAGTTGTGTGTTTGGCTTGTTTTAATCAAGCAATTTGTAAATCGTCACTTAGTAAACACTACTTTTTCAAACCATACTAAGTTTAAACTCAAGAAGACCTTAATCTACTGGCAACCATGGATATTCCGCTTTTATTTTAGCATTATATTTTGGGTGTCTATTGAGAGATCCAACTATATGTTTACTGGCATGGTAAGTAGGAAGAGAGGGAGATATATTCAAAAAGGACAATCTAAGAATGTGACAGACAGAGACAAGAGATGGAGCTAAATAAAGGCACGAGAGAAGGATGGAATAAGAAATGGGAAAGCAGACAATGACATGTCAGGGAGGAGGCAATAAAAACCGGGCAGAAATGTGTAAGGGATTGCATTTCAGCTGCTTCAGGCACATGACGAGGCTGGCTGGGGGTAGGCAGGGTTATTAGCATAATGTGGCATGTCACGAGAGTGAGCAGAGATTGAGGGGGTTGATGGGATGGAAACAGGTACGAGTCCCATGCTGAGGGGGGCAGCTTTGCAGGGTAGCTCCGGTTCTGGTTGGCCCTCTATTTCTGTCCTCTTCCTCTTCTGCGGCCCTCTTTCCTCTGTCATTCTCTACCTTCTCCCCCCTTCTACAGTATGTCCCTTATCCCTCTAACCTGACTTTATATCTCCTTCCTCGCTCTGTGTCTTGCTACATCAGTCCTTATTCTGTCCGTCTCAGCTCGGTCACAACTGCAGCTGCTGACACCCCGTTATCTTGGGTTAAATCATCACCTCCTCAAATAACTAAACTGAGTTGAGGGGCTCCTGGTGCTCATGCCTTAACACTTTATCATTTATTTCTCTTTGAAATAAAACAAGGACGAATCACTTTTTATGTTTCATATTAAGAGAGATTGGAGAGAGGGATTGTTGGGGAAAATAAATGATACCTTTCTCTTAATGGAAACTTGCATAGGATGAGGGGTACACTGAACACAAATCCATCTCAAATTTAAGACTGCTGTGAGATCTTAATCTCATCAAGTCATCATGGTCACAGAATCCACTGCTGTAGTTTCATTGACTGTTTAACTGTAAATTTCACACAATTACATCACAAAGTAGCCAAAAACAAAATAAAATAATTTGTGTATAAAAGGTCATAATCGAAACACTCATGTGTTTTGTGCGACACGACAAGCCAATGGCCAACTTCTACAAAAGGACTTGAATTTCTGTATCTGTGACAGTAAATTTCAACAAATTCACAGTTGGAAATTTCGGAAATCGCATTATTGTAATCCAATTGCAGTGTAATGTGATTCTCTTCAACCTGAAGCGTGGGTTGAGCTCATTTCTACTTTGCAACGGGAACATTAAAGGGCTTTCACGTGATGTCAAATTGAAGTTCAAGAATGTGATCACAAAAAGAAGTAAGAGAAGAGGAAAAAAAAAGTGTCACGAACGTATCAGACAGGAGAACACTCCCAAATATTAAGAAGTGCTTTGGGGGAAAAAAAAATTAAACTAGATTTTATGCCGCACTGCACCGCTTGCCTAATAAGATGACATTGTCCAGTAGCTGAATCTCTGGGTCGTTACAACAACGCAACAACAAAAATGCAACCGCTGCCACAACAAAAATGGAAAAGAATGCCCTGAGGCTAAGTATCCGACTTCAAAGTCTTTCTCTTTTAATTAATTCGGGATCCTCCCCCACAAGAGAAACAACGAGACTGAAATGAAAGCGGGAGAAAAGGGGAGAGATTATATTTGAGAAAGAGCAATAGAATAGCACAAGCTCACTTTACAGCTGTTGTTAACAAGCCGCTTTTCAGAGTGTGGATGTGTCGGTAACACAAGCCTTCTGGGAAACAGGGTTTTTGTCTGTGGATATTATTCCATAGGGCAGAACTCTTGAGACCAACATATTGTAGAGGAGTTTAACAAACGGGGAGTCACGCTTGTCTCATAACCCGCTGGCTGGGCCCAATTAATGAGACCAACAGGGATGCTTAAAACTAGCTAAACTACCAATATCGGTCCATTTATGCTTTTTGTCCTTGCTTTTTGTGGATAGAACTGGGTCGTTCCCAGCCAGAGTGTTCCCATACTACCGACTTGACATGAAAAAAAAAACAAATATACGAAAAACAAAAACAAAAAAACACAACAAACAAAACCCCATTCAATATAAGATATCAACTTCCATAGCGTTACGGTGTGGCTCTGAATAGGAAGCCACAGATGTGACCTCCAAGCTATAAGTGACTGTGTGAATGTTCAAGGGATCGCAAAAAAGTTGAAGTGCAGCAAAACATCGACAGCTAGAGGACTCAAACTTTCGTCTCCAAGATGTCTTTGGGAAATTGAATAAAGTTGCTAGGAAACGGCAGAGGACGGAAACCAGGGAAGGAACCGAAGGTCTGCTGCCCAAGTCAACCTCGCTCAGGACACCGCTTTACAAATCCCAGCTGCTTTTTTCCATTAAAGGGTTATTATATTAAAAAGCTATGCTAAGTATCCGATAGCAATTCAAGTTTTTAGCAACATGAGGGGATTTGGATCTAGAAATTTCTAGAAATAAAAGTTTTGAAAGGGAATAATGGATCATCATGACTACTGAACAGCAGCAAGAAGGCCGGGCACAAGCTGGCATTTGATTTTGTTTTGAAGACTCTTAGATATCCCATGAGCCTGTGTGTGCACTTTTGGCTTCCTAATTATTTGTCCACATTAGGGACAGTATGACCCAGGACTACTAAAAACAACAACTACGACAAAAAAAGGACAAGAGACATTATAAGAATGACAAAGAATCAAGCAAGCACAGAAATAGATGGTGCATGAAGCAAAGCCATAGCCCTCACCATTTCACAACCCTCTAGAGCCCTTTATTAGATAATTTCATATCAGATTACAGGCGGAGGACAGTGTGATATTTGAATGTAAAGAGACGGGAAATTAATGCTGTGGATTACAGGAGGCTGGACTGAGATAAAGTGGGGTTAGCAGAAAACAGTGATGTGGTTGAATGGGCTTTAGAGGATCTTTCTGTTTCATTTCAGTCAGCCTACACTGGATCTCTTGGTTTCTGCTGGAACGGTTCAATTCATTTTCATGGATTAATAGTGAGAGAGGAAAATAACACATATACGAGGAGCTTGGCTGGTGTTCTGTGTGATCAATATCTCTGCTTATTAGAGCGAGCAACTGTTTTGGTTTTTTTTAAGCGTGATACACTAATTTTGTTGTGTATTGACTGAGTATATCTTTCAAATGAGTGTGGAAAAACAGCAAAACAATTTAGAAAAAAAAAATGTCCTTGAAAAACTGAATGATTTTCAGCACTCTCAAGAAATATTGCAGCAAATGTCAATTCTGCAAATATTAACATGCAGCACAAGAATCATTAGTTTGGTATATTAACCATAAGGATCACATGGATGCGTTCGTGCTTTGGAACCAGAGAACTTTCTTTCTATTTTCTTTTATACACACTTACATTTAAAGGGAAAGCTCACCAGACGCAATGTATGTTTTGCTGCTCCTATGACACCACATACTTAGCTGTCAGTCCCTTTATATCAACAACTACTTTGTAGGTTCACACAATCCAGACAAAGAGGGAACTGACAAACAAATCTGGATGTAACTGTGATGCGAGTAATATCAGAAAAAAAATGAGCCCACATGAAAAATGAATGACTGTGACTTGTATTGAATTTCAACATTGTCCTCAAATGCTCTCAAGTATAATAAGATTTTGTAAAGCTCAACACATTCAAAAAAAGACAGGGAAAGTCATATTCGACTCTGAGCATGGAGACCCTAATGACACCTGAATGTTAAATCTATATATTTTGTGATCTTGTAAAGAAATACCACCCTTGTTTTACCACTGCTTTGGAAAGGATATGCACAAAAAATAATTCATCTGCTTTTGAATTAAATTAGAAGTTCTGAACTAGAATCATTTAAATGCACAAGATCCAGACATCTATCGAGACTAAAATCCCTCATCTGGTTAAAAACTTCTGGTACGATGCCATTGACCAAATTAAACTGACTGTTACCTTGATTAAAAGTACAAATTTCTCTAGTATACAGCTCAACAAAACATATAACATAGGTTTAATCTTTTTAGACAGTTAATTATGGCAAAGTTACATTTTATACCTTTAACTGATGATTAATTGTCATTTTCATAAATATTTGGGATAATTGTCTCCTACAGTATATGCAGACAAATTACACCTACACATTAAAGCCAACATTGGTGTGTGGTATTGTTCAGTATCTGTATATGTGGATTGTGATTGAAAATTATATTTTCAACATATATCAGTGGCTTGTAACGTGTAATGACTTGAATTTTGAGTTTGAACTGAAATCTGACTGATGCAGTAGATCCAGTATCTTTCTTTTCTGTCTGAATCCATCCCAGTTCTTATTGGAGCTTATTGTTTGTGTGTGTGTGCTGTGCGTGTGTGCGTGGGTCTGTGCAAAATCCGTTCATTGGTTTGCAAACTACTTCCATCCTAAAGACACCGGAGCCTATGGTACATTCTAAATCAGCAGATATGATTTGATCCAAAACAGTTTCATCATCTGAGTGGTACGCTATGCAGCTCATAACAAATCCTTGTCGTCCATGTCCAGCCTTATCCACAGTAGATGATATCATCAGGCTGGTGCTGCTTGGGGCTAGATAAAGAATATTCCTGTCCTAAAGACTTGAACTGGAGTCAACCACAGTGACTCCTGACTAAAGACATTATCGTCATGGCGGCTCGGCCTGGATGCTTTATGGAGATAGGGGACACAGCAGAGCCTTCACTGAGTCGCTTTCGGAGAAAAATCATCACATGATTTAGGGGATTTACGGTTTATCTGCAAAAAGTCCAGAGAAAGACAGCATATAGATCTGTACCAATCATGATAGTTGTAACTCAGTCAGCCATTGGAGGGATGTCTAATGTTTGTGTACAATCTGATGTACAAAGCCAGTAACCTTGAAAGGGGCCTAGATTGCAAGATACAAGAAAAATGAATACGGTCACAAGCGACTCCTCAGGAAGCACCTTGCATGTCTGGGCTCGGTGGGTTTGATTTGTTGCTTTGTATGCTCTACCTGCAGATAACTGTTCAAACAATGACAATGTTGAATACCTGTATGCGGAGATACAACGTAGTAGGCCAGAGCCCAGCAGATAATAAACATATTTGTATCCATATTCAAAGGCCACAGCTCAGTGGTCCTGATAATGTCACAGTGGTGGTCTTGTGGCAGGACAATGTGACAGAGCATGCAAATACAAGCAGCAGATGTCTGGCAGCAGCCAATACAATCCTATTGACTGCAGAGATATGAAACTGATATTGATCTACTCTCCTAAATCTAGATAAAGCTGTAAGGAAGTTCGAGTTTCCAAAATGTTGGTAAATTCTCTTAAAGGCCCTGAGGGGTTACGTTGGTCCGTCTCACATCTTAAAATGTAGGCTTTGACTTGAAGCTGAATGGCTAGATCAGCAGGGAGGCTGCCCTCTGATCAGATAATCCAGGTTCAATCTCTTGAGTCAGCGAGCATCTCTAATACAGTGTCCCTCAATGCAGTGAATCCCCGCTGCCAAAGATGCTGTCTGGTAGCTGACCTTTATCTCTGACCTCTCTGTGGAACTGTAAGATGTATGGAGATGTTTTTTCCTCTTTTCTCTCTGTCTTTCTTCCCTTTTTTTTAAAAAAAAATTGACATTCTTGGCAGCATTCGCACAGATGCAGCAGTTCAGCTCCCGGTGTGTCATCTACCAAAAGCTGCTGTGTTGTTTTTGCAGTGTCAGGCAAAATGGTCCTGTCATATACAACAGAACTGTGCTCTGCTTTTGACAAATTCAAACACTGCACACGAGTCTGACGTTTGCTCACCTTTAACTTTGGCACTTTAATAATAATAACCAATAGATAACCGTGAAAATAAATCGAAAAAGTCGTGTACTGTAAATAATGTGGAAATGCAGGATGTGGAAAAGATGTCACGTGTGACAGTAAGGAAGCGGCCCAACTCGTTAGGTGGGATTTCCGCGGCTCATTTATAAACCACCTGTCCTCTGCGTTAACCTCCCGCAGCACCAGCTCCAAGTGGCAGCTCACAGCATGTGGAGCTTCGCTGTCCTCATCTCCCCGAGATTGGTTCCCATTTCAAAGGTATTTTGTAGTTTCAAATTAATTTAGCCTAAATGCCTGCTTAACTACTGCACGAAAGACCAGACAGGAGGCAGAGAATGAGCTCGAGCGCCTAACAGCAAGGGAGAGCCGCACATACAGACAGGGAGCGTGCAGCCACGTTTCATTGGCCGTAATATAATTATCTGGCTGCCGGCTCGTTGGTACATATGACACGGTTGTTCATTTTGTCTTATTTTCTAAAATGCAATAACAGAGAGTGCAGTGTGTTGCTGAGTCATTCTGACTGATGGGAACCCAGAGGCCGTTGTTTGGCTCTGTGTTTCTAAAACCCTCTGACTCATTGCTACAATGAAAAATGTCCAACTAAATATCAACATATTTTCAGCAAAGCACTGCCTTGAATTTCCACCAATTTTGTCCTCAAAAGTCTGGATGTAAACAGAATGACTCCATACTTTGATTTAGTGTGGTCCAAGGTTCTTGTAGACTTTTATTACCTAGTGACGGGTGTTTCTTGGACAAATGCTCAACTGTGCGTATAATGTGCTCACTAAAATCAGTCAAAATGTGTGATGGACAAAACAGATTGGTCCACTGAAAAAGAGAAATACAAGCTAGCGGAAATGTCGCATTGGATTAAATTGAGAGGAGGGATCCATTTCATTTGTGACATCCATTTAGATTGATCTTATTTGTCAAAAGGTTGATTAAAAAAAATGTAGATGTCCGTGGAAATGAAGAGCTTCAAAGTCGAGTGCTAAGCAGTGAGCCATGTGCAACCTCCCAAATATAACAGCATAATGAGAACTCCAGCTGACACCGGGACACAAGTCGCTGCTGCAGGATATGTTTGATTATCTTGGGTGCTGAAAGGGAATAAACTCCCAAGACGAGACCTGGAAGTTTAGTATGTTTTCTCGTAAATAAAGCCGATGTGTTCATAAGCATAAAACTAATGTTGGTTGTCGCTCATCGGAGCCAGCGTTTTCAGAGGTAATTCCATATAACTTTTGCAATTCTACACCGGCTGCATGGTTCTCACACTCGCATCTTTTACTTGAATTACTACAGCTGGGATCTGCTTTAATTAAGTACCATAATGCCGTCTGATCTCAACCCCGCCAAGCTTTGTGCAAAAAGTTAGCGCAGAAGGGAGAAAAGCACAGCTGTCAATGGTGCCTGGTTGGCTGAAAAAGGATGCTTTGCTAAAACCCAGGTGTTGTTCTCATTAAACCTCTCACTAAAAGAGAAAGAGATGTGGAGAGGTCGCAGAAATCACATTTATCTGGTTTTTGACAAACTTCGATAGGGTTCTTGTTTTTCCACTAATCAAACTTCTGATGGGTTTTACTATAAATTTACTTTCTCATAACTTCACTGCCTCCCTCTGTAAGTTTCCCTTTTCACACTGGACAGATGTTGAAATAATGCCTCAATCAATAGTTGAGATCTTATCATATTTTTGTGATCTAAGTACCTAAATATATCAAAGTAAATTTAACAAACTGTCTTTTTTCACATACTGTAAACATCTTTTGTTCTTTGGATCAACATCAAAACCGGCCCCTCCCTGGTTGGTCACATTATGCTTGTTATCTCTCACTGGATTTTTATCTCTGAAGAAAACTTAAGTTACTAAAGTCACTGAGAGAGACTGATTAGAGTTTATTCCATTAAGATAAAGAAATCCGGAGTTGTGTAAACTTTGCCTGTGAAAACACAATGGACAGAGACGGGACAGTATTGAAGTTTTCATCCCGCCCCACAGCTTCGACAGGCCTTGACGATGTTTTACCATCACTCATAGCAAATTGATAACGGCAGATAATTTCATTTCTGATACAAGGGCTGCACCGCATTTAGAAAATTCATGTGCAATTCATAGAGGCTGGATTTTGGTTTTGAGCTGGTACATATACCTCATAGACATTCCCCCCCCCTGACACAAGGCTGCCTTAAAGAGGTAAACGATTCAGGCTGGAAGCAGCAATTATTTTCTATGGATGGTTTCATTGTCAGCATCATCATCATCATCATCATCATCATAATGTTGTTATTCCTCATTGTAATCTCTTTCCATGCATCTAACTGCATGCATGCATAAAAGCATTAACAAGTGCACTGGGACTTACCCTTCTCCTGTTGCATTTTAGTTTAAGTAGCGTGAACTTCACCTATGGGAAACTCATTTCACTTATTAGAAAATAAGGCTCAAAAATTGAGCTCAAAAACACAAAATTTCTATAGTAGAGCTAAATCATTATCTATAGACCTGCTGCCATTTACAGCAATAAATCAACATTTTATACCACTCTCATGTCTGTAGGATGAAAATGTAGCTGGAGCTAGCAGGTGGTTAGCTTAGCTTCGCATACAGCCTGGAGACATGGGGGAAACAGGTAGTCTAGCTTTGTCCAGAGGTGTAAAAATGTGCATAACTGCAACTTTTTAGCTCAATAATGAACACACTACATCTCATTTATTTATTTTGTGAAAAAACAAACAAACAAAACAAAACAAAACAAACAAACAAAACCCCAAAAAGTGTAACAGCAATATAACAGTTTGGCAGATAACCTGCGTAAAGCAGTGAACTGTTGTTGTAACACTTTCTGGTAAACAATTAAAAACAATATGTTAATTAACAATATTTTTGTTACTTTTGGACAGAGCTAGGCTAACAGTTTCAACATGAGGGAAGGTAGCTTGGTTGTATGCTAAGATATGCTAACTGGCTGCCTGGCTCCAGTAAAATCCTGTCGCTGAAGAAAGTGACTATTCCATCAAGAAGAGAAACCGCATGGCGTATAGGGCTTTACGCGGTCTTCTTCCATCAGACGCGGGACATGAATCTTTAAGAATTACCTTGCATCATCATCTTATAATTGAATCACACTCCACTGCTCAGTGTAAAATCACTATAATCTCTGCTTTTATTTTGATTCATGGTCCTCGTTCTGTCCCCTGACAATCTTGCAATTGATTTTGTTTCTCAAGATAGGAGTAATGAGATAATGTAGACTGTGCGCGATTATGTTTTTTTTTTTTTCCTTCACTCTGAAAACTATTTTAAAAATGCAGATGGAGGGAAACAAACACGATCCGAAGTTAATCTCTCCTATTTCCTGTTAAATTGACCATGTTGACGGCTGAGGCTTCACCTGTGGGTTTGCCGGAGGCAGGTTAGGTAGGAAGCGACGGCTTGTCATTTCAATCTTGAGTGATGATGAATGAATCAGCCTGAATGTCGACATAATGGAATCCGTACAGCCTCCCTTTCTCTTTTCCTCACTGACTACTTTCTTTTTCGTCCTTGTCACTTCTGATCTCTCATTCTTGCTCTTCCGCCGTTGCCCTCTCCTCAACCCCGACGTTCATCCTCTTGTCCTCCTCTTTTTCATTCCGCGTTTATAACTGTATAAACGAAATAACTGCGACAATATGAATCCCGTCTCTAAGACTTAGTGCTCTCTCTACTTCTCTCCTTAAATTTAATGTTTTTTATAACACTAGTTTGCCTGAAGATACAGAGCAGACATAACAAAACAGCTTCAGCCGTTGCAAATAGCAGCCCCACTGGAAATTACACGTTTTATCTGATCTTTAATAATTGGAGTTTTACAAATTAATCTACTCCTTCTTTGGAGTTTTTTTTGTCATCCCAGAGCCCGATGCTGCTGTGCACATCTTCTTAAACCTTCAGCCACATAACAGGAACAATAATCTGGTGTGATTGACACTTTCCGAGCTGAAAGCTTTACACTTGTCAGCTTCTGGAAGAAAACCCCAGGAAAGTTCATCTGAGCTCATGGGCTAAAGGAATGGAGGTTGGTTCTGCGTGAGTGTGATAAGGTTATGAGCAACAAAGCCAGTGGATTTCTTTTTGGGTGAGTAGGTTGAGAGGCGGCGAACGCCTCAACTCTTGAAACGTGCGGGACTGGTGCTACCAGCGGGAGGGTAAACGCACTCGCACACGCACGTTTTACGCAAAAAACACACGGCGAAGCCCATGTCACTGTGGAAATAAGGAGGCGCATCTGCGATTCCAAGGCCACTTTTACTGCAGTCTCCGATTTTGCTTCCAAAGAAAACTTCCTCTCTGAGACTTTTGCTTATCTTGACAGTATCTGCCACAACAGCACTTCTCGATTTCCCTGCCTTTCAGATCAAAAACCTTACTTTTCACAAACCCATTTCCTTTTCTGCAGTTAACAGTGTGATTTGATCACCTGTAAATTATTGTATAGAGCTGAGCTATTTACTTGAGGGAACAAATGTTTTGAATTTAATTGCGATACATAAGGTGCAAGTGGGAGACAAATTAAAAAAACAACAAAAACAACAACAACAACACAAGAATTGGAGTTACAGTTTTATGTTCGCCGCTGTTTCAGTAACACTGAAAGTGATAGTAGACGATGCCATCCAGAGACAAATTGCTGAGAAGCTGTGAGATTTCCAGCCTTAAGCGTTTTATCTCACCCTCCACAGTGTGACCCCCCCACCCCCGACTTGGTCCTGCAGGCATTTAGATGTAGGACAGAAAACGACAATGCAACACATATATGCACAATAACTCTTTTTCACACTGGCAGTGGTCAGTAAGAAGACAGAGTGTCTCCATTAGTATCAAAGTGGCTCTGTCCACCCTAACAGATGGGTTTGCTTCCTCCAAGGTGGGTGAAGTGATTTATTCTGTCTCCCCTGTACTTTGCCATATCTAATTGGACCGACCACGCACAGGAAGCAGGCTAGTAGATCATGTCACTATCATGTATTTATAGATGAGGTCATGTTACTCTAGTGCTCATGGCAGCCACATAACATCCATATATGGCACCTGTTACCATGCCAGCTGCTGGCAATATGCCCAAAAAGTGAAACTGAAACTGCAGCGAGAGGATTAAGAGAAAAAAAAAAAAAGCAAGAGAGCGAATGAAGAGAAAAATTGCCGTTATCTTTGAACACATGGAGATTATGACATCCTCAGACATACTGCTCCGAGTCTGACTGCGATGTGTTGCAATACTATGGATTCACGTGCTGGGAATCCAGGCCCCGGCAGATTTATGGAAATGAAACATCTTAGGTGATGACAGCCAGAGTGCAAAATCACTAAACCTAGCTCTGGCTCAGTTTCACTGCTCTGCATTCCTGATTTGGCCAGACACTGGACTTATAGTGAGGGGAAGCACTATGGACAGTGTCTGATTATAGGAAAGACACATTCCCTGCGTTCCTGCAAATGTGCGTGGTTGGCTCTCTGGCTACGAATATCTGGAACAGGCACTGCTGCCCCATACGACACCCTGTGGAGCTGAACCTCCTTTGCATAACAAGGGCGGAGCAGAGACCTCCGGGGACGTTCTTGCAGATCGGTGATATCTGAGTCGGGAGCATCAAGCTCACTATACAAATAGTAAACCAGAATTCAGTGGCTTTTATACAGAAAAAACACCACCTCTACATTTCAGTGAAAAGAATCTCCGGGGTGATTTCATGCAGGTGTTGCACAATAAAGTAAAACGAAAAGGTCTGACGACTCAGGAGGTTTGGCTTCAGAAATACACGACCAAGCAATGCGCCAAAAAGGCTGACAGCAGTCAGAACTGTAAAATCAGACATAAATAAAATCGAGCAGCCACCTGCAAGAATTGAAGAAAATTAAACCACTCAACCAATATTTTCTCTCTAACTTCTTGTCGCTGAGGTGGGATGTTAGGGCCATTACTGGCCATTAATAATAAGTAATGGCAGTAGCTTAATGGCTTTTACCAGCACTGGTGGCTGTAGTATTCCAAAGGGAAATCTCTAAAGAAGTTGTGCAGAGCTTCCTAGGAAACACATGGTGCTATCAAATAGAGCGTGTATCTGTGCGTGTATATGCTGTATCTGGACGGACTTTTAAAACTTTTCTTGTCATTTTCTAAACACTTATTTAAGCTGACAGGTTAATTAAGAAAATATATGCAATTTACGCTGACAGGAAAAGACTATTTTTGAGGCCGGTGATCCGTATCTCTGGTGTGTATTTGCACTTATTTAATGCATGTTAAAATAACATCAGTAAGTCATCTTTATACCATAATCTCTATATGAATTTAAAGATAGTGTCTCCGTGCTTGAACTGTATGCATGACCACAGATGCACATGCGGCTTCGGCGTCTTTTAACCGTGGAGCTTTAGTGGACAGGGTGTTGGCTGCTGCTGTCACCACTACGCCGGCCAGAGAGGATAGGTGATGTGTCCCTTTTTAGAACCCATAAAAGAAGCCCTGCGTGCTATTAAGCATGCATCAGCGCTCTGCATCTGCTTGGAGAGCGGGACATTCGAGCACAACGCCGTTACCCTGTGTTCTCAATCCCTCTGTCACATGAAACGAACAAGCTCCCATAGAACTCAAGTTTGCAAAGTCAATTCACAGTCTCGCTGTCCTACCGCTCCTCTCCCTTCAGAATCCTGTCCAATAAATCTTGAAAACCTAAATAACTTGTATTTCTGACTAAGCCTCCACCTCTGGCTGACTGTTATGTGTCTGGTGCGTCTCATGTGAGACGTAGGTTCACTTGTGGTCTAGAGTTCATATAGCAGAGAGGCACAGCCCCGAACTGCCGAATGCAGGGAAGCACAGACTATGTTTTTTTTAAAAAAATGTGTAATCTAAACACACAGCCATCTTGCATTTTGTGCTGAATACAATGGTTGTATTTTCTAGACTGATTGACTTTTCATATTTTCTGGTTCAGATCCAATATGGACAATTTGGGAATATAATAATTACGGTAAATGTGTGATTACAATTGGTAAGACAGAGAGAAAATACACTTTCACACTTTTCTCTTTCTTAAATCAATATTTAATGAAGCTGCGTAAAACAAACACCAGTTCACAATATATTCAAAACTTTCCCAATTTACGCTGAGATTTACACATGCTACTTACAGGCAGTAGGTATCTGCCTCCTAACCGAGCCATTTGTCAGTGTGACAGGGTTAGATAATGATGCTCACGATTGCGTGTGTGCAAATATTTTGATAGTGCACGTTTCAGGAAGCAAGAGATTCATGGGAATGGAATGCACTGAGGGACATTTCTGTCCAAGGCAGCTGTGTCTGGGTGAGATGGGTGAGAACAGTGTGGGAGACTGAAATTCTCCCCAGCTTTCCAAAACAATGCACACATACTTAGAAATCCTTCTCTAGGCCTTGGCGTTCCCCTCGAGGGGGCCAGACGAGTTGCGGCTTAACATGTTACCTTTGAGGAGATATTAGAAAAATAAACATGATCCATCTCCTCGACATGTGTTATAGTTAGTTACTCAGATGGGACAAGGCACCTCAAAAGAAATGGGCACTCTAAAAGCTAATAATCTAACCATCTAATTCTTTTCACAAAAAAATATTGGCTAATGCTTAAACTAAACAATGAAATTTTTTTCCCCCGTATATGGTTCATTTTACCATTCTACAGGTAAAATTATAAAACAATAATAATTCTCATTAAACCTGAATCTGAATAATCCACACTGAGCTTTTTAAACGACAGAGTAACTTTTTCCCACCGTTTCCTCCTTTTCAGCTTTTCATCGACCTGTCTGCTGCTGTTGTAAAAAAAAAAAAAAAACAAAAAAAACGAAAAAGAAAAAGAAAATGCTGCTTAAGTGACATGAAAGCAAAACCTGAACACAGTGTGTGAGATGATATTCAGCCAACAGTAATTGTGGCAGACAGGCAACACTCTGCCACTAACTTAAGTAGCTGTGTGTATTATGGCCTACATCCAGACTTGGTCATTTGCTGCTCTAAACACCCAGTGTCACTGAGCGCTTCAGCTTCCCCGCTGAAAGGGAAATGATGCGTTTTACATTTCAAGCAGTTGCAACAGTGAAGCTGCTAAAAAGGAAACCAGCTGTCTTGGAGCCAGAACTAAAGTGGAGTGAGCCAATGCTTTTAAAAAATTGAAAGCACTCCATAATGAAAATGTATGATGTGGAGACGATATCACCAAGTGAAAAGTCGTATTTCTGAGTCAAAAATCTTTCCAAGATCAGAGGGAATGATGCACATGAAGCTTATTCTACCCGCATTGATTTAAAGCCCCTGATAAGAAAAACAAAATATCTTAAAGAGTTTATAACCTCTTTTGGCAACACAACATAGAGTTCTTATTAACAGACGACAAAGCAAAGGAGCAAAGTTGATGCTTTATGTTGCAATCCTTCAGTCCCATTCACACCTAGCTAGTAGCTAGAAATTTCGAGGCAGATCGCTTCTGGCCGGACCATTTTCTGGTATGATCAAATGCTTATAGCTGCATCCATTGATGCCCTAAACACAACACAGATATACTGCCACCTTAAATCATTTCGAAACATATTTTGGGAAACCTGACATATGTAACTGGTTCTTTTGATGCTTCATACTCCATCGTGTTCACAGGCTAGCAACAAGCCTCATATGTTAACGTAACTTGAGAAATAATAGTTAAATCGTTGAATATGCAATAAAACAGCTTGATATTCACCTTTTTGACATAATACAGATGACTCAATGCTGAACACTGTTATTCATCATTGTTATTGTTCCCGGCTTGCAGCTTAGAGAATACTAAACACCTGGTTATCATAGATTTGGGGATGAATCAGAGGTCACTGTTGTCCTCAGGCTAGTGAAGACGTGCTGTTCCTCTCACGCCGGTTTCATTAGTTCAAACTAAGCATCTTCTCAGTGGCGACACACTATTCCTGCCTCGCAGCCTCTCAAACAGGATGCAGAGTTCATCACGCACACAGCACACACAGAAAGGAAGCGTGCACGACACATAAACATACTACAAAGGAGAGATTTATCCCAGTGTTTCTTTAGCCTTTGCGTGTGTACACGTGTATGCACAAATAGATCAGCGTGTGTGTGTGTGTGTGTATGGGGTGAAGACATACAGAAGTTGGTTGCTGACTGACATTCCGCACTTAGTATAAATATTCCTGTTATGTTTTGCGTAGCCTTGTCCGCTGTCCCTGAGCCGCGAGCCAAAATAGCTTCTGGAAAATCCAGTCAACCTTCTGACAAAAAAAAAAAAAAAGTTCTTCTGAGATTTAAATTAGTCAATTTCATCAAGACTTTCACAATTCTACAAATTCCCCAGAGACACTAAAATGTACTTTCTAAATCAAGCCTCATTGTAATCTTCATAGACTGCATGTGTCATCAGTTTCCTCAGAGCCCATCCCTCCTCCTCATATAATTGTGATCTGCACCACAGATTGTTGCAGATTAATGCCAGAAGTGCTTACTCAGATATTGTGGGAAAATAATGTGGCACTGGCTGAAAGGATGGATTCAAAATGCTTGGAAGTCAGTGGAAAATAACATCAGCATAGCAAGATGAGTTTTCTACTGTTGATTAATGTGTAAATCCTCTTACGTTGTTGTGTGTTGCTGCCAGACATCTGACTGAAATACATAAATAGTAATATGAGTTTATCATCTCCAATGCATTATGGCACATCATGTTGTATACAGCTAGAGTAACAAAATAGACATTACATACACAAAACTCAATCTGGCATGTATGAGTGCACTTAAGTGTACATACTGTATACACAGGTGTTTGTATGCTAGATGCCTCAGAGATCCAAAAGTTGCATTTATCAGCTGCCAAGTTAAAATGATTTTCCTTGAGTGCCGAAAGTGTCAAGAGGCTCAGCTACGCTTCGCTACGTTGTCAGCTTCTTACAGCTTTACACTAAAATTCATACAGAACAAGCCTTAAGTTTAGGTTTTCTTCAGGTTGAGGTTGATGCTCCTTAATTTATCTGTGCTGATAAAGGGTGTTTTTGAAGGGGACCAATTTCACTGACGAATTTCATTGGTTGATCTGCAGTGATAGGTCACATGGGCCGTCCTATAGCAGGGTTTATCAGTATCACGTTACAGCCGCCTGAACTGAGAATAACAAACTACACAAGTGAACCCTGCTCTCATTTATGGAACAAAAGTGCGGAAGGCATCAACAGACACTGGATAAACGGGATAGATAAAACATCCTTCTCGAACATACACACAAAAGTCAGTGATGAATAATGTTGGCTATATAATGCATCGCATTGTATCACTGCTGACACCAAAGCTCTTAGAAGCTTTCCACTTTCTTCCTGCATAAATTGTGCATATGCATGATACAGTGGATGGTAGTGATTTGATACACTTTTTCTTTTTTCTTTTTTCTCCATGACCCACTAAATTTTGTGATGGGCTGATGTGATATATTTTCCCCATCACATTCATGATGCACTGACAGGGCACGAGTGTGTGTGTGATGGCGCTGCTACACACACAATCATAACACACATACAATGCATGCAGGTGTACGCACACACACACACACACACACACACACACACACACACACACACACACACACACGCACGCACACACACACAAACTACCTGATAGGCACATTAACGCACGTGGGCAGAGAAGTGGTGCACATGCAGACACTAAAAGCTTTCTGCATGCATGGTGGTTCCACAGCACATGAATGTACTCCATCTCACACTGGTCCCCAGATAGCATGATTTCCCTGGCATGACACACACGACTCCTGATCACCACGTACACGTATCTGCTCCTAGTATCTGCTCCGACACACACACCCACATGCGCTAACAGGCAGAGACACACACCCACACACACACACACACACACCCCTGTAAATACTTCACACATACTTAAAGGCAATCATATACCCTCCTACACACAAACGACTGGAGGCCTGCGATTCTCCCTCCCTCTAACCAGCAATATGCTGCCGCAGTGCATGTGGGTTCGTGGGCGAACGAAGGCAGAGAAACGTGGGGTTACCTAAGACAAGGCCGACTGGCCAGGGGC